>JABXJD010000301.1:0-522500 GCA_013375575.1 Percina caprodes | reverse complement strand
GTATAAATAAACTGTATACAGTCAACTCAACTGTATAAATGAAGACGGGGTGTATATATAGAGTTGAGTTGACTAATAAACTGCATCCTTCTTGTATTCCAAACAAAACTTCTAAGAAACATTTTAAATAAATTAGAACTAAGTTTTTATGCATACATCATAGAATGCTATCTCACATGCTCAGGCTCAGCTTCTTTTTTGTTTTGTTCAGTGAATATATTCTCACAAAGTTTGTTAGTTATCAGATATATCCTTCAGTGATGAAAAATCTAATTTCCATCTGCTCTGCCAGGCTGCTAAGATCCTGCTGCAGATTTCACATCACGTACAATCAGCATGCTTTGAGCCACCGGCTCACATTCAGTCTTTGAAGTAGTCTGCTTTTCCCTTTCCTCTTCTCCCAAGCCAATACTTACCTCCCTCAAAGCTCTGTTCCCATCACTTCCTGCTTATAACTGGGGCATGGCTGCAATTGTACAGCATTTTATTCAGAATAATGCTGAGTTTTTGTAATAAATGCATACATCAGATGTTCCTCCTATGTATGCAATTTTGAATCTTTCCATGATGTCTGTGTGTGCACGCAGGCCAGAAGCAAGGACTTTAACACTTGCATTGATACACAAGCTGCGCTTAGCTTAATAGCCCGATGCTATTTGCATAGCATGATGCTGTGCTTGTAGACTTCCTGTGTTGGCAGGCTACATTTGTTTGGCTCTTGAGAGGGACATCTACCGTGAGGTGCTTAAATGCAGAATCGATCTGTTTACCTCGTCCTCAAACGCTGAACTGGTTCAAGTGGAGCTTGAGCTGATGGGAGATCTTGCAGTCAATTACCCCAAACTGAAAATCGCTAACCAGTTAGGTCTCACTCCATGGATTATTGTATGACCTCAGTCAAAATCATTTTTTTTATTTTTTATGTTAAATCATTTCCCTTGCAGATCCTTTAAAATTATAAATATAAATAATAAACCTTGACTAAACAAAAATGCCAAATATTTCCTCGTTCCACCCTCTGAAATGTGATGATTTGCTGCTTTTCTCAGTTTTATGTCCATGCAAATAAAATTCTGTTTGTTTGTTTCTGTTGGTCAGACAAAAAAAGCAATTTGAAGATGTTACCCATGGCATTTAGAGTGTATAATGGGCTTTTTTTGAATACTATAAAACATTTAATAGACACACTGATAACTCAATTAATCAAAAATGAATGACAGAATAATCAATAATAAAAAATAATCTTTAGTTGCAGCTCTAAATGTAAATGGACATGCCTTCACTATATTGATTATTGCAGCAGCAGTTATAAATATTTCTGAAATAGCTGAGTAAAGATCGACAAAAGCCCAGACAAAATAGACTGAATTTAACGATTTACCATTTTAATTTTTTCCATCTAAATCACAGCTGGCATAAAGAACTGCTCATCTGTCCTGGACACTCTGCTTATTGACTTCTGAGACTCAGTACATGACTCGCATAGCATACGTGTCTAATAGATTTGCAAGGAATCATTTCCAGCTCCGGCTGAAATAATTAAGTTGACATTCTCTCCCCAATGCAATTAACAATTAGCGCTGTCCAATCTGTGACCCGCTAGATGTTTTGATTTCATGGACTGCATCTTACATTACAAGCCCAAGACAAGGAGCACTCCTAACAGGAGGCAGCATGTGAAACTCATCGGGGATACAGGGTGAGGAGGACGCTGCCTGTGAGCCATATCAGCTTCTCTTGGCTAATTTTCTTGAGGTGTTGTGAGCTCCGCTTGCTTTTGTACAAATTACTGTCACGTCGCTGGGCTGTCGCTGCAAATTAGCAGGCATGCACAACAGATTAGGCTTTTGAAATTTGTTCACTGGACTTGAGCTGGAGTGTGATTTCTAGTAAAAATGCTGTTGTATGGATGTTCTTTCTTTGTTGTTTAAATCAAAACAGTGTGTGTGTGTGTGTGTGTGTGTGTGTGTGTGTGTGTGTGTGTGTGTGTTACCTTGATGTACAGTAGACCGAGCAGCTCCTCAGATCAGATTGAGCGGCTGAAAGCAGGATGCTGTGAAATTCAGATGCACCGTGTGCTGGAAGGGAGGCAGCCTCTGATGTATTTTTAGCCGGGCTAAATAATGAATGCCTGAAAAGAGTGCAAGGACCCCAGCTGCCAAACCTTCCCATCTTTCTCTGTGCTCACCTGTTTTTCCTGTACACGCCTTGAGACGGAGGGTAAGGAGCAGGGCGTCTCCACCCTCAGCATCAAAGCAACCCTCTGCCTCTGTCACCGGCTGTCACCGGGAATGCCAAAAGATCGCTTACACGTCTCATCTGGATTCAGTTTTAGACCATTACTGCTCAAAAAGCTGGGGGTATGTGTGATAACTGGGTGAGCTAAAAGTGTGTCACCTGGTTTCAATGCAGCTTCCACTCTTAATTTTCTGATATTTTGGGATTTTTTTTTTTTTTAAATTATGCAATTGAGGCAATCCAACCATCTAGTAGAACTCACTTCATTTAAGAAAATCCCTTTTTATCTAAGTATAGTTTTATTGGTAATAAGTGAAGTCATTTTACCCACTTATGCATCACCGTCACCTTTTTGTGTCTAAACTTCACTTTTATATAGGCCTAACCGTTACTCTTTACTATATTTTCATAATATATTCTGCTTTCACGAATTATTGTCCATAAGTTTCCATACAACGTCATACGAAGCCATTCATGAGACTGTTTTCTTTAAGCATGAGTGGAGTCATCTGTACACAAGATATAAAAGACGATGGTTATCTAAGAGCATGTTGTTTTTACTTAGTGCTGAAATGGTTAGATGATGTATTGATAAGTTAATGTACAAAATGACTACTTTTGAAACACTGGCTGGTTCCAGCTTTAATCGCTTTGGATTTTGGACTGTTGATAAGACAAACAATTTTCCTTGGGCAATGGGATATTGCGATTCCTATTGGGGCATTTATTGCTATTTTCTGACATTTTCTAAATGATTAACCCTCATGTTATCCTCGGGTCAAATTTGACCCATTTTCAGTTTTTTTATCACAAAAAAATGGGCCTTCAAAATAAGCTGAAAATGTCAACATTAGAAGTATCAAATAACTTTGGAAAAAACATCAAAAAAAGCACCCACAACATTGAAAAAGTGACAAAAATGTCAGAAGAAGTGATGACTTTTTTTCATGGTTGGTTGGAAGACAACACAGGGGTTAAAGCAACACTAGAGAACGTTTTGTACTTTTAAAGGTGCCCTGACACACATAAACCATTTTTACTGGCATTTTTGGTAATCTGTTAGGTCCGTATGTGTTTGTGTTATGTGGTTAATGTGAAAATGAACTGCTACCTCCTCTGTCAGCTCTAGTCGCTGAAGAGAAATAAGAGGAGAAATCAGGCCAATTATAAAAGCTGGTCAGTCTGATGCTCAGATCTGAGCTCATTACTATTCATGAGCTCGCCCAGTTGTGTTGGGTAAAGGATACTGATAGCCAGGCTCTCATTGGCTAGCTGTTAGCTAATCAGAGTCAAGAAGCTGAGCGCGTTGAATATTAACGACATCTGGCACAAATCGAACGGAGTCTTCCTGCAGGCTTTCTATACCACACTAGAATGGCTTAAAACAAGGTAACCAAGGCATGTTTTCCACAAAAATGTTACAGTCCATGGTAGAGCTTCACACATTACCACAAAGTGATGAAATGCGTGTGGCAGGGCACCTTTAAAATAATGTTTCATCAACTCGTAACAGGGTGAACGGCACTTCTGCATTCGCGGCTCTCTACCGGCTTTAACGGCACTATGCAAGTTTGCCAGATCGGGTAGCGGATCTGTACTTTGAATGAAACATAATGGGACAAGTCCGCTTCAGACCTGGAGGGGGACCAAAGTGGGAAAAGTGTGTTAATGTTGCTTTAATTAAACAGAAAAAGTTCTTAGCAGCACTATTTTTATTCATCAAACTGATGCAGTAAACTGTTTTACTTTCTGAATTGTGTTTTTTGCACCATTCACTCCATTGCAAATATGTTCTTCCACCCTCCATTTCCCTCTTACTCCTCTTTAAAACAGCCCTGGAAGGGATAAGATGAGTAATTGTGATGTTTTTTTTCCCCATACATGGATGTGACTAGTTTGTCTCTTTCAGCAGAGCTATTTTTAAATAAAAAAAAAAAAAAATCAAGTAATTCCAGTTAATTAAGATGCTCCACCTCCTCGCACACATGCCAGCCACAGACTAGAGCATCAGATTATGAAGATGCCGCAGGCTTCTGGGCATGGCAAGGGGAGATCCATGAAAAGAGATAATTAAGGAAGAATGGATGGAACAGTGGGATATACAGTTTGTGTGTATGTGGGTGGGTGGTAGCAAGTGGCAAAACTGGGCACTTAAAGTGGGAACCTGGCTGAGCTTCCTCACAAACTAAATGTCTTAAATTTCACTCCATAAATGCTGTGGGGCGGATTAAAGGGATGAGTATACAGGCAGCAGGGCACTCATTAAAATATACCACAAGTAACAATGGCACTGTCGCCATCTACATTTTGATGGCTAGACAATTTATGGTTAAATATAGAAAATTTGAACCTGAAGGTTTTGCTCCACTGTCAATCACAACATAGCACATACTTCCCTTGTGCTGGTATTTTGTGCTAAGATTTTGTCTCCTTTTTCCCTCTGAAAGTACAAAGTAAGAGTTTAATGATGGATCTGTTGCCATGGCGCCAAGTGAACAGATGTGGTCAGTCAGGCATGTTTAGTCTCTCCACACTTTCATACTGTACCTGGGGTGATGTTGGTTAAGAGATGGGGGGGACAACATCCATAGTTTTTGTTCTGTGCAAAAATGCTCTCCAAAGTTCAAGCAAAGCTGACGTGAGGCCGTCTGATTTAGTCATATTAAATAGGTTTCCTCCAAAGTTTCTTTGTTTTTGTAAAGCCATGTTGGAGGGATAGTAACACAAAGAGGGAATATTGTACTAAAGGCTTGGAGTTCCACGCATATGCATTTTCGTAATGGTCTATTCCAGTTGCTGGTCTTTGTTTTCCTTTAAAGACACATTATTTAGATATGAGTAACGGTGGAATTCCTCAAAACAAGAAACATTTGTGTTATCTTCTCTTGTAAATCTTTGCTCTTCTTATTCATCTTCTTATTGTTATTCTTCATCTTGCCTGCTATGCATACAGTCGGCGTGGTCACTTTTTTTGGGCTGCACGCAGGTGGCCCCTCCCGGAGCCTTAGCAGACATGGGTGGACGACGACATTTCCGTCCCATGGACAGAACCGGATCCTAATGGACACGCGTGGAAGGTATACAGAAAACCTTCAGGGATGTTGCAACGTCTCTCTGAGTCAATGTGCAGCCATTGGCGTGTTTCCTGTGCTACTAACACACTCATTCATCAACTGCTGGTCCTTGTTCCATTTTTTTATCAATATAACTCCTTTTGATCTTTGTTTTTTTTTTTTTCCGGATCTGAGGTCAGCTTTTCTCCTTATTATGTCTTTGTCAGCATTTCTCTTGATCTCTGTCCAACTTTGGAGCCTCACTAGTCAAAGCTAAACACCTGACAGCTCATCACTGACAGCCCAGGGGGTTTTGATGGGTCTTGTCCTGGCTCTTTAGTGTCAAAGTACATGAACAGGGAAAGACTCTCCCCTTCATTTCCCTTTACAGGTTTTTCAATTGCTAAATGACGGTGGTTACAACTAAAGCCACATGTTCAAAACTCTACAGCAGTCACCTGCGCTGAACAGTTCACATCAGCTGCAAAGCTCCTTCCAAGCAACACAACTCTTAACACAAAACAGGCTCAGTGCACCAAACACTATGCACAACCCTCACGGAAATAACACACACTGTCACTCAGAACACACTCAGAGTAAAAACACCAATACAGAAAATACAAACTTTTCATCTTTACAATTTGAACAATTTAAGTAACTTAACACTGATCAATACATTTTCTTTAAAGAAAGATGGAACGAAAATCTGCAGTTTGCTTCTATATACTGTGTGTGTGTGTGTGTGTGTGTGTGTGTGTGTGTGTATATCTATCTATCTATCTATCTATCTATCTATCTATCTATCTATCTATCTATCACATCATACATCAATATATATCTCTATCTATCTATCTATCTATCCTACCTATCCTGCGTATGTGTGCATTAAGAAGTCTAAAAAAAGACATCTGTTTAGGCTTTTAACTGAAATACATTCATTAGTTTTATAGGAGTTTGGAGTTTGGTTCACGTGAACTGCTGCTGTACAGACTGTACTTAGAGTTTTGCACATGTGGCTCCAGTTGTGCTCACTGTCGTTTAGCAATCGGAAAAACAAACCGTAAGACAACAGCAATCTGAAGTTTTGTGTCAAGTTGTTTATCAATCACGTCGGGGTCTGTTCACTTAGGATGTCTTGCTTCACTAACTGATTTAGAATATATTTTGTTGCATGATTTGTTTAGTAGGAAGTCAAGAAAATGCTCTCTTTACTAATTATCTTGAAGAAATTAGCTGGAAGTGAGCAGAAATTATTGCCGTCAGACAGTTCAGAGCTCTACAGCTGTGTTGCAGTGATTGGTCTGATGGCAGTTTCGGTTGTGAAAAATGACATCATGAAAATATCCACCTTGTACGGTGCATGCTTTAATGCACATGAGGATATTTGGGGCTATAATCTGCTTATGAGATGATAACATCCCAGAGCTGGCTACTAAGTTAGCGTCTTAATACCATAAGAGGAGATTTGCTCAGCTTGGTTACAGTGACCAGCTTTTAGCTCAAAAAGCTCTTTACTCTATCTTCAGAGTGAAGAGGAAAAACATTTTTGTTTGTGCTAAATATTACTGCATGTCTCCAAAGTATTTGACTTAGTGCAGCAGACAACCAGGGTTTAAAGCCAAAATATTGCACTCTGAAATGAAAGGACAGAAGCAAGGAATTGTAAATCATGCAAGAAAACAGAACTACAGAATTATAATTATTATTATTATTATTATTCAAGAACAAGAGCTTCCTTACATTCAACAAAGAGGACTATAACAATAAAATCATAAAATAACATCATAAAATACTCAAGACTGGAAACACATCCCATAATCTCCTCATATTACCACAACGCGTATCATTCACACAGAGCAAGTTTGTTACAGAAAAGTGTAATTGTGTCTTTTTTCCGCGCTACATCATCTTTTAATGGTGTCCATTAATTAAGCTAGAAACACAGTGTTCTTTTCCCTGCTGCGGTTGCCATAGATACCCAACATGCCCTACAGAACCGGAGATAACACTCTCAGAAATATTTAGACACCAGACTGGTTCTATAAGAGCACAATAACAGCTGCATCCAAAAAACGGCACATGATTGAAACACCAAAGGAGCAGTGAAGTAAAGGGAGACATCACCTCAAGTGAGAAGCTCTCAAACATTTCTAACATCGTCTTTTTAGACTTTTCTGTCATCCAGAGCAACTAAAAGTGTTGACGACTCAGCAAGGCCGAAACGATGCTATAAATATATGAAGGAGGAGGCTTTATTAGATGCAACAAGTGAAACACATCCCCGCTTCTCCTACCTTTGCCATAGGTAAAGTCTCATTTGTTCATTATGTCACAAGACAAAAGTTCTGCTCATCGCTAAAGTCCAACTGAAATCACAAAATTAATTATATTTTGTATCATTTTTATTATTGAAGGAAAGGAAAACCAGAAATTGATTGGCTGCTGAGCCAACAGGGATGTAAAAAAACTAAGAAAACTTCTGTAGTTTACAAGCCGAGGAAACGCGTTAGCAGTGGGTGAAACAATACCTAAATAATTGTAATTACAGATACTAAGTTTTGTTTTAAAGGAGACATATGCTTGTGTCCAGGCTAGGTATTTTGGGTTTCTACTAGAACATGTGTATTGTTATCATTTTATGGCTGTAGACTTTTTTTCTCATACTATCTCTCTAAATATACCTATACCTGTAGCCCGCCGTCTGAAACACTGTTTTAGCAGCTGTCTATTTAAGCCCCCCCTCCCGAAAAGCCCACTCTCCTCTGATTGGCTTGCGAGAAAAATATGGCACACCTTTGCAAAGGTACTTTTCAAGCCGTGGGTGAAAATACTTAGATGGCGAGCGGTGAATTCTAATGAGCCTGCATGTGACATGGGAAGGGGAGCCAAATCTGATTGGCTAGTTGAATCCTTGTTTCTTTCTTTATTTATTTTTTTTAAAGATTATTTTTGGGCCTTTTCCCCTTTATCAATGACAGTGGATGGACAGGAAAGGGGGAGAGAGATGGGGGGGAGGTCACACAGCAAAGGGCCGCTTGTCGGACTCGAACCGCTGCAGGACCCAAATCCATGTTTTCTGATCAAGGGGGCCCAAAAAAATCTGACTGGGATGTCTTATTTTACAGTTTGTAGGTTCTTGGCATTCCTAATACCCAAATGCATGTGCACAAGCGCTGAAAAAGTATGTTTTTTTATTTTTTATTAAGGTCCCTTTCTAAGTTTTATATATATATAATAAAACATCCTCATAGACCTTATAGATTATAACACATCACTTCTACATTATAGTACAGTAGTTACTTTTCGCACCAGTTGCTTGCTCTTGGGGGGGGAATAGTTGGGTCTGTGTAAATTCTAGTATAGTAGAGTGTGGTCCAGACGTACTCTATCTGTAAAGTGTCCTGAGATAACTTCTGTCATGATGTGACATGATAAATGAAATTCAGTACATTTTAATATAACTTTTATTAGTATGAAAGTACTGGTATCAGTGTCGATATTGATCCTTGCATTACTTGGTGTCCCAACCCGATCAAACCTATGTTGACGTTTGTGCTACAGCTGTCTAGCTATATGCTATCTGCCTGTCAACCAAGCACTTTTCACTGGTGAATATTTGAATGCAGGATGAGGCATGCTTGTAAATTAGATTTTAAAAAAAAGGGCACGTTAGAAGCTCATGTTGTGTTATGTGGAAGGTTGCAGTCGGACTGTTTGCCAGTGTCACCCTGTGACAGAGCGGTCATGTTACTGTTTATACAAATACAGCTGAAATTAAATAATTTGACTCTGTATTTAGACAATGTGCCTGTGTGCATAGAGAAACAATGGCATTCAGACTCATTCATACACAAGCAGGAATTGAAACCAAAACATTTAAATCCCACCCTTTTTGGCACACATACCTTTTTTATTTTTTTTTTTCAATCAGATTTTAAGAAGGCAAAACCATAGGCTTAATGCATTGCATTGTGCATGAAAATATCTTTGATATACGGATGCTGTAAAGTCAATTTGTATTTGACATGATTTCTGTCAGTCTCACTTTCCGACAGAATTGGAGATGAATTCAGCCGACTGTCATTTTATCATTTCATAATTCCAGCAGCTCTCTTTGTGTACATCACATAAGCAGCGGCAGCAGTGGCGGTCTTGTGTCAGGCTATCTGTCTCTTCCAGACAGACTAGCCATGCATGCGGCTCAGAATAGAGCAGCTGGGGCAGTGAGTGCTGTCTGTGGTCAAAGAAGAGCAGCCAGAGATATGCCCTGTTAAGCTGAAGCCATACACAGCCAGGCTGAGAGTCTGTATCAGCTATTCAGCAAAGCCAGGGCTGTGAGCGGTGGGAGAGGGAATGGAGTGAACGGATGGGGACAGCCACCAGATAGACAAACTGGATAGAGAACATGACTGGTGGCTCTCTGGATACGGCTGATAGTTTTGTTGTAGGTGTAGATAGTTGTGTAGTCACACAGAGAAACGTGAAAAGAAAAAAGAAAAAGTGCGTACACACGCTCACACAGTAGACTCCTCAAAAATACATTTTCTCTGAGACACGCACCGACTCACCACTCATTCAACTCCCGCTGTGTATCTTTAGCATCCCTGCAGCTTGTCTTTCTGGAGGCACTGGTTTGAGTATGAATCTCTGCTGGGGTCCGGACACGCTCGACGCACCACATCACATGGCTACAGGTGTCAGCAGCTGACAACCACACACAGGCTGATCGATCAATTAGGGGAATAAATAATCCTCTACAAAGTCTGTCCTCAGCTGGTTCTCTCTATGATTGATTCTGCACGTGCTGCCAATACTTAGAAGGGATTATTGGCTGAATATTTGAGGAAGCCACAAACTTATGTTCCTAAAATCCAGCGTCTTATCCAAAATAACACAGAACAAGTGCTGCTATTGATCACTGGGCTGTAATTCAGTCCGACACAGTTATTAAAGTGGAGTTAAATTATGATGGAGCTGCCGGTGAATGGAGTAGTCTTCAGCACTTCGCTCTGACCAGGGGGATCTTTATTCTCCTTGCGGCTCTCTCTTCTACACATCCTGATGACTTTTGCACTTTCGGTTATTCTTTTTTTTTTTTTGTTCTTCCTTATCTGTCACATTTTTCATCATTCATTTTTTGTCATCTCTTGGTGTTGATTACTCAACATAACTGGAATTGAATAGTTTTGCAATGTTTTCTCCCAAAAAATGTGGCAAGCATGTAGCCACTTATCTACATACAGCAGATACTTTCCATGACACCTGTGGGGCTCTGGTAGTCAAGACAGGCCTCCAATAAAAAGATCATTTACTGACTTGTCAAGACTGAATGGGTAATGCTGGGGTTGTGTTTAAACGATGACTGATTCTTTAAAGTGCTTCCCAGGACTGAGAAAGGATCTGTTTTTCTAGCTCATTCATCGGGTCAGGTTAAGTGCCCTCCTACCTACAGATCTAAATCGGGTCGCTTTATTGCTCTTGACTCTTTACAACCTTGTATTAGATCAAATGACGGAGCTCTCTCTCTCCCATAGCCTTGAAAACACTGACCAATCGCATCATAAACAAGCTCTCTCTCTCTCTTTTTTTTTTTTTTTTTTAGCCATGTTTGGTATTACCTTGGAGGCTGACACACTCAAGTAATAACATCAGTGCTATGGCGATTGTGTCTCTTTGGGGCAGGCAGCAGACTAATTGGTCCCATCTCCTCTTGAGTAGATGTTCCAGGAGACGGGCATAATCTCATTAGGCAGAGGCGAGCAGTGTCCGCGGGGCTGTGTGGGGAGAAAAAGGAAGTCCCCTTGTCCATGTTAAGCCGGCCAGGGGCAAGAATCCTCCTATGGAGACCAATGGGCATATGAAAACTGTGTCAGCTAGGAATTGTCAGGCTGACAGATGTGCGTGTGCGTGTGTGTGTGTGCATGTGCGGCAAAAGCATTTGAGCATTATGATTAACACAGGTGAAGTCTGAGGTCTGAAGTTTTTCCCTCTTCAGTAAAACTACAGGTGCCAGGAGGCTGAGTAATGTGCAATCTGTCTGAGAAATTACTTAATACAATAGGTCATGCAAAGACTAGCCTTACAGCTTAGGCAAAATTCTCCTTCCCATAATTGTACTTGAAAAACAACATGCTAAAGGCTCATTTGCTCATTTACTTACTGCAATACTTTAGCATTTGAATTAAGATATGACAGCCTGTTTTGGTCAGCAGGTTAAATTAAGACAAAGAGGTTTTTTTTTTTCCAGGGAAATATTAAAATATTAAAATAACCTGACTTTTGGGAAATGATAACCGATTTTGGGATTTACTAAACTTCTGAATCAAGTATAATGCTGTAGGGCGCGTAATGTCACAATATGAATACAGAAAGATCACCGTCTGCGCTGACACTAGCGGAACGCAGAATGACAACTGAAGTTGACACCACTCGTTACTCATGCATGTTAAAGTCATTCCGGACATGCATTATGTCTATACAAATTAAATGCTGTCATGTAAGTCTATTTCTTCTACGTGCTTGTGCAGGAGATGAAGCAGACAAAGACTTGAGTGACAAATGTCTTCACCTTCGAGACATCGCCGAGCAAACTGTATCTAGACAGTTCTTCAATGTACAGTGTAGAGGTTCAGGGAAGCTGTTCCACTGAGCCCAGGAACTGCTTTGCACAAATCCCTTTTCTAAGTACTTTATTTCCTCTCAAATGTAAGAGTGAATTCACTGTGGGCTCTATCTCCACAAACATACTATTGGGTTTTCCATCAATTATTAATAAATGTGTTTTGCAAAGAGCACACTCCTTAATTTTGCGCTCCCAGTCCTGTCACCGCCAATCACTCTGAGCTATAGTTTGATTTACATTTATATTTCTAATAAAGCTCCTATGTACCTATAGTCAACCAATGACAGGGGAAGCCAACCTTCATCAAGACCAATCATTCTCTCAGCAAGCGGGTCTGACTAAGTACTCGGTTGAAGCTATTAAGGTACTTGTCAACAGCACTTTCCAGAGTGTGGTGCCTTTGCCTTTCAATCTAATCAGTCCTGATAAGAGCCTGCTGACACCACGCAGGATATCTCCTCTTCACCTCCAGCTCATCAAACAAGGGCATTAAATCTCTGTTTATCATCACCTATCCGCACGATTAGGCATGACTCCAGTTTACTTCTTCATCTCATATTTAATTGATTGGACTCTTATAGGAGGAGGTGTTAATAACCTGCTACCTGTGTTGCTCAGGCGCTGAGGAGCTCTTTGGCTTCATTAGAGCAAGCAAGGGACTCCGCCAGTGAGTTATCTATCTCATTAGACTTCTATCCATCTGACAACAAGGATGGACAGCTCTGCTCTATTTCAGCTGAGATGAAAAGGCAACTACCATCAGATTACAAACAGGATTTCCTGCAGTCCTTCCTTCCTGCCCGTCACTCGGAGCTCCTGCTAAAGCGTTGGCACCATAATGCCTCTTATCAATCTTGTAGCAAACGATAGTAGAGTTCACAGTCAGGTTATTCTGCTCCGTTGTTACCTCTTTTGACTCCCTCGGCCTATCTCTTAATCCTTCCAAAATCATGGCATCGTACTGCATTCACACAAGCATACTGATTCTGGCCAAATAAATATATTTATTAAGCCTGTGGAATTCCATTTACACTTTATATGTTTAACTTTTATTGGGAGTTGAAGCTTTTCCAAGTTACTTTAGTCGCATTTGTTTCAGTCTCTTTTTTTTTTTTTTTTCGACCTTCATACTGGATCAGAACATAACATTTTATAGCCAAGTTGTAATAGAATAGAATCATATATTGATTTAATCTGGCAATAGAAGTGGATCGGTAGCCATGGATGAATGCATTTTTGGCGTAAAAAGAGAAACAAAACACTTGGGTAATATTCATGAAATGGAGCAGAGTGCAAGACTGCGTGTTGCCAATGGTTACAGGCAGAGACCAC
Organism: Percina caprodes; assembly: GCA_013375575.1. Classification (NCBI taxonomy): domain Eukaryota; kingdom Metazoa; phylum Chordata; class Actinopteri; order Perciformes; family Percidae; genus Percina; species Percina caprodes. The sequence continues at coordinate 509,255 of JABXJD010000301.1, read as the reverse complement.
TCAGCCTATTAGAGAATATGCAATAAAATGCCAACAATGCTTTCTGAAAGATTCCGTTGCTTACAATAATACACAGGGACTTTTGCTACTCTACGTAGTCCGACTTTAGTGCTTTGTGATTTCTTTTCGTTGTCAAAAAACAATTTTTGATAAAGCTTTTTGATGAATATGACATAAGACTTGCAGATGAGTTTGTCAGTCTTATTAATTAGCTATGCACTTCACATATACTGTAACAAAATCGTACTTACTACAAACTATTCTGAAGCTTGATAGTATAGTGCATAACATACTAGACGATATACTTAGATAATAAGATGCATATTGTCATTAGGATTAACAGCTCATAACATTTGCATCGAGGATGGGCTTTTTTTTAATACATGAGACCCAGTAAGCTAATTCTTTACCCTTACCAAAATCATCATTCAAACATTTCAGTCACAGTTATGGTGAATGTGCCAGCTTGTTGTGTCTTACATTATCCACACACATTAATCAACTTTATAATTAGACCTCTACATTAGCTGTACTTCTCTTTTTCCCATAGGAGGTTACAATCATACACTGGGACGTGCTTCTTCCCTCCATTCCACATCTGAAGAACTGTGTTGTTACCATGGTAACCACAGCCTTATCACACTCGCATGAGCATAATTTAAGCTGCCAACGTTTATTAGAGAAAAAAAAAGCAGAGTTTAAAAGTGCAAGTGTAAGTCAGAGGAAACTTGTTGAGGCTTCTTTATACATTTCTTAACTGGTAATCACTTGTCTGTATAATTAATTAAGTGTGTGTACATCACTTGCTAATAGAAGTTATTAGCAAGCTAATAACTAAGCTAAATATAAGTGATAATGAAATAAATTGGGTATGCGTTATCCATTTCAACTTTAAGATATAGAATCTGAAATCAACTATATGTAAAGCTTCAACACATGCAAAACGAGGTATTATTCAATCTGAACAGATCTGCGTGGGTACTATAAATCACGGGACATTTTATATTGGCGTACATGTATACATAATATACATAAAGGTGTATGTTTGGATCTTTGAATAGAGATACCCTACCAAAATACAGTTGGTCTACTTAGAGATCTAAGAAAAAGTTCCAGCCATGTTGCCTTCCACACCTCACTGCTGTCTGTTTATACTGATTATCAAGATAATAGATTATCAAGATTGTCACGCTTGTTATGCAAGTTCAAATGTGTAAAACACTTTTGCTCCATCAAAGAAAAACAGTGAGTAGTAAGACTTAGGATATAATAACAAATGAGGCATATAAAAAAAATGCCCCGGCAAAACCAAAAAATCAATTTGAGAGAATATCCGTAAATATAAAGAGAGATGAAATACAATAACAAAGCATAAGAGGCAATGAAACAAACCACAACATAAAGAATATATATATTTAAAGAATATACACATTCAAGGCATAACACAGTGGTTATTTCTTTGTTTTGACATTGATGCCATATATTTAGGCAAATGGTGCAAAATGATGGAAGACAATAGAGATGTAATGATCCAACAGTGCTGTTTCCAGAGGCCCAGACTTTTTTTTTTTTTTGTTCAGCACAGTACTGCACTCAAGGAGCATTTTCAGCAAACTGTGGAGCCGGTGACATGTGTTGTTCAGGACAGAGTTAAGTCCTCGCCACCGTCTCTGTTAATGTCTCCTGGGGATCCAGACCAGTCAATATGATGTACTGTCCTCACTCTCACTAGTTCATTTATCCTGCCTCAGTCTTGGTGCTGCTTCTCCAGCTCTCCATAACAGAGCAACACATTGATCAAAGTCTTGAAAGACCTGAGCCACCTTAAGGAGAATATTTGAGTGCTTCCATCTATATGCATAAACATCTCCTGCTCAGTGACAGGTGTCAGTGGTTTTCTATACTCACTGAAACTCATTCAATTCTCTGAAGAACCCAACAAAGGCCTCTCCTAGACTCTTACACTCTGCCTAATTTATTTTTTTTAATTTGTGTAATGGGCACAAATGCAACTGTCCTTAGGCACCAATCACACATACTGTTATTTATTGAAATGATGTATTCATCGCCAGCATTACTGCAAGATTCTTACTGAGCAGATGTGCCTAGATGTGAAAAATTACACTAAAATGATTACCACAGTGTTTCTTGTCCCAGATTAGCCCTGTGAAGCAAATAAATCCTTAATAGCAACTTTTTTTTTTTGCGGCGGTTATGATGATGTCTCAGCAGACTTTTCTGCTGCGTGGTTAGTAATTTACTGGAGTTTAAAGAATAACGTTATTTGAGGGGGAATTATAAACAATTATAAAACATCACTACATCAAATATGGAATAATTCAACCAGCAAAGTAATTCCTCTGAGTGCTCATTTTGATGATAAAAAGATGGCCCTTCTTGCTAGCGGGACAAGAAGCTGATTATTTTTTCCTGTCATTGTTGGAATTAATAATCTTAATTAATATGTGCAAAAGCAGGTCTTTTCCAGTTTGGTGATTTCATTTCCAAGCCCAAGAAATCAATTAAGATTTGCAGCACATCACACCAGACACACTGCTCAAGGCAAAAAGGAAAGCGAGCGAGTGACAAAGTACCAGAACATCTAGTAAGTCAATAAATTGCAGGGGTTACGGGTTTGGAGGTAAAATGAACAGTATATAGATGGAATGAACTTTACAGGAGCGGCGGTGAGTCCAATCAGCAGCCCACTGACTTGAGGATTAATTGTCAATTTAGGTTACAATTTACTGAAAGCTGCATTTTCATAAAGTTTTATAAGTCAGTTTGTGGGGGTGCTCGTGTCCACCCTGGGGACTCTCCTTGCTGGAGTCTTGAGTTTGATGTACAGCTAGTGATTCTGCGGGAGCTTTAGTCTTGACAGATTTGTTTGGAGGAGAGATCCCAGTGAGACCAAGTGGATTTATGTGAGTGAAGTCCTTTTTTTTTTTTTTTTTGCTTTCTCCGGTAAGGTGTTTTTGTAAGGATTTTTTTTTTTTTGACTGCCATAGATGATGTGTTCTGGCCAATCATGAGGCTTGAATATCAAGGAGGGCTGAGTCAATGCCACTGCTGTCATTTGTTCTTACATTTTGGGGCATAGGTCTGCCATGTCGAGGCTAAAATAAGCAGATAACACTGAACTTGGAACTAGCTTTTAATCACACTGAATGATAAATTAGTATTCTGCGTGTGTGCATGTGACTCATGCTGGTCAGCATCACGGGGTGCTACAAAGTGCTGCTGATGTTAAAGATCAATGGCGCTCCTTCCCCTTGATTCAGCCTTGATTTCTGTTGCACAACTAAAACAACCTTTGAATGTACACGTTCCACCAAAAGAAGTTCCTTCCTGCGGCTATTTTGCAGCGGCACCGTGGCTCTGCCTGGTGCTTAGCACCGCCCAAGATGATGCGATTGGTTTAAAGAAACGCCAATAACCATAAGCACGTTTTTCTCCCATCCCGGAATGCTGTGTGGACTAGCCAGACCCTCCTCCGCAGCGCTGTGGAGTTGTAATTGTTAAATGACAATATGATCAAAATTAGCTTAATCCATAAATCATTTAAATTGTTTAATCCAAAATCACATATTGACTGTTTCAATCTGATCAGATTTGATATAATAATAATAATAATACATTTTATTTATAATGCCCTTTTCATTTCAAATGAAATCTCAAAGTGCTACAGTAGCAGGGAGTTAAAAAAAAGTTCCCAGAACACAACAAAATCAACAAATAACAATAAAACACTATAAAACTAAAATTAAAACTATGACTAATAAAAGGCCTTTTTAAATAGGAATGTCTGTTTGAGTATGTATTACTTCTTTAATACATCAACATCAACAAAAATTTGAACATCTTTGGATTTTGAACAATTAGAACAACATCAGATCGATAGATTGATCAATAATGAAGTTTGCTGCAGCCCTACAGTCTGGATCATATAATGTTTGTTAATTTTTTATTCATAGATGTAAAGAGTGTTGATTGATGTCAATCACCACAGGTTATTGCACTGAACGGGAATTTGATTATTCTATGGCCGATAGCAATCAGAAAATGTCCTTGTTAATATCGTGAGGCATTGGCAATATGGTTATTGCAAACCACCAAGCCCTAATCACTCCAGTCATAGTCTGTTCTACATTTGAATCACTTTAGGTTGAAGGAAGCACTCTTCACAGCACCACTTTGAGCTTCAGTATCATACCTCAGACATAACTCAGCATTGGGGTTGAGAGGACATTTTGGAGTTTGTTCCTTAATGCCCTATCTCTCTATATTAGCTTCGAGACACTCTAGTCCCACTCTGGGGCTGTTCTGTCCTAGTGCCTTGTCAGGCATCTGTTTTAGCTGCTTGTTGGACCAATTTGTGGCCAGCATTAGGCTTTCATTACACGCCTCCCAGTGCACGCACACCTTGTAAGATGGGACTTAATTAAGTTTATGCTTTCCTTGGCAGACCCAGGGGTGGGCTCCTTGCTTCTGCTGCCGATTGTTGATTTATGCGGAGTCCTCAAGGACAATCTGCTTCCTCTGCCACAGAGCAAGACGGAAAACAAACACTACATCATTGCCAGCTGTTTGGGGATCATATCTCCCGAATACTATCTCAATTCCCCCATCAGGGTTAAAGTTACAAACACTTCATCCTCAGCTCACTGTTAGCATTCTTTGCCTTTTCTGTCTCAAGTGTTTTTAATACATGTAAGCCACCTACACATGCAGGTAAACCTGCAAGGTAGGGCGCAAAGCATTTTACAGACACAGAGGCAAAGCACAGTGCAGGTATACGCCATCATTGCTTCTGGCTTTGGTTGCACCTTCAAAGATCAGCGGCAACGAGGTCAAAATGTATCTGAGTTGATTTGGGAGTACGCAAATGTAATTTATGTATCTCGGTTTGAGTGTTAAGTGAATGAACCATCAGAGAATGTTTTTTTAGCTTCTCCCCTGAGCCTGAAAGCCATTGGACTTTTGAGACAGGAAACCCAACCTGAACCAGAGTTGGATCTTTCACACAGGACTGTATATGCTTTGGTGTCAATATCTGGGAAAGATGAATGTAATGCGGCAGGCAGATGTGCTGCCATTTTGGTTGACAGAAAATCTCACAAACGACGACATCCGCAGTCAAGGTGCAAAAGATTTGGTTTCTGTGTGCCAGATTATCACGCTTCATTTCCAGCTTTTGAAAGAATAGCATATGAATCCATAAAATGCCTTTTTTTTTAATGTGTTGTGGATTGATTTGTCTGTTTTGTGCGAATGTGCTGTCTTTTGCCCCATAACTTTTCGGCTTCAGCTTTTCAACAAGAGGACCTGTTCATCGTTCATTATAAAGAAAAATACATTTGTCTGTGCTGGGCTCCTCTTTGATGTGAACTTCCCTTGCTGTCAGCCACAATAAATGAGATTCATCTGAGAAGCCGAGCAAGACAAATAAATCCAATAAGGTTTTGTCACTCACTCTGTGTCCTTTGGTGACATCCTCTCCTTCTCTCTCGCTCGCTCTCCCTCTCTCCTCTTTATGTCTGCTTCTTTTTATACACTCTTTGCTATTCCCTAGTGAGGCAGCAATTGTTTACCTTTTCCGATGGAAAAATGGTTAAATAATTGATTAGATAAACAAATGTAGCTCTCCGCCACAATGCCACTTCAGTGAGGCTTAACGAAAGCCTGACTGCTTAGCACGTTTTGTGTTTCGGAAGATACTGATGCTTGTAAGCGCAAAGGCTGAAAGAGTAGACAGAGTAGCAGGAGAAGGTCTGCCAGACGCTACATGCCTGGAACAACAGCACATCCATCAGCTGCCTTCCTGACACGTCTGCCGTGCCCAGGTTCTTTCCCTGAAGTCTGGCAGACTGCGAGCCCCTCGCAGGTTCTTGATGTGTCTCCCTACGCTGGGCACTGGGTACAAAAGACAGCTGCTGACTCTGAATGCGTAGCTGCATCCAATTCAACTGTGGCGGCTACATTCAAGCCCATCTTGGCTTAGGCTCAAGGAGCAGGAACAAACCTGTAGATGAACCAGGGAAACAAACCATAAAGAGAGACACTTGGGTCCATGCCCGGAAGACTCTTTGTTCCTGTCACAGGGTCACATGCGCAACATGTTTTAACACATCCACAGAATAGGGACTCAGAGGGAGAGGGTACATCAGGTAACAAGTATCTGTGTGCAAACTTTGAGCCCATCAGTGATTAAACTGCTTATTTTTTTTTTTTAACACATTAATTAGATCTGCCGATGATAAAGCGGCTGGGATAAGACTTTAAGGAGCTCAGTGCAGCTGCTGTTGTTGCAGCTGAGAGGTGATCCTTGTTGCACTTCGCAGTGCACCAACATCTCCTTAACACATCTGCAGGAGTCTGGCTGGCCTACTGTATGTCCTCCCCCAGCAGAGAGTTCGTCTTACTAATTGGCTTTGATGCTGAGGCATAGTGTAAGTGCTGCTTTTTAGCTGTTAAGGGCTTGTGTTTGGTGTCACTGAGGCTGATTCTGGCCTAGAATACAAAGACACATTACCCACTCATTTGTGACATAACTGGTGTCATTAGTGAGTTGGCTATGTAGACATTGGACATATTGCAACATTTTAGCTGCTTAGGTAATATGATTTCTGCTGAAAATAGTAACACAGTACATGACATGACATTGACATGTTGTAAACTGGTTTGATTAAAGAAACCACAGTCCTTAATTGAGTTTTTCTCACAAACCCTTTTTGGATAATTTTCCCACAATAGGGAGGCTGTATACAGTGTTACAGCTAAATAATCCTTTATATTATGTTGTTCATTTAAAAAAAATAAAAAAAATAATCTTAGTTAAAATGTCAGTGTTTTTAACAAACCTGAACAATAATCCAAACAACTCGAGAATAAATATTGTCTATGAGCCATTAAACTGAGCAAAGACTCAACATCGCTTTGCTGTGTGATTGCTGGGAGCCTTGTAAAACTTAGTGTAATGAGCCTAACTCGTTTTTCTTTGAGGTGAAATCACCGCAGGCTGTGATGATATTTGAATCATAAATAATCTCAATTGGAATTGCAGAAAGTTCTTAAAGCGTGTGTGCACAGGAAAACCACATTGATTTTGTGATTAGCTGTGAGTGTAGAAGGTGGCTTTAGCTTCCCTCCGCCGGCTCATTGACTAAACCAGATGCACATCCTTGAGTATTGGTACAACGGGAAGAAAGTCTCTAAACATATCAAGAGACACAATCACCCACTGAATTTGGATCCATTAATCAGACTGAATGAATATGCAACAGGGGCTGCTGGGATGCAGCCTGCTGCCTGTCTGGCTAACACGGCTGGCATCTGCAGCTTCCTCTGAAAGAAAGATATATATCTTTTCAATGGGCTGAGCTCTGAGCAGCAGGCGTATGTGCATCGCTCCGCTTGCTTTCTCCCTCACTTCCTCCTGCCTGCTTCTCTCATTCCTTCTCTTTATCCAATGCTGATGCTTGCACTCGCTCGTTCATTCACTCACTCCCATTCTCACTCACTTATCTGCAGCATCACGGACTATCAATAGTGGACTACTCTTTAGTATTACAACACATGGATTATGTTGGTGTACAAGTGCTCTACTGCGCAGAAGGCCAGTTGCATGAACAAGTATTGAAAAGGACCATACCACCAGTGGTTTTTCATGCTTTTGCCCATATACTATTGATTACAAATGCTGTAAATCACACACCATTTTTGCAGGCCGTGTTGCAATGTGTTAGATTTGTAGATTTGCCTCACAGCCATTGGTTTCCATTAATTTTGAACATGCAAATTAAGTATGGTAGCTGACTGTTGAAACTTGCTAGAGTTTCATTATCCACCACAGTGATCATTAAGTCTGCTTTCATTATGTTCAATGTTACTATTATTGTGTAATCACACTGTACAATTGGTCCATCAGTAACCAATAAATTCAAAGGTTCCCATCATCTGGGGCAGGAAGCATTTCCTATTGTGCCACAAGGAAAACAATTAGACTTTTCTGTCCAGACATGGATATAAACTGCAACAACTGCACTGGTTGGCAGAGGCATACATATGCAAGGTGGTAATTCTAGTTTCATGATTCTTGAATCACTCTGTCAAAAGGCTGCTTCAAAGCAGCAGAAATAAGGAGTTGGGCTGCAGTTTGTTTTTTCCTCATCCCAGTGATTGGCACATCTGGGTGATGCGGTTGAATGTGCGTTTGCATATTGGATGTGTTTCCATTCACATCCACAACGGTGGAGCAATGCTGACACACCATCCTCGTCTTATACACAAATCTGTCTCCGTTGCTGTTGTAGATGACCGGGAACACACAGGTGGATAGCTTAAAGTTTCCTGTGAGATGGTTCTGCATTATGTGCATCTATATACATACCATGTAGATATTCACGTACTGTATAATTCACTGTTGAGCCACCCTACATTCCTGCAGGGGAAATTATTTCAGCAGTTCCGCCTTAAATCTAATCTTAGGTATTGAATAGGTCCTCAGTACAAGATGATCAGGCTTTATACCAAGGCTCTGTTGCAGTCCTTCCTTCAGGCTACAGTGTGTTCATGATGCTTCTGTAGATGCCAGTGACCTTTCCGCCCTTAATGTGCTAGATGTCCAGACAGATAACGGTCATTCTACATCAGTTACTGTACATCTGATGCAGCAATACTGAATCACAAATGCAATGTGGAGAGGGCCAGGGAGTGGTCCCAACTGTGTAATAATAAATGTTGGATATGGCTTTAATTGCTGGCATCAGTCAAGGCAGTATTAACCTGGTTAGAGGGAACAGTCATAAAGCAGATTCTGGGCTTCTTTCATACACCAGCCAATAAGGACTCGGTCCCCCGAGTGATCAGAGGAATGCTCTTTCTCAGCCGCAGGGCTTTTCTGTGTTGAGGGCTACAAAACCTGTGTTATTGAAAATGCAATCGTCTTCCCTCTGCCCATGAGTCTCATGAAAACAGATACTGTAAGCCTGGCTTTCCATGTAAAACACAGAGGATTACATTCAAAGGGACACAGAGGGATGATCAATATGCCTGTGTTGTCCTCCTCCCAACTTTCTCACAACATGGCTCTTGCAAGTTCATCTCTTTATATTTTCCAGAAAAAGCTGACCTACTTAAAGTTGACTCTGTATTCTCTCACTCTTTCTGTAAGGAAGAAGGGAAATCTGGGGGTGGGCAACTGCTGAGCTCATCGCCCATGCATTTGTGTTTCAATTGCAGTCTTAAACTTGTAACTGGCACAATGTCTTTTATGTGCACACTCTGTGATGTGTGCATGCCTCCAAATGAAACAACTCCCACTTAAACCATATTTTTACCTTCATACGGCACCTTCTTCCTTTTAGTAAAAATCTGCTCATTTACTTCACACGATGTTCATCCTCAAACGTCTGTTAAAACGTGGCAGGAGAACTTGTTTCTCTCTCAGATCGGGAGACCATAGTGGATGTGATTCTCTTTGTGATTAACTGGAGCTCACTGATCTTGATCTATGTCATCATTGTTTTAGCACATACACAAGATGGACAACCGCAGAGCAGAAACAACAACAGCAGACAGGTGACAAGAGCACCCATTACTCCTACATCCTCCTCGACGGCCGAGACACAATGTGGAATGAGGGACAGTACTGTCATCAGGGAGAAAGATCATGTCATAATAGATGCTTTCGCACAAAAAAAATAACTATTACACAGTCTGACAGCTTTTAGATGCAGGGTTGAAGCGTCAACCATTATAATGCTGAATGTCCACATTGAATGTAAGGTTGTAAGAACGTTCATGCAGACATGCACACATTCAATCCATCAGGTTGTATAAAATCAAGTAGACCAGACACAGACATTAATTTATCATGGCAGATGGAGTAAGTCTCACTATCGCCATAGACATCTGCTATAGGGAGGAATTTTGTGCACTGTGTGAAATCCACCACACCCTCTGGATGTGATGTGAGCCATTCTTCAACCTTGTATTGCAACCATAACAGCTGAGTGTTGAAGCCAGCGCAGCAATGCCTTGAGAGACGTTCTCCACTGAAAAACAACCCCACAAGTTGTTTGTTCAAGCAGCAAGGGTAACTTAATGGAACATTCTATGTCACATGCTTAACTGGATGTGAAGCAACGGACCAAATTAACTGATTTTACCCAAACCAAGACCTTTTTTTCTAAACTAAACAAAGTACGTCCCTCCAGGATTTTCCATCCATCCATCCATCCTTTCCAGAGCCACAACAAACAGCTCCGACTGGGGGATCCCGAGGCATTTCCAGGCCAGGTTGGAGATATAATCTCTCCACCTAGTCCTGGGTCTTCCCTGAGGCCTCCTCCCAGCTGGACGTGCCTGGACCACCTCCCTAGGAAAGCTCCAAGGAGGCATCCTTACCAGATGCCCGAACCACCTCAACTGGCTCCTTTCAACGCGAAGGAGCAGCGGCTCTACTCCGAGCTCCTCTCGGATGACTGAGCTTCTCACCCTGTCTCTAAGGGAGACTCCAGCCCCCCTCTTGAGGAAACCCATTTCGCCCTCTTGCACCCTGGATTTTGTTCTTTCGGTCATGACCCAGCCATCATGACCATAGGTGAGGGTAGGAATCAACACTGACCGGTAGATTGAGAGTTTTGCCTTCTGGCTCAGCTCTCTTTTTGTCACAACGGTGCAATAAATTGAATGTAATACCGCACCAGCTGCTCCGATTCTCCGACCAATCTCCCGCTCCATGGTCCCCTCACTCACAAACAAGACCCCAAGGTATTTAAGCTCCTTCACTTGGGGTAAGGACTCACTCCCTACCTGAAGACAGCACTCCATCAGTTTCCTACTGAACACCATGGCCTCAGATTTAGAGCTGCTGATCCTCATCCCAGCGCTTCACACTCAGCTGAGAACCGATCCAATGAGTGTTGAGGGTCACAGGCCGATGATTCTACCAGGACCACATCATCTGCAAAAAGCAGTGATGAGATCCCCAGCCCACCAAACTGCAACACCTCCCCACCCCAACTACGTCTGGATATCCTGTCCATAAATATTACAAACAGGATTGGTGACAAAGCGCAGCCCTGGCGGAGGCCAACCCTCACCTGGAGCGAGTCCGACTTACTGCTGAGAACCCGGACACAGCTCTCGCTTTGGTCATACAGTGATTGGATGGCCCTGAGAAGGGACCCCCTAACCCCATACTCCCACAGCACCTCCCACAATATCTCCCGGACCCGGAATAAATAACTTGTGGTTGTATGGTTTGGAGGACTTGTTGCTTAAGCACTCACTTGTCCTTACAGTATTGGTGGGAATTTTTAGACTCTTGTTCTGTAAGGAGATTTTAAGGATTAACTTCTCATATCATGATTTGCCTGTTATGTCCTATTTATTTAGCTTTAAAGTTGGAAGCAAAGAATCCTTCATACCCTGCCAAATATAAGTAACAATTACTTATTGCAAGGGCTAAATAACAAAAACAAGCACAATCCCTAGTCAGTGTGCACAAGGGTGGTAGCAGTAAGCAGTGTGCAAGAGGATCAGGTTGAGACAAGAAGTGAAGGCTTTGATGATTAATAATTATCTCTTCACCTCAGCTGATGATTTCAAACAGATCCAAACATTTAACATAGAAACAGAAGGAAACGCATTATAACCTGATGTTTTATTTTTTGTAAATATAATGTAGTGACAGCAACTCTGATTTGAGTCAACAGTAACAGTAACTGTTTTGGCTAATAGAAATTCACAGTGGCTTGTAAAGTTTAATTCTAAAAACCACTTTGGCTGATGGTCCCTGATCCAAAAGCACTTTTAAAACCCTTCAATTCTTTATCTGCTTGTTCAACACGTCATTGAAACAATTAGTGTTTTTTTTTTTATATTGAGTGAAACATTTAGTGAAACACTAAAAGGCTAACTTCAAACAGAAATATCCTTGACAACCCATTTTAAATGCCAATAATGCAATATTGACATATTATATTTAGTTATTATTGGAAACCCTGGGCTCCTGATTTGAATATAACTTGATGTATTCCGTGGGGTTTTATTGTGCAGTTTCAGTTTGCATTTGTACTTCTAAGTCCACTATTGGGTTTAGGAGGAAAGAGAAGCTTTGGAGCATCTTTGCTTGACTGACAGATGTCTCAGCCAGTCACAGTCAGCTGAGGTGCTCCTTTCACCTCGGTGCTCCTCAGTTTTTTTTTCTGCAAACATTTGGATTTTCCTGGCTCTGACATGGCAAAAATTTAGGCTAAATGTCTCTCAGGTCCGCCCTGAAATTATCCGCTGAGGCTGCTACTGTCTCCCCAGGGAATTTACACAATCAATTCCTTTCTGGTCTGCTTTAGCCCGCTATACCTCATATATGGTTTTGTCAGCTACATGCAGCCAGAAGTCAACATTATTCCACTGCTGTGAAGGTTCTTGTTTGGAGGTTGTTCTGGGGCCTAGTCAAAAGGAATGTCCACTGGCCAGATGTCAGTTGACTTTAACCTCTTTATGCAGCCATTGCCATTCCCTCTGGTAATGCTGCAAAAATAATAAAAGTGAGCCGAGACCTGCAAGTTTTTGGCAGCAAATGTGTAAATTTGCAGGGTTCATTGCTCATTGGTTATGAGGTGAGTGTCAGAGGTGGGCTGTTTCAGTTTAGTCAGCCATGACAGTAATTAGCTTTTTTGTTTGTTTGTACAAATAGACACCGTACATTTTGTCCTTGTCATACTTCCATTTGTTTGAGACAGTCAGCAAAAAAGTAATGGAGTCCCTGTGGAGACAGGCAGCCGATATGGCTCTCCTGTGGGGTGAGTTGTACTGGATGGATACTGTCACGGACCACTGCTCAAAAAGAGGAAGGAGGGGGATAAGAGGAGCTGTGGGCTGGGATAGTGAAAAGGAGGAAATGAGAGGGTGCAGGAGTGTGGGACTGCAGGTAGCAATAACAGAAAAGAAGAGTGTGGCGCACCAGTGCCATATACTGTAAATACATCCACACATACTGTACATCCACACACACCCCTTCTCTCTTTACTTTCAAATACCCCCATAGTGCTCACGTGGCAAGTATTAAATTGAGCAGAACTGTCAGTGTCACGTGCACAGAATGGGCTAATTAACCTTAATGTGCGTTAATCACCCTCTCAAAATAATTTTCTGTCAAATCAGTGACAAGGGATTTAACGTGCCCATTGATTTTTTTTTTTTTTTTTCTCTCCAATTAAATACCCTACATTTAAGAGCTCTGTCATGGTTAATTATTGATGGGTTATGTCACACGCTACATGCACAGCTCAGTACTATACTAGGGCTCATTTTGGATTCAGAAGAAGAAAAATGTTCACTTTGGATTTCTCTGTCTTCTTTTTTTATTCTATTTGTTGTCAGTCACAAGGAAGCCCTGAACTCATCATAGCAATTTTTTAGTGAGTGAAGAAAAAAACGTGGGTGAAAGGCAGGCAAGAAAGCTTTGATGACAATATCCGCCACTCATTTTGCACCCATATGTGTGGCAGCTTATTGTCGTGTGTGTGTGTGTGTGTGTGTGTGTGTGTGTGTGTGTGTGTGTGTGTGTGTGTGTGTGTGTGTGTGTGTGTGTGTGTGTGTGTGTGTGTGTGTGTGTGTGTGTGTGTGTGTGTGTGTGTGTGTGTGTGTGTGTGTGTGTGTGTGTGTGTGTGTGTGTGTGTGTGTGTGTGTGTGTGTGTGTGTGTGTGTGTGTGTGTGTGTGTGTGTGTGTGTGTGTGTGTGTGTGTGTGTATGTTTATTAGTCCCAGGAGAGGCATTGCAGCAGATACATACCTCCCAGGCAGCACATAGAAACGGGGTCGGCATTCACATACTCTATTTTCACAGATGGGAAAACATCAGTTCACAGGTGAGACACACACTCACAAACACACACAAACCGTGTGTAGAATAAGTAGGTCATGTATCCCCAGTTAGAAAATAATAGATTCACTCAACTTAAGTCACAGAAAATGAGTTGGGATTGAATCCCCCACTTTGAGAAATGTTGTTCAATCACCTCAAAGAGCGAGCTGCACAAGTCACACACAGGGGGACAACTTTGAGGCAGTGTTTTTGTTTGATGCATGCAGCTGTCCGTGTGTATCTTTCCATTTACATGTGGTAATATTGTTGTCTTGTGTATGTTTTGGTTTACGAGTCTATTATCTGACCAATGGTTGGAGCTTGTTTTTTGGTTTCCAGGCACAGATCCGTAAAGGTTGGAGGTTGGAGGGGGACAGGGTATGCCGTTCTGATATGTCAGGCTCAGTTTCCACATAAAACGAGTTACTGGAAATCTCAGATATACAGGGCTGAGTAGAGGAGACATCATAAAGTAGGCATATCCTTTTAAGGTTCTGTGGTGATGGTCAGGACCGAAGCGCGTGTGTGTGTGTGTGTGTGTGTAGAGGAAGAAAAGATGTCAGCCTAGACTCACATAGTGTGTTAATGCCACCACTTATTTCAATGTGCTGGATAGGGGTCAGATAAATAATCCATATTGCAGAATACTAAGATATGATTTCTTGCAATGCATAATTGAAACACTGGCCCTAATATTGGTATATGTTCTCTTGTAGGCAGAAAATGTTCTTTCTCTAAGACATTTAAACTCTGAACTTTTCTGCCTTCTGACAGTTCAGCTTATTGTCGTTTATTGCTATTTGACATTTACATAAATACACACATGTTAATGTGTGTAAGAATTATTTCACACTAGCTAGTGTTCCCAGTCTTTTGCCTAGCTAGGCTAACATGTTAGGCTAATGTAGCAATCAAGAACAAGTCTCATTGACTGTTTACATGCACATAATATTCTGTTATTTGCCCTTATTCTGAAAAAGATGATAGTCCGATTAAGCTAGTTACATGGCTGTATGAATGAATTTTCCACAAATATTTCAATTTACATGTAACGTTACATTAGCTGTGCAAAATAAGATTTTTTTTTTTAAAGTTTACCAGCAGTGGTGGACTTGTTGGACCGTGTGAACACAACCTCCCTCTTTCATTGCTTCAACTAGCTTCTTGAAAAGGTTGGCGTAGCGATGTGTGCGCATATCCAAAAACCTGTACGTATCCAAGTCTTTGATAATGTTTAAAAGTAGCTGTGTTTCTCCTTCTTATCGGGTCTGCAGCCATGCACACTGTTAGCTGGTTGGTTTGTGTACAGAAACCATAGCAACGCACGGAGCTGACCATAAGCCAAGAGGCCATAAACTGCGCTAAAATCCTGATTGAGACGCATATTCCAAATGCGCTGTATGTCCACAGAATGTCTCTAAAACTTGAATATTACCGTAATATCCCACGTCTTAATTGGAAAATGCTATATTCAGAAAAAGGCTTTATTTGGAAAATATCCAACCGGAATATGCTGTTTACATGACCAGTATCAAATTCGGAATATTGTCATATTGGGAACAATAGTGGAATATTGGTGTGCATTTAGACATACTGAATGAGATGAATATCTTTCTTTTGTGAGAAAGGAATTGTTAAGAAGCCAGAATAAAACAAATTATCACAATCATAAATGGGCTAAGAAAACTGTCACACACTGCACTAATATATGTTGCAAATATATGTGTATACATGTTCAACCAGCAATTAGATAAATGTACAAAATGTTCCACCGAAACAAGTTCCTTCCTGAAACTATTTTGCAGAGCCGCCATTGGTACGTCCGGTGCTTAGTGCCACTCAAGTTGATTGGTTTAAAGGTTGTGGTTTTTTTTCCTATCCATGTGTGGAGGAGCCAGACCTTACTACCCAAACCTGTGGAGTAAGGTCTGACAATGCGAGACTACCTAATGATAAATGCACTCCTTTAAAACTACACCAAGAGACTCTTTTATTGAGCAGTTGTCAAGGGTCAGCCCTCACTATAGTGCATCACCACATCACAGCTGAGCGTTGTGACAACACCCAAGTATGATGTGAACGCGTGGTCTCTCCGGTCTGACACTATGTCAGTCTTGCACAATGCTCTTTCACAGTACAACATTTAGTGTGGAGGTGCTCTTTTATAGCTGTGTGTTTGGTCTCCACACACTGATCCTCATCAACACCCTCAGCGTCGAGCTGCTCGGTTGAAGTCTTACAGAAAGAGACGGCTCTCAAGAATTTGAAAACTGCAGAGAAGCCTGGCAGACGTGATATTCTTTGATCGGTAGCAAAGGGCCATCCAGCTGGGTACGAAGCCTAAAATATTTCATAAGTGACTGAGAAACCAGAGATAAAGACGGGAACCACTCACTTGCAGTTCTCACTTTTTCATATTCACAAATACTGAAGAAGCTGGTCCATATAGGAATATATTCTTAAATGGGAAATGGTGAAGAGTAAAGGACATATATGTTTCACATGTTAAAAGAGTTTTCTCTGTTGAAACAGTGTGTAGGATTGTTAGAAAATGCCTTTAGGCCCAGCTGAATATATATACTGTGATTTTTGTTGAGTTCACCCAGGAGCTATTCCACCTTAACAAGCGTCAGAGTGTGTGTTGACACTGATTTTGTTGCAGCAATATGTGCTCACCTTTTATTTATATGCAGGAGGATTTAACAAATAACTATTTGTGCTTTATTTCACAGTGTAGGCGAGGATTTCAATTAAAATGCCTGTAATAATTGCATGTGTGCAGGAGTAGTGGAAAATCAAAGGACTTAAAAAAAAAGGGGAGAGAGTTGAAAAGTATAAAAGATTGGCTCCCGGAGCATCATATAATAAAAAAAAAAGGTACAGGAAGGGACAGTTGTATTCATTCTCCCTCTACTGCTGCAACTGAAAGCAGATTTTTCTTTTCACTGGAAGTAGGCTTTGAGTTTTTCAGGTGCTTGTTAGACGTTTAAGCTGCCGGTGCAATATCTGTTGTGCCATTCCATATGCCAGTATATAAACAGAAATATACACACATTTTAATACCGCATTTACTAAATGTATTGCTGCTCATTTGTGGCCATTTTCTGTCTCGGAAAAAAGAGAGACATAAGGTTTGATGGACAGTTAAGCAATGGTTAAATTCTAATGTTTTTTTTCAGAAAGAAGTATTGATTGCATGAACAGTTTAGTCTCCACTCTGCTTTTATTCACTGGAAAGAGATACATGTTTAGGCAAATGTAGATCCTTATTGAGAGTACATTACATCGCAGCGTACATTACACCGCAGTGCTTTATATCTCCCCAAGTCTATTTAATTAGAAAGAAAATCACAGTCTTATCGCTTCCCTTTTGTTGAAGTTTCACTGAGTTATAATTAATGTTGTTTTGAGTGAGTCAATACCTCTCCTGTGAGCCAAATTAGCTTGCTCTAGTAGAGATGTTTTTTTGGGAAGAAAAATATTTTGTCCCGGTTTTTATCTTTACTGTCCTCTGTGTTCTTAGACAGGCAAGTGTAATTGATTTGAGAACTCAGTCTGCGAGACAGAAACTAGATGTACTGTCCTCTAAAGACTAATTTAAAAGTTTTAGTCACTTTAAAGTGCATTGCTCTTTCTAGACAGCGCACCATCGATCTAGTTTTATGGTGAGCGCCGTATCGCGACATATAACTTGTTTAAAATACTGTAATGTTTTTGCAACTTACCGTAAGCCACATCAGTCATTTTATTTTCTGTCTAATAGCTGTTATTTTGTCCACTGGCAAAGAAAATGTCATGTGGAACGTGAAGGCCTTGGGTCCAAGCCCATATCAGCCAGTCTCAGCCAGTTAACACCTTAGTCAGACTTAAAGGTCACCTCCCCTACAAATCTCCTCATACATATTCATCGCCGCTCCTCTTCCAGACATTGCTGAGCGAGAACTTAAGCGTTTCTTTTATCCCCTCATTCCTCCCCCTTAACTGGAGGAAACCAGCCTCTAGTTCACATCCTCCTTCTTCTGGGCTCTCATCTCAGCTCCTTAGCCAGCCAGCCAGCCAGCTCCTCCTCCGAGGAGGCTGAGTTAGTACCCTTGGATTGTAAAACGCCTGCTTGGCCTTCAGGAAGAGCAAAGTGAGGAAGACAGAAAGTGGGCTGCTGATCTAGCTGGGAAAGCGATCTACACTTCCTCTCTACTTTTTGCCCTCGACATTACTTTAGCACCGGCAAACTATCCCCTAATTAGCGGCTAATCTATTATGGATGAACATCTAATGCATCTGTAGAAATAACTACACGGCCGTGCCTGCGTGGCTTTGCGTGCATATACTCACTCGTGCTGTATCAATCATGCATGCTGTGGTGTTTGCACGGCTACATGTGCAGGCCCACGTCCATTGCACATGTGCTTTGTCATATTTGCACCCATGTGTTTCCAAGGTGTTGGATATCGCTGTATGCCCTTAGTATCTGGTGCTGCCCAGCTCATTAAAAGCACCCTGCACTCAAACTGCAGGCAAGAACAGAACAGTAGTGGATAATCTCATGAAAAATGTAGGGGGAGCAGCAGCCTTATCTCTCGGGCCCTGTGCTGGTGTGGTTTGTGTGCTGCTGCAACCCTTTGATGTAGTCCATTGATCTTCCCTTGCTGACATGTTCTCCGGGCCCATGGCTGCACGAGCCAGAGGGGTGATTAGCCTTATTAGTGTAATGGAGGGGAGTAAAGGGCTTTAGAGGTGGAAAGGATGGAGGAGAAAGCGACGGAGGAGGAGGAGAAGAGGGATGGTAGGGTGTTTTGGCCAGTGCAGAAGATGATGAATCAAGCTCTAGCCCACAAGTTTCTATGCGCGTGATCGACGCGAGGGAGCGAGAGACGAAGGGGGGAGGCCAGCTGCAGCGATGCAAGCTGCTATGTGACCGGATTGGGTTAAAGTGCAGCACTGCAGTCCTTCATTGTACTGCATGCTTTGCTGCCATGATTTATCGCCTGTCTCAGACAATGAGCGCTACTGTAAAATCCAGAATTGGTTTTGACTTTAAAGGAGGGGTCGAAGAGATTTAACAACATTTATGCCCAAAAAATGATAAATACTGAGCACTGTGGGTTTTGGCTTAGCTGCCAGCTGGTGCTTCTGAGGGCTGCATGCTACAGCAGGCATCATTTAATATGAGGAGATAAGTCAGCAGCAGGAAACCAAATGAACGACAGCAGAACACCATGGGGGCTTGATAGTGTACCTGGGATGACGTCAGTTACGTTGTTGTTCTGGCACGTGGAGAGAAATGAACGCCAGGAGACGTCTATAAAGTAGCACATATTGCAGAGATAAGCTGCTAACTGCCAATTTAGGAAGATTATTCAAATAAGCAAGTCTTTGTGTGTGCTTTTCTCTCTCAATCGAGAGCCCAGTTTGAACTATATAATTTCCTCTGGGCGATGACAAGGCTGACCACTCCTTCACAATGACTTTCCCATCATTCACTGTACAAGTACATGGACAATGAATGTGATTTACTGCCGTGCATTACACTGGTCCAGCCGGAGTCTTTGTGATCTCCATTAAAGCGCTGGGGTTAGAGCGGGGATGCTGAGCGGTTCGATATCCCTGCTTTTCAGGAGCTGCACACAGAGACGCTCTGCTAGCAGTGGAGAAGGTGGCTTGAGAGAGAAAGAGAGAAGGTCATGGTGGAGTAGACGCTTTAAGGCAACGGGAGGGGGTTGACAGAAAGACAACCGACAAGGAGTGTCCTTTACTCCTTTCCTCTGCTGTCATTTCCATCTCTCCCTCTACCGCCATGTTTTTTTAGCAGCTGCTTGGGGTGTGTGTGTGTATGTGTGTGTGTGTGTGTGTGTGTGTGTGTGTGTGTGTGTGTGTGTGTGTTCTTGCCACAGGGCCAAGCGGAGGGGTGCATCGGGCAGCAGAGGACCAGAGCTCATGAAGTAGCCTGTCGCTCACTCCTCCAGCTTCCTCACCAAAAATCCGCCTCAGGCTTTATCGACCTCACAGTGCCGATCGGCACGGACCTGGCACCTTTGTCCAAACATTTGAATCGTTGCACTAGCGTGAGAAAAAGCCTTCACCACTGGTAACATCAAAAGATTGGATCGGATCGCGTATTAAAATGCGTTGCGTGCGAAACATTATGACATTGTTCTATCATGAGATGGTGAACATTTCTCTGCTTGAATGAGACGATGCCTCTTTTCTGCAACACCTGTTTTAGATAAAGACTTTTTTTTTAAATAATGAAACACTATGATAAAACACACTCGCCTGTTCTCATGCATCGTCTGCTCCACGAATCAACAGATAACATTAAAATACACAAACATTTAAAAAAAAAAACACCCGTGAAGCTACTGTATGGAGTAATTTATTGAGAAGGTCCCCATTTTGTTTGTATGTATGTTTGCATTGGATTCAATATACATTCCTACCATTTTTGTTCCAAAATATTTTAGTAAATGTGGTATTTCCTTCATGAGGAAAGAAATGCATTCAACACATGCCTCAAGGGCATGCAGTAAAAGTTTGTTTGCGTACAAGAAAAAAACACACACCTTCTGACATCTTCTCAATATGTAGGCACACTATATACAAAATACAAAAACTAAATATACTGTGCAAAACCAAAATATTTTAGCTACGTTCATACTGCAAATCTTAATGCTTAATTTGGATTTTTTTGCTAAGATCCAATGTTTTGTTTGGCTGATGTAAAAGTCGCATCAAATCCGCCTTGGTTCTTCACAATGTGGCCGCAATGAAAAAATGTGACCTGGATCTAATTCAGGACCACATATGGAAGTGGTCTAAATCTGATTTGATTTGTGGCTAAACAGTGAACGGGGGGGCACGATGTCTTGATAACGGCAGATCATCACTCCACCCTGAACAATGCTTGAAAATCACTCAGCCATAACCCAGCAACAGGAATATTTCAATATTGAGGTATTTGGTCAAAAATATTGTGATATTTGATTTTCTCCATATCGCCCAGCCCTAGTTCATACTACTTCTGAAGAAGTCTGACCTGGTCACTTGACCCCCCCCCCAAAAAAAATCAGATTTGGGCCATTCTTGCCTGCACTCTCAATGTAGCCTTTGTTAATCAGAGTTATGTATTAGTAACTAACTATGATACAGTAAGCACATCAAACTACAGAATACTATACTGGTATTTAATTATCTAATTTGCTTTCACCACATCAAAAAGAAACAGCAGTAAACGGTTTGGTCATTTTCAAAGCTTTGGGAACAATAACGGGTCTGGTCAGACGCATTCCTCTGACAAGATTGTGTTTTTCGGACAGTTATCAGACTTTTTTTGGCTCACCATCTTCTCACGTGACATTTTGTGACCCCAGCAACTGTATTGATCCATCTATGTGGTATAGAAGTTGGAAGTCACTTTCAACTCACTAGAAAAACACACCTCAGGAAGCAGCAGATTAGTTTTTTTTTGGCATGGGCAGTTTGAACATTACTCTACAAACGCATTTTCTAGCCCATCATTTTGATGAAGAAATACAATATGGACCAATTCTAACAGCTTAATATGCTCATGTTCAAAGCTGTCACATCTTTTTCCCTCTCGCTGTCGGTGTCTGGCTGCATCTTTCTCACGGCCACACATTCACAGATGATGACACAGTGTGAGAATAAACAAGTCTTTGTCTCTCAGTCGTTTTCACTCTCGCTCTTCTCGATGTCCCACCCCTAGACACACACACACACACACACACACACATGCAAGAACATCTTGTCGCCCATGTTGCTTTATCACCAATAGACCATGAACAGAGACCTTTTTTATAATGAACACAGTAAACACTACACGGACGACAATCTGTCTCCGCTGGAGACCTTTTCTTTTTCCAGCAGACTGTCGGCCCCTTGCTGCATCACACCTCAATAATCTCAGGTCAATTGCTTTGACCACAGCACCTGCTGGCTGTGAGATTGCCCGCTATCATTTTAATGGATCGCCACTCTAGATGCACTTTAATTACGCCTCACTCCTGACACATTGCATTGACTGTCAGTCTTTTTTAAATGGCTAAAGTGCAAGACAAGCAGTACGTTGAAAGTAAGGCCCCTTTCTTCCTTTTTCTCTTTAAATATGCATCTCACCGAGGCCAGTAAATATTTGCTAAACCATGACATCTTGTTTCTTCTCCCGCAGCTATTTTCTCGGGGCGGCTGACTTCTTGCTGTGACAAGATGACAAGCTGCGTCATGGTCCTGTAGCAGGCCATGATTTATACACACACACCGACAGGCAAAGGCCACATGTGCTAAAAAATAAATGCACACACAGTGCATGCGTACATAGAAGCTCAACACACTTGAAAACCCAGATAAACTCTTACACATAACGATTTGGGTCAGTCTTTGTGTGTGACGCCTCAGCCCCCGAGCTGTACACAAGCATCACATACCAGCTTCCAATACCACACACCCGCAAGTGTTGGTGACACACATGAAGGAACCAAGGCAACCAACCCATCTGTCTGGCAGCATCAGCACCACAGTGAGTGAAACACGGGTGGTCTTTTGCTCACAACACAACTGGTCTGTCCCTCCTCCTACTCCCCACGTGTCCCTTCTGCAAAAGTCCCAGGAGACACATCAATCCAGCCCTGTCCCCACTCAGGAACACCGACTCATTTGCTTTAATTGTACCCTAGTTTGTGGTTGTTGTTGAAACAACCAGTATTTTCATTGTGTTTAATATCTACTACCCCTTTTCCTCTTTAGTTTTATTTTTATAAGGTAGTTTACTGGATGTTTGTAATGCTGCACTATCGATGGTAAGTCAACTGTGAAAAGACAGAGATGTGGTTTATGAGACATGATGTGTAATGAATCTTGAAGCCATTTACATGCTGTCTGGTGGGGAACAGAATGGGCAGAGTGGATGAGCTCCGAAGTGTCTCAGAGGAAATTTACTGTTATAACATCGACGACTAAACAGTGAACGGGGGGGGCACGATGTCTTGATAACGGCAGATCATCACTCCACCCTGAACAATGCTTGAAAATCACTCAGCCATAACCCAGCAACAGGAATATTTCCATGTCATTGAGGCGGTTGCCTGTTAGTGGCAGTGTTAAATAATGAGTGAATAATGCCAAAGTTGGGTTTTTGTGTGGAGAGGAAGAGTTGACATAAGGGAACAGTCTGTGTTGTGGTGATATGCTCTCATATCGGATTCTGCCTGCGCGAACGGCTGTCATCCAAGGCAGATCAGGAAAACTAATTCAAAGGGCTTATGCATGCTTAACAGCACTCTGCTTGGTTTTTAGCAGTTTATTTACACACTGTATCTGCGTGCTTAAACCTCTTTTTATGTATTTTTTTGCGAGCTGACCTTCGGACTGGATGTGGGGACTGTTTTTAACAAGATGGTTCTCTTGACCACTTTCTTTTTCTTTCCAAACATTTCTTTTTTATAGGAATTAGGTTGAAAAAGGGCATTCACATTTTAAATGTATACATGTTGGGTCTTTATCTGGAGCAATGATTGAGCTGGTTATATTAAAGGTCCCATGACATGGTGCTCTTTGGATGCTTATGTATGTTCATATAGACCTTAGTGGTCCCCTAATACTGTATCTGAAGTCTCTTTTATATAGACCTTAGTGGTCCCCTAATACTGTATCTGAAGTCTCTTTTATATAGACCTTAGTGGTCCACTAATACTGTATCTGAAGTCTCTTTTATATAGACCTTAGTGGTCCCGTAATACTGTATCTGAAGTCTCTTTTATATAGACCTTAGTGGTCCCCTAATACTGTATCTGAAGTCTTTCCCAAAATGCAGCCTTGGTGCAGAATTACAGCCACTAGAGCCAGTCCCACAATGAGCTTTCCTTAGGATGTGCCATTTCTGAGTCTGTAGCTTTTGGGGGGGGGCAAGGTGGATGCTGGGGGTGTGGCCTTGACCAACTGCCACTTTGTTTGTTTGAAAGCCATGATGTCTCTCTCTCATGGGTGGGCCAAATTCTCTGGGCAGGCAAAGCAGAGAAAGGGGAGGTAACCTTGCCCTTTATGACCTCATAAGGAGCAAGATTTCAGATCTAAGCTTTCATTTTCTCAAAGGCAGAGCAGGATACCCAGGGCTCAGTTTACACCTATCGCCATTTCTAGCCACTGGGGGACCATAGGCAGGCTGGGGGAACTCATATTAATGTAAAAAAAAAAGTGACATTTTCATGTCATGGGACCTTTAAGTTGAGCAGCACTCTTGCATCAAACACATTGTGCATGATGGAAATCTAAATTTTGCTAATTTATGTGAGCTGGTCCCTGCTGAATAATTTTGAACATCAGCTATGGCTTCACTTTGCTGTAACTAGCGTTAAATGGATTTTGTTAGTAAAATAAAGCATGTGAAGAGCATACTGAGTAGCATTCTGCCTCTTCGGGCGTATTAACACAACAGGCTGCCTCCTCAGTCACTCAACACGATGCAAATCACACACTCCTCCACCTTGCTTTTCAGATTACAGCGCTCACTGAGATAAAACAAGACAACTCCGCATTGCTCTTCATCTTAAGCCTATTCTTTAGTATTCATCAGTGATTGAAAGCAAACCTCCAGCTGACTTTTGGTTTGGACTCAGCCTTGTCTGCTTGGACATTTGCTATGCCTTCCTCTTGTCTGTACACTGAGAAATGTTCAGAACAATTAACAAGCTGAAATCCACAGCTGAGATTTTAAAGTTTGATTAGGAATACCAGTAGTGAAAATGTTTTCTTGCATCCCACATGCCAAAAATACCAATATGGAGGCTGAGTTGGAGGCACATGTCAAATATCTTCCCTGTGATTGACAACCTGAATATTTTAGGCCTGTGACGCCTTCACAGGTATGATAGATTCCGAAGGTGGGAATTGGACTTTTAAAGCGATGCTACACGGGAAGTGACAAATGAGCCTTTATGACATGCAACACCCCAGTGACAATCAGTTCCTTAATTGTGGAGATGGGGAGCTGTGCTGGCCTGCTAAAACCTGAGTGGTGTAGATTGCATAATACACAGCATGCAATCATGTGACACAGAGATTATTATCTTAGCATATTATAATTAATTATAACCAGCGGTTCATTGTGGTGCTGCTTAAGGTGTTGAAATATCTCAAATAAACCTTCCAAAATCCTGAATGTAATCCCTTCCTGAGCTGTATTCACCCCTCTGTGGCCCTTATTAACTTTCTAATTCTTTGTGTAGTGATGTCCTCCTCCACTTGTCATATCCCATGAAACTGAAAGGAGTTGTGCTAAAGCTGTGCTAGCTCGACAGAAAGAGAAAGCAGTAGATAGACGGGGAGGGGTTGTGGCCGGAGAGCGCCCTGGCATTGGAGGACTGCTATTTGGCAACATTGGCGTTGAGCTGCGTCCCTCTGATCCCCTCTCTCTAATTCTGTCTTCCCACGACAGACAGCACACAGTCTCTCATCCATTATGCATGGATGAGCTTTATTGCATTATGTTTTTTTAGGCTAACACACTTAGCAAGCTTGTAGCATGCACAACGCTTCTCCACCAACTCGGTGAATAATTCAAGGCCAGGGCATTAGGCCTGGAATAGAGGAGCTTAATCAAAGGCTACAGCTTTCAGCGCGGCTCAGCGCCGCCCCATCGGCAGTGGTAACCTCGAGCTTGGTGCAACATAGATTTTAAATAGGAAGTTGAATTATCAGGCCAGAGGCGGACTTTGGAGAGCTGTGTTAGCTTTGAGAGATTCTTTGACATTGTAATGCAGTACCGAAATCTTAAATCCAGCAAACCTCCTTAGCTTTTATTGTGAGCAGTCAGGACACTAGTGTACAAGCTGCTAATGCAGTCATCTGCCTACTGCATATGCACTCCAAGGGAACATCTGCCTACTATTGTGGATCTTAAATTTTTTTTTTTTTAATATGGCTTAATTTAATCTATTCTCTTCATGCAGCTTCTGGGCCGTGGGACATATTGTTACTGGGAGATGAAAAACAAAGTGTCAGCTTTTCAGGAATTTTAAACAACTGCCTGGTTTTCAGATTGGAAAGCGTTCTTTTGTAATTCCACAAGGACTTTTACAGTAAAAAAACATTTCTACAAGCTTTTAGGACATGTAAATCCCCCCCCCAGCAGATGGGAAAAAAAAACTTTTGGATTAGTTTAAAATCCACCAAAACACAATACTGCATATAAAACGACCCCAATCTGACCCTTGCTATTGCTTTATACTGGAATATAGAAACCGGCATCCACACTTTGCCACACAGTTACACAGAAAAACAGCTGAGCAGTACTTCTGATGTGGGAAAGTGAGCAGTTTGACTGGTCCAGGTAGTATTAAGTGAAGTTAATGAGGAAATAGTTTTACTTTTAGACACCTCCCCACCCAGATATAACCCTATGCCTTCATCCCACACCACAACCTTTAATGCACAAGTAAGAATGTGTTCTTTTCTGTCAACATCCATCTATTCCTTCTCCCTTTTCCGAACTGAGTCTAATCTTGATAATTCCTATAATTGAACTCTCTCCATTCTGCCTCCCTCTACACCTCTCCATCCACATTTGTCTGTCTCGCTCTTTCTCCTCGCTGTCTTTCTCTCTCGGTCTTCGTTTCTCCATTTATTTCCTCTCTTTCTCTCTCTCTTTCGTAATACGCATCCAGGCTTCCCTCTGGGGCTAATCCTGTTGGAAACGTTTCAGGGAAAGCGGATTATCTGTCGGAGCGGCATGATTTTTGGAGAAAGT
Source organism: Percina caprodes (assembly GCA_013375575.1). Classification (NCBI taxonomy): domain Eukaryota; kingdom Metazoa; phylum Chordata; class Actinopteri; order Perciformes; family Percidae; genus Percina; species Percina caprodes. The sequence goes on along the minus strand of JABXJD010000301.1, from coordinate 482,626 downwards.
TCACTCACACTTGATTAAATTAATCATTGTCCTCCAAAACCCCTTATGGTCTTTCCTTGTGGATATTGATAGAGATAAATAACCACCCTCAAACAGCATAATTCAGCTCTAATTGATTTGGGTTGGTGGGCTCTCCATTGAGGTGGAGGGCTTGGTTGTGTGGTCAGTGCGGTGCTGTGGAACCAGACAGAGTGAGTGGCAAAGCTGTCTAGGGACTATTGGCAAAGTTTTTGTAGGCACAGGGACTATTTTAATCTGGCAGTTTGCAGGTTGATGCAAAATCGTTGACAGCTTGATTTATCCTCACTTTTTAATTCACCACTGGCTTGCTTGAAGGTGGCCCCAATGTGCTTTTGTTAGCGCTAGACAGAGACTAATGCCCGATTTGGTCTATGCTTTCATAATTTATATAGAGGTGTCAGCATGCTTCATGCTGCCACCGCGGAGATTTGCTGCAGAACACATTAGAGGGAGGAATTAGTGTATAAATACAGTTGTGTGTGTGTGTGTGTGTGTGTGTGTGTGAGGCCAGCAGGCAATTGTTAGTGTGTTGTTTATAGCCCATGAAGAGCGATGTGGTCAATGAAGCTTCACAGGTGGATGGGATACACCACAACCTTGAAATGACGATAAACTTTCCACTTCGTTGCCTACAGCCATCGCTCCAAACCTCCCTTAATCTCCCCCTCTTTCTATTTCTTTCTCACACTCTTTCAAACCAACGCCAGCCTTTCAAAGGAAAGCCTGCCGAGGCTCCATTTAACAAGAATATCCTCTCATTACACAACTGCAAAACCTTAAAAGTTACTATCCGCTAAGTGGTTTCATTTAAGGCAATGAAAAATTCCCTTTCAAAGGAAATAATTACAGCTGGTTCTTCAGGGGGGCATGCAGTAACATTGTTTATAGAGGATAATTACTATGCAGAGCAATTACTCTACACCAACAATTGGTAGCTGTACCCCACATGAATATGGGGATTAGAGCTGTGATCGTCCTGGGTGTCGAGCACTCGTGTGGATGTGATTATTGGAAAGGTCTAAGGTTTGGAGTGAATCAGGAGTGAGGATTTTCATTCTGCCCTCTGTGTGCCACAGCTATACTACGAGGAAGGCTGTGTGTGTATGCACTGTGTGAGGGAGGCTGCTGTCAAATACTGTTGCTGAAGTTATCTGCAGGTATAATCTTGTAAACTTAAACTATTGGTATTTCTCGATGATTTTTATTATGAATATGTGTCCAGTTATGGATGAAAAGCTTACAAATCTGTCACATACTGTAGTAAATAATCAATAATTGCTGTAGGTGTATATTATACTATGTGCATACTGTAGCATCAGTGTAATTTGATCATAGTGGATACTTTAATATGGACCTCTGGTGGAGTCGTCTCCCATTGCCAGACCCATCTCCACAGCACTGTGGAGTAAGGTCTGGCAATACCACAGGTTCTGGGATAGGAGGGAAAACATGCTCTGGGTTGTTTGCATTTCTTTAAACCAATCCCAATCGTCTTGGGCGGCGCTAAGCTCCAGACGCAGCAATGGTGGCTCTGCAAAATATGGCGTTAACCCACTGCTAGTACCATTTCTGCTTGGCTTGGCTCAACCGCGGTGCCCCATCCTCCATTTTTCATAGCCGATTTAGTACCGCCTCATGCATGCCTGAGGCAAGCGTGGCTGGTCGTTATAACGACACCACAGGAAACTGCCGTGACCTAACGCACACACACACACAGGACATCGGAGGTGGGTTGTTTTTAATCCTCGGCATGTGGCTATTACCACAGCCAGAAGACACATTTACTTTCAAAATAAGCTGGAGGCAAAAAAAAACAACGCTGGCTAAACTATTAAATACGGCGAGTTTGTTCAAGGACCCCCAGCAATGACGACACAGTGATTAGTGACGATTCTCTCCAACCAATCAGTAGTCTGCAGGTTTTCATGTCACCTTTTGGTATCGCCTCAGCTCGCTTGGAACCTCGACGGAGGTGATACTAAAAAAAAAAATAGTACCAGGGACTTTTTTTCAGAATGGAAAAATAAAAAAGGCAAGTAGAGTCAAGGCGAGTTGAGCAAGGACCATGTAATTGAAAAGCGCCTATAGACTCTGGAAGGAAATTGTTTTGGTGGAACATTTGCACCCCACAAAAAAAAAAAAAAAAAAAGTTATCTGTTCACACAATATGGTAACATGAGCTTTTTAAATTAGCTGGATATGTGGTTAAATGTCATTTGCTCTTACCAGTGTATCGCCGTGTGTACTTCATCCCAGGCGCACTGGCCCGCCCACTTTACTCACTGGCCCGTCCAGCCAAGTTTGATCAAAATACTTTTTGTTAGAAAAAATATTCAAATGTATGCAAAAACAGAAATAGTTGCATAACTAGTTGTGTGTGTTAAATGTGTCTTCTCTTCTGAGTAAAACAAAATAGTTTGAACCATAGAATAAGGACCAAAGAATCCGGAAGCCTTCGGAATGGAGTTTCTATGGTAACAACAGGCAGACTCCCCGGACAGCCTTCAACAGTTAACGTTAGCTAGCTGGCTTTTATACACAGTGTACCATGGATGTGTTAAGCAATGTACTTTCAATGTAGTTTGCCAGCTAGAAGTTTGTTGTTGAGAAGGGTAAGTGTATTTCCGTTGATCCAGGTTCAGACTGTTGCCAAGGTAACAATTGATGGGATCCAAATAAACAATGAGCTGTTACAAAATCAATGAAGTACAATAGAATAGAGGTAGGATTGATTGACCAGAGAAGGTTGTGAAAATGCTCATTATATCAACGTTAAGGAAAGAGAATTTCAGCATTCAAAACATTTCCATGTGGTTTCATAAGTAGATGTGTATTTGTTTGTGTGTGTGTGTGTGTGTGTGTGTGTGTATCATGCATCCCTGCTGCAATACACGTTGCTCTCTGAAAAATGGTTCCTCCTAACATCATTACTCCACGTCTCCCCGGAGATTCATCATGTTACATCATGATCCACTTGCTCAGCAGGCATCCTGCCTGAGATGCCTTGACTCTTCAGGTCTGGATAGTTGCTCTCTTACATAATTTGTCTGCAGAAAAGATGTGGTCTCCTTTTTTTTATTTTTTTATTTTTTTTTTGTCCCTGCTGCTCACATCTCCGTGCTGATATGTGAGGTTGTCTGTCTTCAAGAATGAATGTATCCGTTGCAGATGTTGATGTGAAAAAGGGATTTGGACTGCAATGGGTTATAGTTTTCCTTTTTTTGAGTGGGTAATGTGCAAATGGGGGAGAAAAACTAGATTCCGGTGTGTTGTGCACAGCCTCTGGTTTAGAGAGGTTATGAAAACACATTGTTTTTACTTCACAGACTGCTGCTGCATGATGCCTCGTTTGTGGTATGTGTGTTGGCAGAAGCTTGAATATACACAGTATATGTAAACGTGTATGCTGAACAGTTAAATTAGCATGGGTGATGTATGGGTAGTTAACTAACAGATCTTGATCAACAGAAAATGAATTCATCTTTTAAATCATTTTCCAAGCAGAAATGCCAGTCTCTAGTTCCAGCTTCTTTTCCCAGTTTTATATTGTTATTGTAAATTTAATTGGACTGTTGGTTGTACAAAACAAGCAATTTGAAGACACACACATTTTTTAATTATATTTATAGATTAATTGAGTTTGAGAAATTTTCCACATTTTAAGCAAGAATTAAATAAAATCGTGTTGGCTGTATTGACATCAGCTAACCAGATTTCCCAAAATAATTTGCAGTGCAGTTTATTGTAGTAATACATATTTTATGGGCTATATTTGTTGGATTTTTGACTTCTATATTTCTAAGTTTGCAATTATATTTTTGCTACACTCTTAAATGTACTGTTATTGTCATCTTTAGAGAATATTAAAATGTATTGATGCACCATAAAAACACTGGCAAACATCTTAGTCCAACAAGAGAGTTTACTTGAAAATTCTCTTCCTTGCCAAAAATGTTTGTGTATGATTTAAAGCGCCCATATTATCGTAATTTCCGGGTTCATAACTACATTTTGAGGTTGTACCAGAATAGGTTTACATGGTTTAGTTTAAAAAAAAACAAAAAAAAAAAAAAAACGCAATATTTATGTTGTACTGCACATTGCTGTAGCTCCTCTTTTCACCCTGTGTGTTGAGCTCTCTGTTTTAGCTACAGAGTGAGGCATCACACTTCTGTCCTATCTTTGTTGGGAGTCGCACTGCACAGTAGCTAGGTACTTAGCCACCTCGTTCTCAATGGCAAAACACTGCTACAACACACCCTAATCTAAAAAAGACATTGTATAGAACTACTTACGTGTCCCTCGTCTGCAGGTAGTCCACTTAAAGTTGGAAGTGCGCCCTCGTTTAGAAGAAGTCTGTATCTCACTCAAAACAGCATGGAAGGTTGTTTTTTTTCCAAGTTTGTATGTGTGTGGAAGCACCAGAGACACAAAATAACACCCCAAATCCCAGAAAAAAAGTCATTTTTTTCATAATATGGGCACTTTAAAGTAAGATACTGTTGTTTGCATCTGAGCTGTTCATGCTCATGTAGAGTCTCTACCCCTTTGTAGTCAACAACTTACTGTTTGTGAGATTATTCACAGGTCAACGCACACATCTGAGCCAGGTCGTCATGGTGTTGTCATGGGGACTGTCCCCGGCTACCTCCTCTTCCATTCAACCCTAGGCTGTGCTTGCTTATTCTCCCTTCTGTCCTCGCAGTGTGTATGTGTGTCTGAGAGCTAACTTTCCCCTAAGCCACAAACATGTCAAAGCTTGCCCTCCATGCTTGTGTCCATTGCCTTCTTGCCCAGCAAGTGTCAACACAACTGGCAAAAAATCCTGTGCTCCCCCCCCTGTGAAATTTTTCTCCTGTCACATGAGTTGAGTCAGCACCAGAACCTATAGTGCAGGCATCATTACAGCTCTATGTTTGGCTGCTGCAAGTGAACTTGGTTTCTGAGATCGTCATCCCTTCTTCCCTCGCCCTTTTTGTTTCTTTCCTCCACTCGCTCTCTTTTTCTCCCTCTGATTCTTAAATGCTTGACCATGCATATATCTTCAGTAGATGAGACTAGTGTAACGTCTTTACAGGTCCGCCTGAAGAATTTGATTAGACATCTGCGGCTGATTCAGAGCGCTGCTGCGCGAGTCCTCACCAAGACCTTGAAAGTGGGTCACATCCCTCCAGTTTTAAGGACTTTACACAGGTTTCCTATTGTGAAAGAATTGATTTAAAAAAAATACTACTGTTGGTTTATAAAGCAGCAGAAAATGCACTGCCAGGAAGCTTAAAACAAGGAGGTCTATTCTTAAAAGAATGCAAATGCAAAGATGTTGGTAAAGAAATGTCCTGTCCCATGATCCCTGAGTTTGAGTCAAACAAAACTTGAGAAATAGAGATTTTTCTTTCCAAAGTAAAAAATTTAAAAATGATGTTTTAATCTGAAGAGGCCACACAAGAACCTATGGGTGTTGAGACAGAAACCGACTCTTTAGAGGCCTCTTACGTGACAATACTTGCATAAATAAAATATTTACAAGCAACATTTCTGTCTGGAGGACTCTGTGTAGGTTGGCATTCCCAGCGTTCTGACTGCTTTTCAGTTCACAGAAAGAAAATTCAGAGACTACCAGCAGAGCCTCTATAACTCTAAACCCAAAGCCCTCAAACTCTCTCAGCCTTTTGCCAATTAGAAGCGCAGCACTTTCTGTTTCCAACTGTTTCTCTGCACACTCCCCAGCTGTAAACAGTAGTTATAGCCAATATGGCCTCATGATGGCCTGGCAAGATGCCGACACGTCGGTCATCCATTCACAGTGCAGGAGGCCAAGGTCTAGACAAATCCATCACCATGAACTGTGCGGAAGACTAAGAATGGAATCATACTCTGAAATACTTCCATTGCTGTGTAAATATATAGTCTAATAGTAGCAGACCTTAATGCAGAGACTTAATGGCATCTTAGAACATCAAGCAACAAGGCCTGGTATATAGCTGTGTTGCACTTTAGTTACTTTCCCTGTGTCAGAGCTGGTGTAATCTGGGTGGCCTGTCATAAACACCATGGGGATAGATTTTGTGCTGTCTTCTTCATCACATGCATTGTTATAAATGGCTCTCGGGGTCCTCTCAGTCAGCAGGATTAGAGCCCAGGATTAAGGTTCTGCACAGTGAGCAAGTGAGTGAGGCGAGGTATTGGAATAGCTGTCATTATCCTCTGGATATCTCATCATGAACTTCTTACCCACCTCAGTGCTCCTTCAGCGGCACATTACGGTGCTTTTGCTGAATGCACACAGCTGCAGAGCATTACATGGACAGATGTTTAAGAAGTTCCACTTCTGCTGAGCTGTTTGCATAATGTGTGGTTAATTGCATGAAGTGGGAGGGATACTCAATACTGTAATCAAATCAACCTACTGTATGGCTATTGCTTTGCCTGTAGGATGTTTTAAACAACGCTCACAGACAATATGCTGTTTTTTTTTCGGGTTGTGGAACATTGAGGGGTAATGGATTTATTTTAAGGGTAAAGATTATGTTTTGGGTATTTCAGACTATGTTTGACAGGACAGCTGAAAATATGAAAAGGGAGAGAGAGGGGTTTATGACATGCAGCAAAAGAACACACATTTCCTGGGTGAAAGGCTTTAGTTTTTCCCAGAAAGTGAACTCCGCTCTTTGGCTTGAAAGTCCTGTGTGTTAACGCTCAGCCATTCACCCCGACCACCTCCATACGCGGCCAGCCACGTTCTTATACAGCGATCGTCAATGTAGTGAATACAGAAAGAAAGAAGGGAGAGAAAAAAAAAAACATGGGATGCTTACAAATTACATTGCTTAAATTCAGTGCTGGTCTGGTGTATCCGGTTCCTTCTACCCGACCCCAACCAGGAGAATTGGCTGCCACCTGAGTGGTTTTGATCCCTTGAACCCTTGTGTTCTCCTTCCCGTCAAAATTTAATTTTTTAATTAATCGATTAATTTTTTATCGATGTTTTTAACTTTTTTGTTCCTTTTTTCAATCACTTTTGACGCTTTTTTCAATGTTTTGTCACGTTTTCAACACTACGTAACACTAACTTATTAACTTCCGTTTTACAGTTAGTTTTTGAATTTATATATTTATTATATTACATTATATATAAACCTCATTTATAGGAAATTATACCTGATGTAATTAGGAATTATTTCAACTAAAATTAAAGGAATGTATGTTGATGGATAATCACAAGAATAAGCAATTAAAAATACTATATCAAAACCGCTTCAATTTTGTTTTCAAATGCTATAAAATTGAATAAGTCACACCGAAATGAATGAAAGCAGAGATTTGTACTTGCCAAAGAGCGTTGTGTGGAATCAATCATGTTATTTTGGGTAATTACAGTTGGGTAGTTAAAAAGAACATTCATATAGGAAAACGGGTCAATTTGACCAGAGGACAACATGAAGGTTAAAACAAAATAAACATTTGTCACATTTCTACGACAATGTTTCAAATATCGAAGGACTGTTCAGTAACTGGTTGCTGTGGTTGGGTAAGTGTTTGCATAAGAGGTGAAACGTACGTGTGCATCATGCTCTCTTAGCACAATGCACTTTCATAAGATGCCCCCAGGATGCTCTTTGCTCACTCAACAATGAAATGCATGGTATTAGAGGCGATGGACTGGCATTTTAGGCGGCACGGAAATGCCGACCTTCGCCTTCCACAAGAAGCCGCGATGATAAAAGAGAAAGTGGTAGAGCAGTCTTAGCCCGGAGAGTAGAATTAGGCAGTGAGCTGCACCTTTTGTTCACAGAGCCTTTGTATGACGACAAACACATCCAGAGTAACATCAGTCTTGACCTTCAGCCCAAGTTACTTTTAATGACAGTGAAACACACTGTAATGATCAGTGGAATAGACGAGTCGAGAGTGACACACAAACCCTCACTCTCCCTGCTCCGGCACACACACCGTCTTGCTCTCTTTTGCTTTCTTCCTCTGCAAAATCTGGCGAGGCGGCTGCTGTCTGAAAACGGCCAGGCTAGCACATCTTATCACCACAGCAACAATTCCGATTCTATTTCAAGCCTATCTTTGTTTGGGTGTGTTTTGAATTAATAATATGATCCTCCTTTGTTAATCTGTCAGGCACTTAAACACCTCACAGAAAGAGAGAAACAGTGAGCCAGAGGTTTTCCTAGTTCCCGTCCTCTGCTCAGCGATGGCCTGCATTAACCAGGCATGCAAACTCCTCACCTTTTGGCAAAATTGGCCATTTTGAAACCAAAATAGGTCATCTACTGTAAATTCCGGACTAAAAGCCGCTACTTTTTTTCCCACACTTTGAACACTGCGGCCTGTACTAGGACGCGGCTAATGCATGTTTATTTTTATTTAATTTTTTTTCATGCTGCCAAAAACATTTTGCCTCGTAACAGTAGATCAATAAAATTGAGGAGTAGTTCACAGAGGTCCAATGAAATTATGCGACAAATCAAGCGCATAATTACATTATTGTAAATCAGTCATTTGTACTCGCCCTCATCAACATGGAAAACGCTCAAAGAAAAGCATATGATGCAGCTTTTAAAGTTAAAGGCGATCAATCTGGCCATTGAAGAAGGAAATCGAGCTGCTGCACGTAATCTTGGCATAAATGAGTCGATGGTGAGACGGTGGAGACGCCAGCGTGAAGAACTGAGTCAATGCAAAAAGACGACAAAGGCTTTCAGAGGTAATCATAGCAGATGGCCCGAACTTGAAAACGTTCTTGAAGACTGGGTTAACGTGCAGAAAACAGGTGGCCCCGGTGTTTCCCCCGTGCAGATCAGACTGAAGGCGAAAGCAATTGCCACTGAAATGAAAATGGAAGATTTTAGAGGTGGGCCATCGTGGTGTTTTAGATTTATGAGACGAAAAGGCCTGTCCGTCAGGGCACGCACGACTTTGTGTCAGCAGCTCACCGTCACCGTCTCAAAACATCCACCATCACCAACGGGTTTCGAAAGGCTGGACTGCTGCGTGATGAAGAGGACCGCGTGCGCTCAAGTGAGAGCGAAAACGAAGAGACTGAAGTGAGTGACGAGATCCTGAGACTGTTCACTTCGGACACTGAAGAAGAGGACTGTGATGGTTTTAGTGCACAGGAGGAAGATGAAGAAGGAGATTAATGACTTTTCCTGGTAGGCTGCAGTGTATATACCGGTATATATTTTCCTACCAGTCGTGCACTGTCCAGTAAAGAAGCATACAGTACATATATTTAACAGTAGGCACTGTTTGGAAAAAAGCATTTGCAATATGTATTTGTTTGTTACCATACGGATTCAATTAAAAGTTAAACAATCCTCACGTGTAATATCTTTCTGTGTAAATATCTCGTATTACGTGGGCCACCTGCGGCTTAAAATCCAGTGCGGCCTGTACAAGTACAAAATTGATTTTCTTTCTAAAATTAGAGCGTGCAGCTTTTAATCAGGTGCGCTCTGTAGTGCGGAATTTACAGTACTTGATTTGTGCAGATCCAATGAGAAAAATAGTAGGGAAGGTTAGAAAATATGTTATTGTCCACCATGACAAGTTGAGAGTAGGGATTGGAATCACCAGACGCCTCCCGATACGATCTGTTTTATCTGGAAAAACAATAAAAAATACATTTGTTTGTTCATATCACTTCAATTTTATTGCTGCAAAATGGGACAAACTGACCAACACATATATAATAAAAGATTGATACTTGACGCCTGTGTATCGATACAGTATTGCCACTGAAAATATTGCAATACTATGCTGTATCAATTCCCCCTCACACACACACACACACACCCCTAACAATGAGGTGAGTTACTCTTTTGCCCAAGTAAGGTATATTTATTTTCACCACATGACCGGTCAGGTATCATCCAGTAGAAACTATTTTAATTCAATATCTGTTAATTTCTTTGATCTGCTCAAATATAGACTGCTATTAAAAATGATGTCTAACGGTTTGTCTTACGTGAGGCTTTTGACTTAAGCTGCAGATCAAATGCTCTCCTTCAGAATGAGAATCCTTTGACACACTTTTTAAAGAACTGTAAGGTCCTTAAGGTCCCTGTTTCAAAAATGAACATTAAATGTACAGATTGGATTGCTCTATATGTAATAAGTATTTATAAATACTACAAAATTAGCCTATAAAGCTTGTCCTTTTGATGATTAAAATGTAAGCAATACAAAAATGTGTTTGTTAAATGACTTACAAGAGCAGATCTAGAGATTGATGCGTTAAACTTTCAAATCTACAAACTTTTCTAGATGGTCAGGGGTCTGCCGTAGCCTTCTCACCTTTTTTCTTTTTCTACCCATGACTTGTTTGCATGCCTGATTAACAGCACTATGTACTTTGACTGCTACCTGCCTCCGTTGAGGAAGATGCCTGCGATAGCCCATATTTCTCTCATCGTTCCCTGACGGCTGGCAGGATTAACGGCAAAGCTGCAGCCCTCAACGTTCAACAGCCATCTCGGGTTAAGGATGATTCAGCCCTTTCTTTACCCACTGTAGACTCATTAAACATCAAAAGGAATGCCTGATGAGCACTGTAGCTGCAATAATGCACATAATTTGTTAGGCAGCATTGAGTCAACAGCATTCAAAGCGGTCCTTAGTGGAGCCTGTTTAAAAGGTCTTGCTGCTGTATTTCCCACTTTTAGCACGTTTCCCTGTATGAGATACTTGTGTTTACGGTGCCTTGGTGTGACATTTTAAAGAGAGAAACAGACTCTGCCATTAGGTCTGAGGAAGGCTAGATGTAAGTGCTGGGGAGAGATTAGGATCTAGACTTTAGTCTAGTGTTCCTGACTGCCTGAGCAAGTTGGTCGGCTTCCACCTCATTTCAGTTGCTATTACGTTCTCTTTCTTACTGTTTTTTTTCCACCGCTCTCAATAATTGAGTACGTCTGGCCGAGTTCTTGCGCCACAAAAAAACATGACTTCACTTTTATGGAGACATGATTTGACAACAAGGTTGGGATTGGACAGACCCTCCCACAAGCAGAGAACAACACGGCTCACTTGAGTCACACTTGTTTTGTTTTTTTGTAGATATAACTTGCAAACTCATTTCTCTCCAGCAGAAACAGTGTTTGCATGCATTTGTGCCAGATGTAGTTTTGCATGTGAAACAGGTAGGAGTGGAGAGATGGGGCGAATGAGAAATGCACAGCGGTTACACTGGTGGTTCCCAAAGTAAATGGCATAGAGCCGAAAACGATGAGCGTGTCCAGAGGGAAAAGCGTGGATTGGAATAAAAGCTGAATGAATCGGATTCATCTGGAAACGATAAACAAACAAGAGTGCTCTGATGCCAGCAAGGCAGTCTGAAATCAAAACATGTATAGTACAAGAGATGGACAGATTTTTTTCGATCACAAATGTTGGTCAAATCTAAAATATATATAACTATGGATTGCCATTAAATTCAATAATCTGACTTTCCATGACCTGCAAAACTAATGCATTTCCCATCAGCCTCAGCCCAACTCTGTACAGTATTTGGTACTAATTAGCACATGTTAACACTAATCTATAATGATGAACAAGCTAAACATACATTCACATCCGCTGACCATCAGCATGATAGCATTGTAATTGTGAACATGCCAATATTAGCATTTAGCTCAAAGCAGAATTTTAGCTAGATGCTAACATCAGTCTCAAAGAGCCACTAGCAAGGCAATGTTTAATTGATTTATCAATTAGTTAATTAGATTAATTGCCGACTATTTTCATTATCGATGAATTGATTTCAGTCATTTTTTACGAAGAAAATGTAAGAAATTCTCTGATTCCAGTTTCTTAAATGTGAACATTTGCTAGTTTCTTGATTCTTCTATGACAGTAAAGTCAATATCTTTGAGTTGTGGAAAAAACAACCTTTGAAGACGTCATGGGCTTTTGGAAATTGATTGACATTTTATAGACCAAAAATTGAGAAAATAATCAACAGCTGAATCAACTATTAAAATAATCGATAGTTGCAGCCCTAATGGCTGTAGACTCTTGGTAATCTGCACAAACCAACGAGAAACATAAAAAATAGTGTTTAGCGTCTTTTTCTTAGGATACCCAATAGTGTCACCAGCTAATACCAATAGATGTGATCTTACATGCCAGAGGCCTGTTACTATAAATCCCACAACTTGCCCTGCGTAGAAGCTTAGGTTAGGCATTGACCTCCGGTGGTCAGGGTTGGGCTAGCCCATTGGTCAGTTCAGTGGACCTGAACGCACCAGCATGGACGCCTGGCCCATCTAGCTTGACTGCCAGGGCAGGGTCTTGCAAAGAAAAGCAGTGGGTCATAACACGCCCGGGAGGGTTACGAGGTGAATGTAACAGTGGTTTCCACACACACAGCAAAGGAGTGTGATATGATTTTATTTAATTGCATTAAGAATGTCTTACACAGGAAAAGACATCCAATACAATCGAGGATAAAAACACAATAAAGTCCAGGACTTATTTCCATTGTGGTCCTCAACACTAACAACAGGAGAGCAAAGTTCAGTTTTTACTATCAATGTGGTGCAAACTTTAGTCGGATTGATAAACGCTTATGAGGTTTTGCAGACGTGTCTGAGCCAGATGTAAAATGAGAATAACCGTGGGATGTACGCGGGATGTGTTTTTGTGTCTGAGTTCATTCTGCAGCGGTCTCCTTTTGCACCGACCACATTAAGGATACAACAGAGGCATGGGCCATGGACTCATTAAACAGAGAGTAGGAGAATACATACAAAGTAGAAAGGATCCAGCAAAAAGAGAGAATGGATTCTGAAGATTTTAGAAACAAAACGTGAAGGTACGCACACCAAAAAAATAAAGACAAAATGGAGCAACAACATGACTCAGCACCTGCAGGGCAATACTCCTCCTTCTCGCATTTTCTTCCTCCTTCCTTCCTCTTTCCTCAACCCCAACCCTTATCTGTCTCTCTGGGACTAGGACTTCTTCTTCCCCCCCCCCCCCTCACACTATCACAGCAGCTTTGGCACTCCTGCTGTTGATGCTGTTAATTCGCACACCGCAGCCTGCAGAGTTGTCTCGCGTTTACCTTACAGGGGGAAGGTCAGGCCTCCATCTCTTGACTGGCGATGGACTGAGAGTGTGTGGGGGCAGAGGAGAGCATATGGTTAGTTAAATTTAATGCTGAGACAGATGTCTCTCTGTGAACTTGTGTGATCAGTGGGCTGGAAATGTGTCATGCTATGATCATACAAGGGGATATTTGTAGTCTCGGGGGTTCAGTACTATGCGGCATGCAGTGTGTGTGTGTGTGTCTCTACCACCAAGACACACAGTCAGAAATAATTGAACATCATCTTGAGATATTTTTAAATTGAAAAGCTGCCACAAAATCACCTTGCTGGATTTTTGCTTTGTTGTGTATTTTTTCCTCTCTCTTTAGTTCATCCTTTTAACCCTCGTGTCGTCCTCCCGGGTCAAAAAGATGAACACATTTCATTTTTACCCTTTTTTTTTGACATTTGACATTTTCAAGACATTATTTTTTGGATTTCACTAACACCACCTCACCTCACTACCATTAGTTTTACACTACTTTTTGGAATCCATGGTCAATAACCCTCATTTATATAGAATTTTACCTAATATTTGAGCTAGCAAAGCAGAATTATGAATTATTTTCACTAATAGTTAAGATCAAAGGAACATATGTTGAGTGGATGAGTTTTGTCAGGATGCTGATTTGAAACCATTTCAATTTACACCCAAAATTAAATGAAAGTGAACAATTGTATTTGCGTTGCATGGAATCCATCCTTTTTTGTGGTAATTTGGTTGAAAAGAAACCCATATTTCAGATAGACATTTTTTTTTTTTTTAAAGGGGTCAAATTGGACCCAAGGACAACAGGAGGGTTAAGCCGCTTATGCCAGACATCTGACCAACTGCTAAAATGAGGGGAAATGACAGTGTGTGTAGAGAGAGGGTTGTGCGAGACAGACTGGAAACACAGCTACACAGTGGCCAATCAGGCGAGCCCTTCCACTCCTCTAATGCAGACTCCTCCAGCCATTGTTGCCCTCCACATGCCAGTTATATAAGCACAGAATTCTACTGACGGTACTGCATGAGGTGTGAGATTATAACCCAGGCTTATAGCACACCACTCACAGTCTTTGCCCCTCTCAGCAGACTCAGCGAGATGCCCCATGATCCCTGTCTCACCTACAGCTATTTGAAAACTTGAGGTCTTGCTGGAAAATCGCAGATCAAAAAAAAAAAAAGGTGCCTGGAGGCAATTTTGTCACCTAAAATGGCCACAGGAAGCTGCAAGATTAGAGTAGGATGGAGGAGGTTGGTGGATTAGGGTGTTGTTGCTGTCAGGACAGAAGAGTGATGAGGAGCCAAACCAGAGGTCTGTCAAGTGTTGGTACCTCAGCGAGACCCCATTTGACTTGAGTGCCACAAGGGGAGAGGAGAGACCGAGGACGAGGATGTTGGTAACCTGTCATACATCACATGATGGATGGAGAGGGAAGCCAAGATTTTGGGGGCTACGTGAAGCATCTGCCAGCCTCCGAGTATGGGTGAGGCCGAGCATTAGAGAGAGGGATTTGAAAGCACAGAGTGTAAGAAGCACCTCGGGGTGAAATCTTAAAATCAAGACACACACAGAAAGGCAGAACAGGCAAAACCAAAACTAATGGTGTCTCAAATCGCGCACATCTGTACTTATTCTATTTGAGCACATAGTGTGCTCACATTGTCGAAGTGTGGTCAAATGCAGTGCACTTAGAGTACCCGGATGGTAAATAATAATGGTCAGAAAGTTGAGTGTGGAAGTATAACTGCCCTGTTTTTGTAGGTAGTGCTGTACAGTGCTCAGATTACTGTTTATGATCAATATTCACAATGCATTGGTTTCCATTTCTTAAGTTGGAAACATTGTTTGGTGCAAATGCATGTACAGTAATACTGCACATAAAATATAAACGCTCACAATAAGCAATAGTTGTCGGTCTTAAAGCAGCAATTGGCACATGGTGTACTACATACAGTACAGTGACATATTCTAAGTTAATACAATTTATGTAATTCACTTTTAATAATTAAACCATTAAGAAGCAGCTTTGAAAAAATCCACACTGTCAGTATTGCATATTATATATCAGCTTCTTCCTTTTTTATTAAAGCAAGGGTTGGGCAATATAAATAAAACCTGTCACCTAATTCTAATATAATTTTAGGTCACATTTAATTGGAAGTCACTTTGGATGAAAGTGTCAGCTAAATGACATGTAAATTATTGACAGACAATTCTCTGGACATGCACTTCCTGGTGGGAGTTGGGTCATCAGCTCACCTTTGATTTTAGTTTCTTTCATTCCTTTATCTTTCAGTTATGTAAAATATACCCATTTGTAGTTACAACAGAGAGAATATGTACACAGCGGGTGAAATAAGTATTGAGCACGTCACCCTTTTTCAGGTGCTATTGACATGAAATTTTCACCAGATATTGGTAACAACCCAAGTAATCCATACATAAAAAAAGGAACCAAAACAAATAAGTTCAGAAATAAATTTTTGTGTAATAATGTGAAATGACACAGGGAACAGTATTGAACACGCTTACTGATATTTAATGCTTTGTACAAAAGCCTTTGTTGGTAATGACGGCTTCAAGACGCCTCCTGTGTGGAGACACTAGTCGCATGCATTGCTCTGGTGGGATTTTGGCCCATTCTTCCACACAAAACCGTTTCCAAATCTTGAAGGTTCCATGGGCTTCTATGAATCTTGACCTTCTTTCCATAGATTTTCAATGGGGTTTAAGTCAGGTGATGGGCTGGGCCATTCTAGCAGCTTCATTCTCTTTGAAACCAATTGAGAGTTTCCTTAGCGGTGTGTTCGGGATCATAGTCTTGCTGAAATGTCCACCCTTGTTTCATCTTCATCATCCTGATTTTTGTCAAGAGTATCTCGGTCAATTTGCCCATTTGTCCTTCCTTCAATTATGTGAAGTTAGCCAGTACCATTTGCTGAAACGCAGCCCCACACCATGATGTTCCCACCTCCAAACTTCACTGTTGGTATGGTGTTTTAGGGTAATGTGCAGTGCCATTTCTCCTCCAAACATGGTGCGTATTATGTCATCCAAACTCATCTGACCACACTATAATCTCCCAATATTTCACTGGCTTTTCCAAAGGTTGTGCAGCAAACTTTAAACGAGCTTCAATGCTTTTTATTTTATTTTTTTTCAACAATGGAGTCTTGCGTAGTGAGCGGGCATACAGGCCATGGCGGTGGAGTGCATTAATTACTGTTTTCTTTGAGACAACAGTACCTGATAATTGCAGGTCTTTTTAAAGTTCTCCACAAGTGGTCCTCGGCTCTTGGACAACTCTTCTGATTATTCTTTTCTCTCCTGTGTCAGAAATCTTGCGAGGAGCTTACATTTTAAATGACAAAGCCCTCTAGTGGCCAAATGAATTATGACCCTTGTCCATCGGCCCAAAGAAGGAAGTGTTTTGATTCACAATTTGTGAAGTTGCCATGGAGCCACATAGTCTGCAAAGTCAAAAGGTAGGGGGGGTTGGATGGGTAACAAAACATTAAACAGAGACTACTTGGCTACTCACAGCCAACATTTTGTTTCCTTTAACCACCACCATAATCATAGTTATTTGGGTTGTGTTTGTGCCTAAAGCATATTTTCCCTTTTCCTCTACCTAGAAATGATCCACTCGTTATACAGTAAAGATGTTTTGGATAACAGCATACTGTATGTTGCAATGCAGCAAGTGTCTGGAAGTCCCATGGGTATCTATTATAGAGAGAAAAGAGAGGAAGGTTGTAGAGATTGCAGTCTTTTGCATATACATTCCAGGCACACATCTACCCTGTGACTTTTCAAATGTCTTTTGACAAAATGTGTACAATTCTTGCCTTTAGTCTCTCCTATAAGATGACCTTGTGCACTGAGAAAGGTGTTCCCGAAACAGCCCCAGTTCTGACGACATCCCAGAAGACCAGAGATAATGACCTCCCTGCAGACGTCCCACTTGCCTTGGGGAGAGTGTCTCAGAAGGAAATGTCGCAATAGAAACCAGGTTTTTGCTCACATTTCACTGTGTTGGGAAAAAAGGCCCGTCAAGAGGATACAATAATTGTCCATGCACAGCCATGCTCCTTGGCTGTGTTTCCTTGCCGAGAGCGAGTTTAGAAGATCATGTCTGAAGCTACAGCCAGCAAACGGTTAGCTTAGCTTAGCATAAAGACTGGAAACAGGAAGAAAGTCACTTTTCCAAGCCAAGAAATAGAATGTAACCCCCCTGTAAAACCACAGCATTTCCTTTACACTTAATTATTTGTATTAAAACCGTATACAATTATACTTATACTAACTAATATTTTTTGTAGGTGTTGTAGATTATACCTATCATCTCATATAACTCTCAGCAAGAAAGCAAAATGTTGAATTATTCCTTTAAGACTGGTGTGGGGTTCACCCTTGGAAGCATTTATTTTATTCAGTTTTGCACTTGCACTTCTGATTACATTGACATGAAATACTTGGTTAGAATGTGAAGTTTAGATGAATCCAATAAAACTTGATTTTCACCTATAAGATAAAGTAATATTACAAATTTAAAACTTAAATGTACTAGACAGCAGCAAATTTAACAAGGAAATTTAGAAAACACGGCAGGATTAAGGCATATAAGGCAAATAGACGGAAAAGTTGGAGCAACACCTAAAAATAAAACGTCTACACATCATAAATTATATCAGGCAATAAAACGAACATCACTAATATATCTGATGGTAGATTGTTTTCCTTTATTTATTGCTTACGGTGATCTCAGTACTTTAGTTCAAACAATCGACATGATGTGTTTTCACTCTACTGATCTTACATAATAATTTTCACAAAGTAAATGAGTGCACTTTTCCCGATTTAACATTCACAGAACAAGTCTCTTCAAACGGATGCTTGACATGTGCTTGTGTGCGAAAGAGAGTTCTGTCTTGTGCTTGGAGTGTTAATCTAAATCTGTTGCTTCTGAGTGAGGTGTCGGTCTAAGTGAGGATGTTAACAGTCTGTTGCTTCACTAAGGGTGCCAGGCGCTGCTTCCATCACTGCAGATATTTTCCCTCCAGTTTTCGAGGAGAGGAGTGCTGCTGATGCCATTTGAACTGGCAGCGCGGTGCTCACGGATTCCCATGGGTGACCTTGCTCTTTTATGACGCATCTCCTGTCGTCGCTTCATGACACAAATGACAAGTTAGCAGAGGAGAGCAGATGATCTTTTGGATGAGTGTGAAAGCAACTGCTTCATTTAAAGGGAACCAGTCGTTTGATTATTGTCTAATCTGATTCCAATTTGGAGGAAACTATAGAATACAGCTCATGACATAACACACAAAATAAATCCGAGACAATTTTGGCCATCACAATGACTGTAGTCATAGAGACATAAAAAAGAGTGAAGGTTGAGAAAAGAGAGACAACTTACAGTATTTTAAAGGAGAATGTGACAGAAACGGGACATTACCTTATTGTTTTCTAGTTACTAAATGTTGATTGATTGTAGCCTATGCTCATCTTCCTAGCTGGCTCTAGAGAGGTAACTTACAAGTGAGTGGGTGGCCGATGGGGCACAATAGAGCCCATTGAGTCCCCCGTCGCAAAAACCGAGGCCTGCTACAATAGCGGTGTTATCTGTGGGGAGGAGGAATGTCTGACAGCCTCACTGTTAACCGTCTCTGACAGGACCCAGGAAGCCCCACAGGCCCGAGCTGTAACGCTGTACTTGTACCGCTGTACTTATACCGCAATGAACAGATCAGAGCAATGTTTGTGTGTCTATGTGTGTGCATTTTTTTCTTTCTTTTATTTTATCCAATGAAGTGTGAATGAGCGTCCTTGCTCTACTGTCTTGCCGTGAGACACCTGGTACTGTAGCTCTACTGTACAGCCACAAACATCTACTGCTGATGAGGCCTGTTGGCTACTAAAGGTTGAGGTGTGTGAGTTACAGAGAGCCATTGACTACTTTCGTCATCAAAGAGAGAGTTTCATCTTCCCAGATGCACACGGTTTTAGCGTGCAATTAAGGGATCAACGTGTAGAGTAAGATTTGGTGTGATTGGCTCGTGCTCAAGGAGACGTTGAGACGGCGAAAGATCAAAACGAGTCAAGTCATGTGTATTTGTTATGCCCGATATTACACGCAAAGTCTCAATTGCAGGCGCTGCACATCGATGATCTCTTGACACAGCTAGACCTCTTGGAGAAGAGAACGGAAAACAAAAAGAAAATCCTACCATTTCAGGAAGAAATACCTATTTTAAGACTTCTCACGGAAAGAGTGGGAAAACAAGACATAGGAATTAAAAAGACATTCCAAAAAATAACGTATTATCCAAGCCATTCAGAAGATATAATTGCAGGTGGCAGGTGTTAATATCTATTTTCTGAGTTGTCTACCTCATAATAGGAAAAAATCTGCAGCCATGCAAGAACTGAGAAGAAATGCAGCTTTCACTCGTGTAAAGATCCTATCCACAGTGCACCTATCTTTGGTGCGCTTGCTGTTGAAATATTGACAGCAAACACATGCTGAACATCACTGAAATCCTAGACATGCCACATGTTTGGTCCATGTCCAAATGTTTTGACGAGGCAATTTTTGAAGCTAACTTTTTTTTTAATCCTCCCTTGGATGCTACGTCTTTAGCTGAAAGCAAATGGAGCGCATGCAGTTTGTTGTTCCATATTCATGCCCTTGTGTGTGAGCTGAATTAGAACAAAAAAAAGCATATTTTGGGACAGTTTTGAGATGAAGTTGCCAGATTGGACCTTGGTTCCCCAGTCTCAGTCTGTTTGTCTGCTAGACCAGCTGTGATGCAGCCCTCTTTGGAGAGGCAGGCCGAGAATGTGCAACCTTTATTCTGAAAAGCCAGGCCCGCCGGGATGATTGCTCCTAAAACGGCGTCAGATGGCAGCCAAGGCCTGTGAACATTAGGGGCATTTTGATGTGAGTCAACAGCAAACTCCAAAATGTGTGTGAGAGTACACAAAAAACATAGGGTTTCTGTGGTGTCACAATAAAGGCTGGTTGGTGTTGGAAAGGAAGATGCTATAAAGCTTGCTGAAATATTCCCAGAGCGCAGTATTATTGGATCACCCCTCCATAGTTAAGTACATCATCCCTCTCTGTTAGCACATACACTATGTCTACAGTAGCAAGATCTCATCTTTAGTCCTCCTGATTAGTATTCATAGCAATGCAGGGAGGAGTAATGCAAAGCAGCGTTTGGTCTGTGCATGCAACAGAGAGGGAAAAGGAGAAGGAGAGAGAATAAGGGACCGAAATGGGGAAAAAATTGATTACTTCTCTGTAGTCAAACTGTTTTAAAGCCTGCTCTCCCCCCATCTGTCAAAAGATGAGGCCGACTCTGAAGCTGAGGGCAGGCAGACACCGAAGATCACTTTCTGTTTTCCAAACTCCTCATCGTGTTCTTTCAGATAGGGGAAAAAAAAGTCTGCTTCTGCCTCAAACTTTGCATGAACTTGCTTTGTTTTTACAAAGGCTTCTGGGAGTTGCGAGCAAAGGCGAAATGTTTTCAGATTTTCTTATTAAAATCTCACTGGCGCCTCACTTTTGAGGTTGTGGCATTGCGCATCTTTGCCTAAAAGTTTTTTGAGGCTTGCGTCTAAGATTACTTGAAACTGTAAAGACAGTCAAGCGTGTGGCATTCATCATCTGTCACTCAGCAGTTTTGGATTTCAGATTTGTTGCTTCAAATGAACGAAGGCAGTTCCAGTTCAGTTTGTTCTCGGCACTTTTAACAAGCTGTCTTCACTGAGTATGCAGAAATAATCAGAAAAAATAGTCTAGTACGGCATAGCGCTCCCTTTATCAACAACACAACTGTTTACCTCTCTCATACACTCTCCATTTACCTGCATAATGGTTGCAGTGGATTTAACAGAAGAGATCAGAGTTTAAAAATCAGTTTAACCTTCATCCTCCTCCTCAGCTACAATCTCCCCTCAGTGATCAAACTGGAATGAAAAGGTGAATCAAATAGGATTTAATCTCTCAGCTAGACAGAAGAGGTGGTCAACCATACTGTACCTACGGGCATATACTGGATGTATAATCCTGTGGATAATATTGCAACTATGAGTGAAAACTGTGACTTTTGACCTTATCCGAAAGGCTTTGAGAGAGTTTTATTAGTTTTTATCTCATCCAATCAAGCAGGTGCTTAGGAGTATAAGTATAAATACATTTGGTTCAATTCCTTAGGGGGGAATCTTATTAAGCACTCAATATCTGTAAAAAGAAAAGAAAAAAAAAACACCTGTAAATGCAATATCTATGCTCTAAAATGTTAACGGTTTTGGCAATTAGAAAAAACAGTTTGATCTGGTTCTGTGGTATTGATCACTTTGTAAGGGCACATGTCACTTGGATGGATTTTCTTTTAGACGTAAACCTTTAAGAGAGAGCACGGCCATTTTTGTATTGACCCCCTTCTGCCTCTGTTTTTGCAGGTAAAGTATTGAACACGGACCTGCGCCACTACCTCAGCCTGCAGTTTCAGAAGGGCTCGCTGGACCACAAGCTCCAACAAATCATACGGGACAACCTCTACCTACGCACCATCCCCTGTAAGTACACCACACTGCGCTGGACTGCATACGTAACACTCATTTACTACACTCAAAAGCACCTGCGAGCACAAAGCAAGCCGTTAATGTACAGCGTAACCTACTTTCTAGTGCATGTGTGCTTTTATCTGAGCATCGTATGGGAACACTGAGGATGTGTGCATCACACAGCTGGATATGCAACCCACTGGAAGCAGCATTAATGTGTTCCCTTTCTAGTACGCTATGGACTTCATACACAAAACCCCACTCACATGATTGCGCTCGCACATTTTCATCCTTTCACAGCCCTCTGTCACACACTTAACAAAGCACACAGACTTCAGTGTCACCATAGCAACCCGACCAAGGACATCTCTCGAACCTAACTTATTTACTTCTGTGCCGTGTCATCACACTGATCAAAGCCACAATCTTTCCATAAATAACCCTGTGTTTTCGCTCTGCTTCTCCGCTTTCCCTCGCTGACATTCTGCTCAGTTTGGCCATCACCGAAATCAGTAGTGGAGTGATAAATAAAGAGATTGGTACTGCAGACTGCCAAGAACCATTGCAAAAGAACAGTAGCGGCATATGTTTTCAGAGTAACAGCAATTCTAATGGAAATGTCCATTAATTATAATAATTAAAAATAATAATATTGCAAAACAGCTGTTTATCTAATATGTATAATTGCTCCAAGAAATGCATTTGGAGTGTTGTTTAAGTATTTTAAAATTTAGCAAGCAGGCAAAAAAATATATATACTTTCCAAAACACATTTCACATCACAGCCTGATGCTCCTGTGTTTTCTTGGGTTTGGGTTTATGAGCTTGAATATTGTAATCTTTCAAATGAAAGCATGACAATCACCAAAATTAGAGTGACGCGGCTGTTTAAAGCAAATTAATATCCCGATTAAGGTTTGCGTGGGTTGCAGAAATGCAGGTTATTTGCCACAATGATGCAAATGCCACCAAATTAAATTTTCCTGGAAAGACTTATTCTTTCAAGTAAACAGCATCTGTCTGCTGCTCTGGTAATTTATACTCCATTTATACACACAGGGGATGATTATCAGCATAAAAAGGCTGGTTCATTTCTATTCCATTTATTATAAATAGCTGAATAGCTAACAAAAATGGGAGGCGTCTCATCTCTGATACACTCGGCTGATGCCTGCGGAGATACTGCACTCCATTTGTAAAAGTACCAGATGACGTGTGGCGGGGAAATTGCATCAACGGGAGACGTGACTATGATGCAGGCTCCGTAATCCTGAAACGGTGGTGATGTTCGAACAGATATTTAAGGCCTGAAATATTTCCCACGTCCTGTTGAAGACTGAGTCGGCTCAGAGGAGCGCCGTAATTGAGTGTAGTCAAGGTTTTAGTCCCATGCGGAGCGACTGCTCCTTAGGCGATGACGGCCTCTTAGGCACAGCACTGTCACAAACATGCAGCATCTCCGCCCTCTACTCCCCAAGGGCTGGAGGTGGCTCTCTGTCTTGTTCAGAGGTGACTTGGATGCACAAGTGTAACACTTTTAGGAAGTATGCTGCTCACATTTCATCTTTATTTAATATCTTTGCTTTTGGAAAGGGAGGGGTATCTTTCTTCCCCCCCCCCCTCTTCATTTCGTTTAGCTGTCAGTCACATTCTGAGCCGAGCCGTGTGGTTCAACTTGAATCGGAATTGAATCTTTGTTTTCAGGTCAGTTACGAACCTCATCGGGGTTTTCTGCTAAACTCATCTGCTTTCTGTCATCCACATTCAGCTGATACACACACACACACACCCTGGCCGTAACTACTACTGCCCACATGGCTTCCTATTTTTTCTTTTCACGTACAATAGTGGCGGTCGTTGAGGTTTTGATGGCCCGCGACCACCATTCATCATCAGGAGCCAGTGGGCTCGCTACATAAGTCTGACTCTCTAATCCCCGGCTTGAATTACTGTCTTAATGAGCAAGAGACCAGGACTCGCACAGTGACGCCACCTCCATCATTCACTCGCTCGCTTTCAGTCCCCCATCCTTCACCCTCTCTGCTTCACTTTTGCTCTTTCTCTGTTTCAATTACCCTTGTCCGCCTTTTAAAGAAAAAATAGATT
Source organism: Percina caprodes (assembly GCA_013375575.1). Lineage (NCBI taxonomy): Eukaryota > Metazoa > Chordata > Actinopteri > Perciformes > Percidae > Percina > Percina caprodes. The sequence continues at coordinate 458,838 of JABXJD010000301.1, read as the reverse complement.
CGCTCAGTGTTGCTTTCTGGTTTTCAGGTTTCTTCCTATTGATGAGTGGATTTTGATTTGTCGGCAAGTACAAAAATAGATGAAAATTTAGAAAAGCATTTCTAATTGCATTGACCACCGTAATAATGAACATATACATTTGCAGTTCTGATGTTTGAAAGATGTTTGAATGGAACATCTAAACTACAATGATATGTATTCTTCTATATTCTATACTTATAGATTTGACTTGTTTCAGAGTAGTTGTGGGTCTCAGATTGAGCCCTGCCTTTAGTCACATTATACACGTATTTCCTCTGTAATATTTATGATATTTATACAATTTTGACTTTATTTAGGAGCATTAATTCAGTGTTTGGGCACCTTGCTCAGGAATTGTTCATACAAATATAAATCACTATATGCATTTCCTGGTCTGTTTTGTATTCCACTTCTGCAAACAGCTAGTCTAAATCCACGATGTTCCACTTCTGGGATTGCTCCGGTGCCGCCAGATTTTATCCTTTTGGCCAGTTGTCAGTTATCTTCTGCTTACTTTATTTTAGCATTCTAACCTCTAGTGGATTTCTGAGGACTATGGTTACTATGGTATCTCTGCAGGGTAAATCCAGACAGCTAGCTAGACTATCTGTCCAATGTGAGTTTTTTATAGCGGCACGGTGGCTCTACCCGCCCATGATGATTGTGATTGGTTAAAAGAAATGCCAATAAACCAGAGCATGTTTTTCTCCCATCCCAGAATGCTGTGTGGACTGGCCAGACCTTGTTCCGCGGCACTGTAGAGGAGGAAGGTCTGGCAAAGTGAGACTAGCAGCCAACTAACTGACATTAACCTCAGTGGACCACAGTGCAATGCAGGCGTTAGTTGAGGCTTGTCTGTTGCTTTTTCTCCCAAATTCTCAAACCTCACCGTCTATATCCTGCTCCTATTGCATTTGCCTTTCTCTCACAGCGTCACCCGCTAAACATGCTGTACATGCCGGACTCCTCATCTCTTTGGCACTGAAACTTGAAGAAATCATTTTCCCATTGTGGGAAATCAAACAGTTCTTTTTAATGGGCTGAACATCACAAATTGGTAATAAATAAGCATAGGGTGGATTTATACCTAAAATGTGTGTGGCAATCAGGCAGACGTCAGGAGGATTACAGAGGTTTGTCACTATGCCACCGGTCCACTTTACTTAACAACCAGCCACACTGCTGCACCCTCATACAACCGCAGCAGATCTGTGCTGTCTTGTTTGTGTGTCCGACCAACACAACAGGGTTACTTGGGGCCATAATGAAATTGTTTCTACTTTTAGGCCAGTTATGAAAGCTGATATGTTCAAATGAAAGAGACAGGCAGTGAGTGTGGTCCGTAATGGAGGGATAGGAGAGAAACGTGAGGAGCAGAGAGACAAAGAGAGCAAGCTGTGTGTGGTAAATCTCTAAGACTCCTTTACTGGGTCTTGGGACGGGCTTCATCCTATTTAGGGTTCTTATGAAAACGCTGGAGGAGGCTCTCAGGAGCTCTTGAGAGGACAAAAGGAGGAGGATTTTTCTAAGAGGACGGACAGCTCAAGGTCCCAAGCAGTCCCTCGACTCCCCGCTGAGATCAGAGGAGGAGGAAGATTTTGATCTCACACAAACTCTCCTTCTTACTCATACACACACACACACACTACACTGACACACACACACATGGACAGAAATGCAGGGACGAGTTGGTACATGTCATGGACACATAGCTGTGACCTTTCTGCCTGATTAGATGCAACCATTTCAGGAGAGGATGCGTGCTCCTTCTTCTCCCCCTTATTATTATATTTTACAATAAAAAATAATGGGAGAAGGTTGAAGTTTTGCATTTCTTAAATCTTAATAGCTAAACTGTATTTTACAACGTGAAAACATCAGATTAAGCCATATAAAAGAGCTTGCTTCAGTATCCTAAGTGCAAAGGCATAAGGAGAAAAAGACTTTGGCTTTGTAATGATCCGCTTTCCTCTCTTGTTCATTCTTTCTTTCTCGCCATTTCAACAGCAAAGCCCTAAGCCATCTTTCTTTTTCTTAAGAACCAGCAACATAAAACTATGCACAAAGTGACCATGTTAAATTTATGGGCTGCCACTTCTGACTGACTACCTCTGATGTTCCCATCGTGAAATCCTCTCAGTCCAGTAGGTTCGGGAAAAAAAACCAGGCCTAAGCAACGCACAGCCCTTAGACCTGCAAGACTAAAGAGACAATTTGTTTCAGTCCAGGATAGACACACACACGTAAACACATCGCTTTGATCACTGTACATGGTCATGAAATTAAAGTTATAGTTTGACATTTTGGGAAATGGGCTCATTCGTATTTTTGCCAAGAGTTAGATGAGGGGATTGATAGCACATTTCTGTCTCTCCTGGATACAAAGCTACAACCAGCAGCCGGTTTGCTTAGCTTAGCATAAAGACTGGAAACATGGAACCGGGTTATTTCTTGGCAGAGCACATAGTGACTTATGTTACGGCCCCTGCCTTTTAGGTTAGTTTAGGCTTCCAGCCAGAGCAAGTGCAAAATGTTTGTGTATGTAAATTCAGCTGTGTGGATGCCCGGATAGGATTGGCCCTCGTGATGGCTCCGCCCACTTCCCTGTTCCAGTCCGTTGCTGTTGGTTGGTGTGGATCCTTCCAATCAACTTCCTGCAGTCAGCCCAGCTGGAGTTTAAAAAGCTCTTGGATTCATTAGTCCAGGCGGCTGAAAGTAGAGATCAGTCCGCCATGCTGTCCGTCTAGTTACCCTTTGTTAGAGTTGTTGTGAATGAGGTGTTGTTGTTAAAAGTTGTTGGTACAAACTTTTATAGTGTTAGTAGTTTGTTAGAGCCTGTGGTGCCACAAGACAGTCTTTAGGTTTCCATTCTATATAAATTGTAATTCGGTAAGCTAATGGGTGCTGTGCTCTTTTAGTTGTGGTTAGGTATTACTTTGTTTATATAGGCAGCACCCATATAGCTCTTTTTGTGTTTAGTCATCTGATATTCCCTTACATGTTAATTAAAAATCTCTTCTCCCTTTTTGCCTTGGTTCCTCCAAATTCATCCATTTTATGTTAGGCTCAATCCTACAACGGGCCTAGTCGTAACACATGTTGTCATTGTGAGGTTGCCGGGCAAACTGCGGCAACTCTGAACTCTCCTTTTTACACTTTGGTTTTTGCATGATTAACACAAACAAGATACGGTATAACATGCTTATCAGTGCAGATATTGTCCTGTTTGCAGTCTTTACGCTAAGCTGAGCACACCGGATGCTGGCTGTAGCTACATATTTTCTGTACACATAAGAGTTGGAGTGTACTTCCCAAAATGTCAAAGTATTCCTAGTACTGTAACATGCTGTCCTTTCCTAGCATTACACAATGCAAATACATTTAACCAATTCTGTGTATAACCTTTTATTCTGACAGAAAGTCTTTGATGAAGCCTCTCTATATCCACATCCCTCTCTTGTCCGGTTTAACTAACTGCAGTGTATCGACTGCGCTTTTTTCAACATACACTGAGCATTTTTTTGTTATTTACGCAGATCCAACGCCTGTATTGAAAAGGATAGAATGATAGAATGTTACGTGCATACTGTAGTTCTGCTATAAAAGATTTAACGCATTCAGTTGGATGTGCCCTCAAAGCTCAACAAGCCCTCATTATTTTGTCAGCGACTGATCTCCGATTGGAGGCTGATGCTATATATCGGTGTGACTTCCAGGCTGATGGCTCGGGGTCGGGAGATCCTTGGCAGGTACATAACTGTGGCTCAAGTAATTGGGCTACAGGGGACAATTTTGATTGACCAAAGCCAACGTGGGCAGGCAAACATGTTGGTAATGAGAAGCGGCAAAGGCTGGCATTCGCACTCTCGAAGCAGTGTCAACTGCTTGTGTGTACACAAAGTGTGTTATCAAGGCACACTGTGGAAGGAAGCTTCTCTAATGGTTATTTCCTTCTTTTTCAAACTGTGTTTTTTACTCCTCACAGGCGCAGAGAGCTGTCACAGTCCTGTTAGCGAGAAAATAAAAGGGTGGAAAAACAAAAGGAAGTGCAACATAAAGTTACTTAATAGGGCTAGCACAATCTGTACGAACAACTTCACCGCTAATAAGCGCAGACTCGACAAGTGTCAAGGAATCTCCTTAGGAAATGCAACAACATATTTCAATGAGATCCCATACAGCATAATTGTATCAGAAGATGCTATTTAAGGTTTCAGTGCAACATATTTTGTACTGTCACTGAACAGATGAGCACATTTCATTAATGTATAATCAATAAGATAAAACACAGCTGCTTTGTTGCTGTTTACTGAGGCTCAAATTACTTAAATGTGTGAAAGAGTGTTCATTAAACTGATCACGAGACACAGTCTGCTTCTGACTCATCTCACAGAAAGACATCCCCGGCTTCTGTGTGGCGTTTGGATCTGTTTGCATCTCGTCCTTGTGCTGCTGCAGGGCTACTCGGTGTGCTCTGATTTCCTCCGACGCGGGAGTCGGGTTGATTTGAAAATGGAAAAACGCCTGTTTTTCTGAACGCAAATGACTGTCTGTGTTAGATGGACTGGTGGCCTGCGCTGGTGTTTCTCAGCCTTCCTCCTACCCTCACCCCACTGTCCTCTCCACAACCCTGAAAAGGATTTACTGGACCGAGTGAATGAATGCGTCCGCTCCATAACCATGGGCGACAGTAAATTTCGGTGACAGAGATTGCCATGGAATGTAGCACTGATGATTGCTTCATGCTGTGTGCTTTGTTCAGCCTCCCATGCAATAAATAACTGCTGTCCTGCCTCCAGTTCAGCTGAGGTTATTTCTATGGACTGGAAGTTTGATGACACGCCACCTAATTAGCCTGGAGTGCAGTAGGAACCCAGTTCTACTTATTTATTCATGGAATATGGTTTACATAATCTTCCCACTAATGTAATCATTTGGTGTCCATTTGTGCCTCACGGATATTCATCCTGGGAAAACCTATCAGTTTTGGAATAGAGTGTGGCTTCACCACTGGAGCTCTCAGAATGGCCTCGTGTCATTTGCATTGACGCTGCCCTCTGTGGGACTGAGTGAACCTAAACCACTCCAGGTGCTTATACAACCCTTCGCTTCCATCATATTTCACATCCACAATTTACTCGGCTGCTTTCTTTCGTTTCAGCTGTAGCCAGTACATACATTAAGAGCGTCCCAATAATAATTTCTTAGCAGAAGCTGCAGTTACTCATGGAGGATTAAATCCTCTTTCCTTATCCATCTTTCACAGGGTGGCATTAATGTCTTTTTTGGGGGGTTTCATTCCAAAATAAGATACCCACCCTTTTGAGAAATGTGCTGCAGTTCAAGGCGATTTTGATCACAAAAACACTGTTACGAACTCTGAATTGTGAGCAAGAAGTGTCAGTTGGAGGTTTGTCAAAAATGTATCCTGTTCACGTTGCAGCCACATTGCGCTGTGAGACAGGAAGCAGAATGGGTCGAATACACTGGAACACTTCTCGGCTCACAAAAGCAAAATACAGCCATAGTACTTTCAAAAAGCATAGCATGATGTAACGTCATTACCACAAAGCACGTATGTCTCTTACCTAAAACACATTACATGTTTGCATTTTACTTTTTTTTTTGTCTTTCAGGCACCACACGGCTGCCTCGAGACACCGAGGTGCCAGGAGTGGACTACAACTTTATCAGTGTTGGAGACTTCAGGATCCTGGAGGAGAGTGGACTTCTACTGGAGAGTGGGACCTATGATGGTATGAAAACCTGTGTGGGTGTGTGTGTGTGTCCGCATGCATATATGGACCCGATTCACACTGACATCTCTGTATAATGGAGTCAGTGTAGTCAGCTCGATATTCACAGTTATTATGACTTACCGCCTGCCTTAGTGAAATGTGACAAGCAGGACGAAATGTATTGATCAGTGAAACAGGATTAAAGACTTGTTGGAAGTGACAGTCAGATTAGCGGCGATACTCACAGCACTTCAGATGAACTCCACTGTTCAGTTCCTCCACAGTGTGTGTGAAACGGGCCACTGAGTGATAAAGTAGGCAGACTTTATATTTAATTTAAAAGGAAATACTGGAGAAATCAGGTCAAGGGTGTAACTTTTTTTTTTTGTCAGCAGGGATTTAAATAAACCTTACATTTACATACCAAAGAGAGAACTTTTTGCCAGCCAGCCTTTTAGAACAACCAGCAGATGATAAAAGTTGTGGTATGCAGGTGATGATATCTCATTTTATTGCAGGCAAACCGTAAGAAAAAGTAAGTAAAAAAAAGTAAGAAAAGGTATCCATGGTCATCCATTGAAAATAAAAGTAAAAGCCAAGTTATTTAAACTGTACCTAACTAACAGAACTATGTCCCATTCTGCGACACATGCGTACTGTAATTGCGTCATGTATTGTGCTGTTTTTTAACCCAAACCACGTGGTTCTCTCTACACTTAACCAAGTAGTTTTGCTTCCTAAATCCAACCAAACTGCGACCGTATCCCAATGTTGACAACATGTTTAAAACTTTTAGATAGGAGTACAGAAAAAGCTTCTGTGGGTTGTATTTCCTGCCACCACTAGGGTGCTAATTTATGAAACATTATCGGCCGTCGGACAGTCTGCCCAGGTCGGTCACTCAACTCTGCTCAGTGTGTTCCGATTCTCTGGAAGTTTCTCAAACAAATGTCTCTCTCTCCTCCAGTTTTAACTCTTCAGACTTCATTATTGGTCAAAATGTAGGAAATCTTGTTCCGGTCGCAGACGTGTAACTATGGAGTCTATCGGACTTAAATTGTTGGCTGTGATCTACCAACTGTCGATGAAACTATGAAAAAACTGGCAGCTGGAGGACGATTTAATGACTTTTCCCCAAACAAATGTCTCTCTCTCCTCCAGTTTTACCTCTTTAGACATCATAGTTGGTAAAAATGTAGAAAATCTTGTGCTGATCGCAGACGTGTAACTATGGAGTCTGTCGGACGTAAACTTTTTGCGCTAGGCTCACCAACTGCTGACTTATAACAGAAAGAAACCCACTCTGGCCTCTTCTCTGAGGAAATCACCATAGCAACAGGTCCTGACACTGAGAGGACAGAGGGGGGGGCCCTTTCAAATGTTCGAAATTAGTGCGATTTTGGCCATTTCCACGTGTCGTACTTTAACGAACTCCTCCTAGAGCTTTCATCCGATCAACTTCAAACTTGGTGTGTGTCATCTTAAGATGTTAACGATGAAAAGTTATTAAAAGAAAACTTTTCGTCATACGGTGTGGGCGTGGCATGGCAGCCATTATTAGGTTTTATTGCTATTCGGATGTGCCCCAATAGAAGGCACACTTATAAAATTTCTGCGGAATTTTCTAGTTATTATTATTAGCCATCATATTTTCTTCCATTCAGCGAGTAATGACAACAACGATCCTCCTTGACAACTATCATTACCCTCTGATGAAAACAATGACTGATGATAGCATGCTCTGTAGGTCTAGAGAGATGTCCCGTCATTTCCGGTTTTTATTTTTTTCCCCGACGACACAGATTAGCGCCACCTGCGGTAATGGAGACGTTTTACGATCTCGCACAGAACGTACACTCAAGTCGGCATCGCTTCAATGTGCTCCGAGGCACTTTTTTGACCGACTCGGGGAGAAGGGAGCTGACCGATCAGTCCGACTGCCTTTTCTGCCAACGGCCGGCCTTCTGGTTGGTGTGTCAGAGCCTTTAGAGGGTCATGACCAGGGTCATGGGTCATAGTCGTATGGTTTGGAGGACTTGTATTGTGCGTGTGCATGTCTGTGTAATGCAAGCATCCGTTCTTTATATGTCAGTTCATTGGATACACTTCCTTCTGTGTCCTCATGTGTCTCCGCCAGCATGTCTGTTGACAATATACAATAGATAGTCACACAAAAGAGTCTGAAAATGCAAGTAGCTGTAGCACCTTATGTAAACCACTCAAATATACCAGCCTCTTCTTTTTCCCACCCTCTCTCCTCTCACAGACAGGCTTTGGCTCATCACAAGCATCCAAAACTAATTTTGTGTTTAGAGCTATTTAAAGTAACCCACCCCCCACCCCCTTCTACTCTCTCCACTCTTCCCAAACGCTATATAAATGTTCATTTGAACCTGCAGTAAACTAGTAGTCAAGCCCAGTCATGTTCTTTCCAGTAAGAAGTTTACACAAGGAGGGATATTTCAGCTTGGTGAACAGCTGAAAGGCCAAGTATTTACCTTTTTCTAACACCTTATACTACAATGGAGCATAAGTACTTGCCATGCACTCAGAGGTCTCGGGAAGTCAGACGGTCGCAGTGTATTTGTGTCAGGAGGGGATTGTAACGGAGGATTTCTCTCACATTGCACAACGATTAGAGCAATAACATGATGGTCTTTCTCTCTCGTTAAGCTCATTCTTTCTTCCTGCAAATCCAGGCTGCTGTGAAAAGGGAGGGGATTTTTGGAAATGCTTGAGGTGCACCTTCCCTCCACCATTCTGTCGTTCCCCATTCAGCTGCATCTTGTGTTTCCTATAGGAGGGAGAATTAAAAGATAAAGTCAAATATTCATTCAGTGAGAAAGCGCCTTAAGTCTGAGAGTAGCTTCCTCTGGATATGCACAAGTGTGTTTGTCAAAGCTTGTGCGTGTGTGTGTGTGTGTGTGTGTGTGTGTGTGTGTGTGTGTGTGTGTGTGTGTGTGTTTACGGATGGTGAAGTGCTTATTCTAATTTGTGATGGGCCTGTTGAGGCAGGTTCTTCCACCCTTGTCCTTGTAGCACAGTGGCAGCAATGACATAAAGCACACACACACACACACACACACACACTATACAGTATGAACAAACACAAATCCCGTCCTTCCTTCCTTCCTTCCTTGTCGGAATAGATCATGGAGAACTGGAAGATCAGGTTTCGGGAGCTGCCAAATCGCCCATGAGCTGTCCTTCATCTGTGAGCTGAAGCCAGGCGGGATTTACACCTTCATAAAGAGGTTGACCGTGGGTAGAGATGGAAAATGGAGAGAGGGAGGGAGAGGGAGAGAGAGAGGGAGAGAGAGAGAGAGAGAGAGAGAGAACCCCTTTCCAGAGGCAGCAGGACTGCCTTGGCTGCATGCAGATGTGTGGATTAGCTTGTCAAAAGTTGGAAGATTTGAGTATACTATCTCTTTCCCCCCCCCCACCCCCCTCCCCCCCTCACACAGTTCTGTGGCAGCACGTGTGAACTCAAAGAGGAGCTGGAAGTAAATGCATCGAGGAATGGGAGTTTATCATTTGTTTGTTGTTGAATCGCGTGCTTTTCCTTTTTTTTTTTTTTTTTTTTGAGGAAAATAGCCATCCAACATCCACTGGTATTGGTCACATGGGTTTCCTGCCTTCTGTCTGCTCATTAATTACCTTCAGTTTATAAGTGAACAGTAGGTTACTCAAGGTACTGAGTTAATGGGATTCTTAGCTAATCATAATGGTCCCACTAATAGTCCCACATGACTTGCCTGAATGCTCATTATGTTAATGGTTCATGTTCATGTTTTAACGGGTTTTCATTTCTCTATCTCGAATAATCTTTAATGGGAGTCATTTCATTGCATTGTACACATCATTTCAACTTAAACACCCTCCTCGACTCCTTTATCTGTCATCCTGCCATCCGTGAGCATGTGGACACATCCACATCCTCACAGAAGTCAGGACACAGCTCACATGCATAGCCAGTGTCAGACTGTTTCTGTGGGTCCAGGCGGTGCTCTATGATTGGTAAGGGTACACGCTGGCTGCTCCATGTTGGTCTGGAGGGTCCCAGGTTGCTTGCTAAGCAGACACATTCCGCCATCTGCGCCAGGCGCTGAGAGCAAGTCTTTCAGGGCTCTTGGTCCCTCTTCAGTCTTGGCGCCTCCTGAGGTTTAGGTTGGGTCACTCTCTCAGAGCAAAACAGAGCAGCCGGACAAGAACTAAATAGTCCGGTGCAGTGAAGTGCAAGACTGGAGGGACAGCTGCCAGGAAAATGAAATTTTGTACAATTTTGTTGGGTAAATGACATCTTTAATCGGCTATTTGGGAATGCAAATTTCTGCCAAATTGAGGTTACGTTAAATCTGTTGTTTTGGGATCCCCGTTGTGATAATGAGTCGGATTTTAACGAGGAAGGAAAACAGACCTGGAGATTAAACTAGATGTGAATGGCATTAGGAGTAATGTGTGGTATACTGGATAGACGGTTGTGTGGCTCCGTGACTATAGATGTCTGTCCGTGATCTGAGAGAGAAAAAAAGAATACTCATGACCTTGTGTAGCTTATGGATATGTAGTGCCCTTGGCAACAGGAGTCTTTTTATTACTGGGCGCTGATTCCATCACCGTGAAATTGCCTGCGCACACTTTGAAAGAGGAGGCTCGCTCTTTCTGGCTCATCAACCCTGTGACACGAGAATCACAAGTAACGTTGGACAAGCTCCCTTGCTCATCAACTTCCGAGGCTTCCTTCCATTTCTAATGGCAAACGGTGCTACAAATCTTCACTGACGCGATGCTTTCACGCACCTCTATCCGGATCTCTCTATCTGCGACATACATTTATCAGGGGCCAAGAGACATGTTTGTAAGTAATTAATCACAGGCGTCGCGTCTGGCTGATGAATGCCAGCGCACGTCAGGAGACAGGCGAGGATTAGCCAGCAGACCCAATCTCTCCTTGCTATCGTCGTGCCACCCCTGTTAATGAAGCCATCTTTGACAAATGCGGATGAGTGTCGCTTAGTAAACACAAGAGAGTCGAGCGACAAGGGGGCAGGGGGAGGCAGGCTTTCATCCAGCCTCCTTCTCCTCCTCAACCTTTCCACTGCTTTGAGGAAGACGAGCATAGCTGCATTAACCCAGTTTGCCGTGTATTGTCGTTGGCTCGCTTGAGGAGATGAGGCCGCACTCGAGATGGGCTCACTTATCAAAAAAAGCTGTTGTGTTGCTGTGCCGTGCTGTAGCGCTGCTGGAATGGCTGTCATGTGTTCCTCAGAGCCCTCTGTTCTTCCTGGCTTTAAACCCATCGACAGCTTCCCGTCTTTGTACCGAGCAATGAAAAGATCTGGAGTTGATAAATGTTGCTCTTACACTACAGCACTTGTGATGTCTGCAAGTACATCAAAGCTCCGTAATACCATGGTCCAACTGAAAGTAAGATGGAGTTTATAAAGGCTAATTACATTTCTGAAGATCCTTATTTCCCAGTGGTATCTCTCTCCCTATTCTTTAATTAATCTAATTAGAATTTGTGATTTAGCTGAGTAGGCTCAATCTGATGATCGCTTATTGTAAGAACAGAGTAAATATTTCACTTAACAAATGGAATGATGAAAGATACATTTCCTATTTTTGCATACACAGGCTACATCTGACAGAGGATTGTTAAGCAAACAAATAATGGTAGGGATATAAATTAGTATTCATATTATTTATGCTCCTAATAAAGGTTGAATAATTACTTACTCTATGCCTAAATTAAGTTCTGCATTCTGTACTGCTCACCAGCTATACATTGATGGATCACCCCAAGAGCTAAATGAGCAAATAATTTAACAAAGTTTTGCGCTCTATCCAATTTTTTTTATGGAGCGCTGTTATCCCACTGAATATTTATAATCCGTAACACAAGTTTTTTCTTCATTAGGGAAAAAAAGCAAGCTGATACATAGATAATTGCTATATTCAATGATCAGTGTAATTAGTTGCTAACAAATTCCAAGTGAAGTGATTTTAAATATTACATGAGTTATGAGAGCCCTGTGGTGTAGTTATCCAGGAAAAACAAAGCAGGGGGTTAAGAGACGTGAAAGTCATGCAGAGGAAGCCGACCTCTGAAACGTGTAAATAGTGAACCGTGAGTGCTGGTGTGTGACGTTTTGAGAATTAATTTCTGAAACAGATTTAAATCGGATGCATTAGTGGATGATTTCTCTCCCTTCCTCACATAACATCCATTTAAACAGCTGCCCATATTGTTTGAGGACAATTTCAAACATGAAACTCCGAACCAACTTTTTATCCAAAAGCCATAACTGCACTTGCACTGCTTGAGTATTAAGCATCGATCGTGTATTGAATGTGTGGTGTGTCTGTGAATTTTTACTTTCAAAAACCACTTCTGTCTCTTTTAATATATCTTATAGTGACTTTTAGCAGCTCTTTTATATTTATTTATTCACCTATTTTGCATATTTGCTTATGTTCTGACATAGGACTGCATCCTTCTTTGTTGTCAATAAAGACTATTCTATTTTATATTGTACAGTTAATGGCACATCCTTCACTTATCCATACATAATTTTTTCTTTCTTAACATTACAACAGTTATATTTATCTCTGTATTTGTTTATTTTATATGACTGTGTTATATGTGTGTGAATGCACCAACAACCTTTGTTGTCTTGGTTGTTGCTAGTACTTACTTGGCACTAAATCCCTTTCTGATTGGTCCGCTCTCCAACTGCCTTTTCTGTTGCTCCCTAACTGTTTGCAGTTGCATTATTTTATGAGTAAGTCTCTCTTCTCTTCCTCTCTCTGCTTCACTCTGTAAGGTAACTACTATGGGACCCCGAAGCCTCCAGCGGAGCCCAACCTGGTGCAGCCTGACCTGGTCGATCAGGTGCTGTTTGATGAAGACTACGGTGGCGAGGTCCCCCGGAAACGCACCACCTCAGTCAGTAAGATGGACAGGAAGGACAGCGCAGTCCCCGAGGAGGAAGATGATGATGAGAGGCCACCCCTGGTCAATGGATTGCCTGGTCAGTAAATGTCAAACGGCAGAATGTCACGTTTAATAACGGACATTCTGCAAACTTTGTTTGTCCTTCGGTTTGGGACATGCCACATGAGGTCATTGTCACTGTCTCTTGAAAGACATAAAGACTTTGGCTTGCTGCAGATTGTGTACAGTTTGGACCCGATGGGTGGGTAAGGACACTACAATGTGCACTTTTCAATTCATCACTTAAAACGGCATGACAAGGTTGTCTGACTACACCTTCCTGAGTAGATTGATCATCCACTTCTCATTCATTTGTCACTCAAGGTTGTAGGTTTTTGCCCACCCATTTCAAATTGTACTTTTTATTTCCTCATTCGGTTCCAGGGGAAGGAGATTTGTTACACAGGTAATGCTGGTGCAGTTAAGTAGCTATTGCTTTTTTAAGTGGTTAAGAACTAACACAAGACTTGATTTGACCAGCAAGAACTGTTCAACGGAATTACATAACCTATTCCTAGAACTAAATTTACTTTTTATATATTTATTGATCTCAAGTGGGGAAAATACAATTTCCACTCTATTTTGTTAGTAGTCACTACAGAGTGAGTGGGCTGCCTGTGCTGGACTAGCGCCCTAAGCGATTGGGGGAGGGGGGGTGCCTTGCTCAAGAGCACCTGGCAGTGCCCAGGACGTGAACTGGCATCTCTCCAGCTATCAATCCACACTCCGTACTTTGGTCCATACAGGGACTTGAACCGGCAACCCAACCCAACTCCCTACAGACTGAGCAACTGCCACCCCAAAATTACCACTGATATCTAGCAATGGAGACAGCTTTAGTTTGTATAGATTTTTAAATGTCTATCTCTGTACCCGTCATTTCTGCAGCTTCTAAAACAATACAACCAGAGATGTGTAGGATTTTTTGTTGTGCCATCAGTAGAGAGGATCCACAATGTTGGACGTGATGCAATACAAAACCATGGAAAACCTACCTGAAGCCGAAGTGCATGAATGGCTTTCAAAAACAAAGAAAGGGACGCAAGAACAAGACCAAATCCCAAGAAGGCTATAATTAGATCCAATCTATATAATGCAGATAACCTCAAAAGACCCAGATAGATTTATCCATTGGATATATATCCACACATATTGGCACACAGACCTGCAGCAACAGCAGATTTAGGATCAACAGAAAAGGAATTGAACAATTTTGAATATCAGTTACCCGCTTTTTATTTTTCAAGCAAAACACCATTTGATCATCATTTGATGGTTTCAGCTTCTTATTATGGTAAACTCTAGCCTTCTTATCTTTTTGGTGTTTGGACTGTTCAGATAAAATAAGACATTTATAGAATGCATGTTGGACTCTGGGAACTTGTTTTATGATGTTTTGTAGACTAAGTGATTAATGGATTAATCGAGGAAATAGTCAGCAGATTAGACAGTAATTACAGCTATTCCGTGGATAATCCGCAGACTTAACTGTCAACAGTTAATCTCAAAACCTGAGCAAATAAAACCAAAAATATCTGCATGTCTTTATACTACGAAAGCTAAGTGGGGGAAATGGGTTGCAATTTGGATGAACAAATCATTTAATACTGGTCTGCTATTAAGTCACATTTAGTGACTATACATGGCTGATATGCTGTCTCTAAAGTGACAGGATTCACACACACACCACATTCAAATGTGCAGGCCACACCGTTGCTACAGCTTCCGCGTTACTGTTACCTTGTAATACCTAGTACCACAGATCACCTGTGTGAACGTGTCATCCAGAGAGCAGGACAGTGTGTATGTGATCAATCAGGACAACTCCTCAGCTCTCTGAGGAACAAATATGTCAGCCGCCCCAACAGAAGTGGGTCACAAACTGGGTTTTCATAGTGAGAGAATTGGGTTTAATACTAAGGCAAGATGAAGTTTAAAAAAAAAAAAAAGAAGGTATTTTTCTTTTCCGTATGAAACATTGTTGTGACAGTCACTGCTCAAACACTGCTTGCTCAGCTGTACAAAGGATTCACAGAAACCCAAAGTCTGTTTACCCAACTGCTCTGTCATATTGAAATCAAACAAAAAAACGATGCCCAGACATTTTAGGAGTTCTTTTTATGGTAAGAAACCAGTCACAAATGACTGCTCTGCTACAGCCCACAGCTGATGCAGGGAAGTCTCAGACCAGCCATAGATGGGCAGAGTTATGGTCGAATGAAAAAAGAGGTTAATGGAAAATGTGAGCTCTAAGTCTCTAAACTCTTGACTGCAGCTTTCCACATCTTTGCACAAGACAGTCCTTATTACACCCTCCCCAGCAATCCCTCTCTAACCCATCTTGTATTGTGGAGTGAGCCTTCACCTTGCTGTGAACCCTAAAGACCTCAGTTCTCCTTCAGGCTCTGCCCTCGGGCTGCTTCTCCAAGTGTTTGCATGTCTCGTCAATACTCTCTGTGTGTTTGTCCCTTTTAAATATGAAACATAAGTGTGTGTTTTTGAGCAGAGAGGCAAATGAAAAAAGTGTTTTATATGCGGCAACTAACTACGATGCTGATGTTGCACAGCGGCTCTGTGTTTGGATTTTAAGCACATATGTATTCAATCTAAAATTCAGGTAGAATTATCTTTTTCGGATATATTTTCTGTTAATTTTCATGTCGATCTGTGTTTCTCGGTTACATGTTTGTGTTGTGAAGCAGTGGATTGTAGCACAATGCTTAAGACCAATTTGTACTCGGGGACAAAAAAGTGTATTCAATCCTATTCTAGATACGTCCCCCAGAAACATGGTGTGTGTGTAAGATCTTTAGGCATCATCCACTGTTATAAGGAGGTTAGCTCCAAATGAAAAGAAAGGGATAAAAAGCCCTCGTGTTTCATCCCTTTGTAACCATCTTCTGAGGGAAGGTATGAAACGCTAAGTGAATTAAGAGGGCCTTTGTTGTATGTTTCATGTTCATTGTAGAGCAGTTTTTCATGAATAAGTGTCTACAATTGCAATTGTATATAAGTGAAGAGCAGCAGTAAAGTATGAGCATACAAAAATCACCTTGAGCTTAAATGGAGCTGTCTAATATGAGTCTTTGGCTCTATCTTTGCGACGCACAGTGAATGTACATATACACGTATGCATACGCATTAACACTGTGCACATGCAAATGCAAAACAGCCCTTTGGAAACACACACACACCATCGCTCACATGCAAATCCTGTGACATCAGCTCTTCCTCCACTCCCTTGCAGCACACAGGAAAACAGGAGGGCAAAGGTGTTCCTGCCGGCTAACCATCCACTCTGTCTGCTCTGTTTTCTCCCTGTTTTCCTGCCTCTCTCTCTCTCTCTCTCTTTACAGAGCACAAAGAGGGGGCAGACTGGAGAAAATCAGTGCCCAGCTACACCCAGTCCAGCAGCACCATGGACTTCCGCACATGGAGCTCTCTTCCCCGCGATGATAGCCTGGAGCCCCTGCCCCTTAACTGGGAGATGGCTTACACTGAGACCGGCATGGTCTACTTTATAGAGTAAGTGAAAGACACACGGCCGTGAGACCATTTAGTGTTGAAATGCGTCAACTGACAAATTAATGAGCATCAATTGTGATGAACCACTATTTTTAGTGAGCTATTAGTTGATAAAAATGCCAGTTGCTTGTAGGCTCCATCCTCTTCCAATATGAGGATTCACAGCTTGTCTTTCTTATATTATTACAAACTAACACAACATTCCAAAATCATCCTAAGGTTGAATCTGACATCTGACTGTTGTATTAGACTTCATAAGATTTTGCTACAGTACTTGGGTGTACCTAATAAACGGGCAACTGAGTGAAAAATGTTTGTCCAGCAATATTAAGTTTTTATTTTTTCATTTCAAACAAATCAGAATCAGAAAAGGATGTCTTGCCTTGGTGGTTGGTGCATACATACTGTATGTCTCGCATTGCCAGACCCTTCCTCCACAGCACTGCAGAAGAGGGTCTGCCTAGCCCACACAGCATTCCAGGATAGGAGAAAAACCAGCCGAAAATAAGGACAAACGGCAGATTTTTCAGCGCTAACGGGGCAATCCCGGAAGTGGAAGGTCAAGGATATAGACTAGTACAAACATAGACAAACATATTAATCATTAATATGTGATAAACAAGAAATACAGAAACAGATGTAGAGTACACAAAATAGATGTTTTCCATAAGAAAAAAGAAGCTGAACGGTTTAATGAAAAAAGTAAATAATAAAAAGTTGCTACCATGAGCATGTCAGTGTTAAATACACTGGCCTGTTGCCATAAAAACATGTTTATTAATCTGCAGCTGAAAATAGTGCTCAACAAATGCAAATTATTCCTGTTTGAGTAAAGCTATTTTAGGATACAGTTAGCCTTTTCTTGTATGTATACATCAATGTATATATTTGTGCGCTGTTTAAGTTGCAATGTCAGTAGGAACAACTTTGTGGTCTTTTTGCAATTAGAAAAATATAGAATAACAGAAGCCGTAACAGTAAGATGACGCTGCAGTAGATATGTTTTTTTTTATTGTGTTTTTCATTAGCTTGATCAGGTGTAGTAACGCCTGTATGCTGGATGACGAGGGAAGAAATGTAGGGCGACTGATGATTTGAGTGTTGTTACTTGTGTAAATCATGTCATCTTACAACTGCAGCGGGTATGTTGCAAGACGCGATGTTAAAAATGAAAGTGTTGTCATACAGCATTTCATTTACTGATATCTTCTTTATGCATAATGAAACACAGTTGAATGTTTCTGTTATTATCAAACCAGGATCTAATTAGCCCAACACCCGGGTCAGGTTTGATACTGCGTGTGTGATGTTAATGATCGATGGGTGTGTGATCTGCATAAGACATCGTTTGTCATCACTGAGTAATAAGAAAAAAGAAAGGGAAAAAAAGAAAATAGCAGCTCAACCTCACCCTACAATGTTCAGATACAAGAGAAAGAAAGAGTGAATTGTGTAAAATATACACATACTAATCCATTTAAGGCACTTCAGTGTAAATACTCAGATTTATTCCCATTGACTGCCACAGTTGTTTCAAGTGTCTTCTATACTTAACTTAGAGACATGTAAAGCTCTGCGCTCTTTTAGAGCTATATTTGTGTGTGGGTATACTTTACATACATGCAAACATGTGTGTTTTAGTCATATTTGGCTCTAAGCCACTTGTCTCTAAAGATATTAGAAGACCATTGTGATTTTCCCCCTGATTACACACCCCAGTTGTTGAACACATTTGAGAATAAACAAGTTTGTCGGGTTTCACGTTCCGAGTTATTTTTTTTATTTTTTTCTCCCCTCTGAAAAGGGCACCTAACTATAAACACTGTAATGTGACAGCCAATGGATCAAATGTTTGTGGATGAATCCAGTGACCATTATCAAAGCATGTTACACTGGAGAATACGGTTGTCGTCGTTTTAATACTGGCGCCATCCTTTTATTGGCTGCTTGTGCCTCAGCAGCGGTTTCTCTGCTGGCACAGGGCTTTTATGGTTGATATTTACTGGCTGTGCTTTACTTTGTGCTCCATAGTCATAACACCAAGACGACTACGTGGTTGGACCCCCGCTTGGCAAAGAAGGCAAAGCCCCCTGAGAAGTGTGAGGATGGAGGTAGGCTGTACTATGAGCTGGTGAATTCAAGCATACAGTCACGTATTTGCTTGAATTCACATGTTTTTTACACATAGCCATACCTCTGTTGTATACGCCCCACGTTACATTATCCATCACATTTTTTTACACATTTAATCAACCAGAGTGAAATCAAGCTAGTCTTTGAATTGACATGTCAACTAAGTGTAACCCTCAGCTTCATAGTCACGTGGCCTAATTTACCTGGAGCTGGGGGTCTACTTTAAGGAATTTCAGACATGCCTTTGTATCCCCTGGATGCTAATGTGGGCTTAAGTGCAGACAGAGACAGAGTGGCCACGGCTGAAGGAGTGGGACCCTTCCAGCTGGGTTTTAATGGATTTTTACTGGCGGACAGAAAGCCAGTTGGTGTGTGGCTTCTGAAAAGCTACTCCAAAGCTCTTTCTTGCATGAAGAGCTCTTTTCTCTCTCTCGCTCTCTCTCGCTTGATACTGTATGTTCATCAGGGCATGACGTACATCAGCCATTCCAGCCAGCCTGCTCGTTGGAACCACACAAATGTTCACTAAATGATTGTATGCTACTTTTGTATGCTAAACGTCCCAGGCAGGGGGAAAATCAATACACTGGTAACTACTGCTGCACTCAACCGCAGTGTTTCAAGGGTTACAACTCCCAGATGATCGTCTACTAAACATTGTGCCTGCTCTTCCTCTTCGTTCTTCCATTCTGTTCTGTGTGCTCCCTTTTTTTTTGCGTCTTTGCATAACATAATGACGCACTATTTTCTGTCTGCAGAGTTACCTTACGGCTGGGAGGAAATTGACGACCCACAGTACGGCACATATTATGTTGAGTAAGTTGATTTATTGAAATATGTAATTTTCCTAGCACTCCACCTGCCATCATCACAAACAGTGCAAAAATGTTTAATCACACTCTCAGATGCACATGACACACCGACGCATTTTACCAGATGGGTCACAGCACAAATGCATATTACACTGTTTAGTGTACATTAGCAGTGGTCCGGCATTCAATATGTTCTAAAAATAAACAAATGGGTAGCAGTGGCAAGAGATTGAATATTGTATTCAAGTGAATTTAACTACATTTTATTCATGTAAAAATACTTGTGTACAAATTTACTTACATAAAAAGTAGGTCAGCTAGGGGGGGTCAATATCAATCCGCAACATGACCCCTTATGCGGAGGTTCAATATTGCTAACCATAATCCATTAGGACATGATCCTTCATGTTATTGCATGGTTTTGCATTTGTACTCTTCACTGAACACTAGACCCAGCCTGGGTGCGACCATCGTTGCTCACCCTTCCCACCCGCTGACGGTTTTTACTCTGTAACAGATGCAACTTTAAATTTAGTGAACTACGATATGACTACTTAAGTAAGAGTAAAATGGCCGATTTAAAAAAAATACTCCACAAAGTACAAGTACACATGTAACATGAGAAAATGTAATTCATTACCGCAAATGACAACACTAAAATGTTATATCTTACATTTCTCTCAGATTTTTTTTTCTTGTTTTCTTCAACTGCTATTGTAACAATTACATCCTAGGCATCGCACACTGAAAGGACGGCTAATCTTTTTCACTTTTTGTTCATCTTGGGTGACGAGAACAGTTGAAGATTGTGATCACTTGGTTAATCAGTGGGTGGCCAAATGAAACGCTGTGGTTAACGTTGCAGTGACCTGCATGTGAACACAACTCTGATTGGGCTCTAGTTGTGTTCTGCCAGTGATTGTGTGTTTGTCTGTGCAGAATGTGAGTCTGTGTACATGTCTCTGCCTATTGTTTGTATATTTGTCTGTGTGCAAAATGGGTTTTTGTGCTTGCCACCCCAGCAGGCAATCAGCGGAACACAGCCATTGTAAGAACAGTAGAGAGAAGTGGGAGACCTTGAACTCGAATGCATGGAGGGAGGAGAGAGGGGGCTGGAAGGAAAGCAATCTGTTGTGATAAAACAGAAAATGGGAACACTCGCGTCGTTTCATTGCTCAGACTGCAGAAGCATGCCTCGTAGGTGGAAGTGACGCCGGAGAGAAGCTCTCACAGTTTGGACTAGGAGAGTCAGTGGCATATAGATGGAGCTTATAGCTGCCAGTGTTGTAGCTTGAAATGAGCTAACTATGATACAATGGCTGGGGTTTGTATGCCAGAGGGACAACAGGCTGTTTACCTTGTTGCAGAGGAACAGGATGTTGTTGGCAGTCGGGGGGGGGGTTCATTTCCTACAATATTAAATAGCTAAAAGCCATAGTAGTTTCCCCACATATAGAGGAAGGAGGCAAGCCAGCATTTACTGTATGTGTGCTGTGTTTAGGAATGTATTTATAATGGCGCCACCATAGCATCCCTCTAATAGAAAACCATGGTTCCTTTTGTAGGGAAGTTGCATACATAATTAATTTTAGAAAAGTGGCACAGTAAGCTCAAAATGTCCGAGGTATGTGTGTGTATATCATGTGCGTGTTTTCAGTTCCATTCTCTTAAATCTGAGCCTGTTAATGTTGCAGCCACATCAACCAGAAAACCCAGTTTGAGAACCCGGTCCTGGAGGCAAAGAAGAAGCTGAGCCAGGAGACGGCTGCGATGCAACAAGCCACAGCAGCACCTTCCCACGGTAAAAAGAGCACTGCACAGCCCCCCTCACTATTCTAGTTCTTCTCCATTTAGATCGTTAGTAGAGGGGGGAAAAAACTTCCATCATTTCATAACTGCAGAGGAGTTAAATAAAGGACACAGAGTATAAGATTTTGACACACATGGGACAGTGACCTTTAGAAAACATCATGAGGCATTGCACCCTGCCTCGTGGGTTTTGACATCTGCCTCGGGTTTATAAGACATGCAAGTGCACATATAACTATAATTACTTCCACCAGCTTTCTCACATCCACACTCACAATTCACTTGGATGAAAAGAAATCCAGTAAGACTGAAGGGATTTTCATTGAAGTATACCGCACTTCAGTGAAAATCTTCGTTGCTGCTGTTTTACGAACATTCTTCACATAATGTGCCAGTATTTTTTTTTTTTGACCTTGTGTTTACTTCACTATTATGGATGATGTTCCAGAACAAGACGAGCAGTTTTGGCTTTATTGGAGCCGTGTGACATTTTCACTGAGCTTACTTTCGATTGCTGTACTCACTTTAATTCACTGGGCACAAGCATCAGCTAATTGTCTAAAATATAATTGTAGTTTAATTACTTTGGCTTGTGCTCTGTACTCAGGGCCAACCCTTTCACCTTAGTCAGTGTGTTGTGATAAATATGTTTTCTGGGAATAGAAAGCAGTACTGAATGCCGTCGTTTTATGCAAGCTCAGCTGAACGTGTCAACCTTTGTGTAGCCTCTAACAATAATAGATCGTCAAACTGAGCCTGTTCTTTTCCCTACTTTGCTCACAGAACACAGGTTTGGGTCAGTGCTGCAGCAATGGTCTGTTCTTTAGGTTGACATGCCATTTCCCCGCCTACAATAAACATGAATTAAGTATGTTTTCAATTACAATGGATGTATAATAGATTCCAGTGCTGACAGGCTTGTAGGGTTTCAGGGTGTGCAAGAGGGAATGCAGGGGGAGGAGGCCAGCTTTTAGCGGTGCATGTGGCAACAGCTGGTGAGTAGCACGTCAGAGAGGCCAAGCATAAACTTCTCTCTGCTCAGGTGTGTGGTGAATGAGGAAATCTTGCCCCCGATTACCGATTACGCAACCCAATGAGCTGTCAGACGGTTGCTATGATGAAGCCAAAGCATCAGTCGACGGTTACACCTCAGGCTAGACTTCAGATCCTTACAGCGTTCAAAGATGGATTACCAAATAGTTTTATGTCATATAAATGACTGCTATTAAAGCATAATTAAGACAATACAGATATAAATGTTTTTAATAGTTCAATACATTCTTAAAACTTATCTTGAATTTAAATTATTGTTCCAAAATGCCCTTTTTCAACACTTTTTTATTTCATGTGAGTATTGAATATTGGCAATTTTGAGGCCCATATTATCTGCGGTGTTGCAGCACCGCAACTAAACTATACATACATATCAGGCATGGTACTTTGCCTGTTAGTCAACTCTTGGCCTTGCAATGAAATGTTAAATGATTTTAAATTGTGATGTTGAAGGCACATTGTTGGAAACAGCAACCGCCGTTGCTTCATTGATAAAGAGAAAGATGTCTTCCCAATTATGATGAATAACAACACTGGAGATTTACAACGCAATTGAGTCACACGCAAAAAAAAATCAAACACCATGACTGCTTCTGGCTTTTAAAGGCTGCCCACAAACATTGGCACAGAGACCTTCCTTGGACTCTCCCACACAAGTACAGGCTCACACACGCCACATTCACTTCCTCCCTCTGTATCATTCTCCCTCCATTACCCTTGTCTGTTTCATCCTTTTCAACACAAACCTGCAGTCAAATGGTTATTTCAGCACTAACTGGCAGGAGGAAGAAAAAACAACAACCAGTGTTGAGTTTAGCAAGCAATTTGAGTATGATTATGTAAATAAGCTTTGCTTGATCCATGCGACAGTTTGTGGACATCTGGAGTCCACACTGACTGTGATGAGTTACAGTCACTCACAGCCGACGTCTGCGCTTGATGTTTATGACGGCTGAACCATTTGATAGCTTGAGAGAGCCTGCATTGGAATTCCTCACGCAAGCCTCACAAAGTTATTGACGGTTTTAAAATTGAAAAAGAAATGAGAGGGGAAGTTGTTACTTCCCAGCCAAAGTAGAAAGCTGCTGTTGTGATCTTGAAAATGAGATTGTCCAATCACCATGTGCAACAGAGGGAGATAAAGAGGTATAATTGGAAGAAGATGTGCAGCTTTAGATTAACATACACGGAGCAGTTATTTTCAGGTTAGGCATACGTATGCGTTGATGCAGTTTTTTCAAATCCAATTTTAGCCTCAAATCTTAGTTTAGTAAGGCCGGCTACACACTGGATGTGACGCGCAAGCGTGTCAGCTGCGTGGCGTGTCCATGCCAAAAAACCAACCATAGAACCAATGCTTATTTTTCACGCGACACAGCATGTTGGAAGCATTTCTTAGCAAAATAGAATAGGAAATGATGTTTATCTGTCATTTTGACACAATTATATATTAATAAAATGACATGTTGATGTTTGAAAGTCACTAGGTTTTGACATCAATGCAGATCAAATGTAAAAAAATAAATTAAAAATAATTTGATTTTATCACATTTCTTTAAACAATTGTTGTTGTTTTTTACAGATTTCTATATTCTGTAGCAATTTTGGGGTTTGGAAAGACAGACTAAAGTATTGTTGGTTTTGGTCTTTTGATGGGATTTGTTGACAATAACTCCAGTATATCTTCACTTGAATATTTTCACAAACTAATTGAGATAGTAGTCATCTTTAACTAGCATGGCGGCACTGCAGTTCTGTTTTGTCATTGTTTTTGTGGAGAAGTCAAGTACTAGTTATTTTAGATTTTTTTTTTTATATATATTAAATTAATAATGTTAACTCAAAGATTTAGTTTGTAATTTTCATAAAAAATACCTTTTAGTCATATTTGCTGAAATATATGGCTTTGGACCAAACATTTTTAACATGGCGGCCAGGTCACAAACCTTCTCATTTTGGAGCTAAACAGTAAACTAAAATATGTTTCTGAAAACTAGCGAGAAATAGGCAATGCAGTCACAGAATATTGATTCATATTTAATCAGCGGTGCCTAGTTTGACAGTTTGCCTGCAGTTAAAGAGCAGTCGTTGACACTGTGTTAGACTCCTCGGCTCTGATTGGTTGTTTTTCTTCAGGCGCTGTGGAATCTTACAAATGCCATTAGGAGCACTACAGGAAGGCAGAGGAACGTGATTTATTTTATTTTTATTTTTTATTTTTTTACAGATTATCTGTCACATGCTACAGTCAGGATATAGTGCCAACATATTTCAACAAATATGACATAAGGTTATTTTTTATAAAAGTTACCAACTGCAGCTTTAATGTCACTTAAAGTTCTTTGAACTTTATAAAGAAACTTTTTTTTATTAAAATGATTGACTGTTTCTAAGAGTATAATGATATTCCAGAGACAGACAGCCACTTCACATTCTCTCAATATACAGCACAGTTGCTGGAATGCGCATCGTTTATCACCAGCTGCCTTCACTTTTAGGGTTTTTGAGCCGAGCCAGAGACCATCGATAGCAAAGGAAAAATGGTGTGTCCATGATCTAAAGTGCTGATACGACGGATAGAGAAGGTGCTGCTCAGTTTAATTCAGTTTGACCCTGACAGTCGGTTATCTAGTGTATAGCGAATGCCGCAGCCAAGCTGCTGGTCCATATTGATTAGGGATGAGCGAGTACAGCATTATCTGCATCTGTATCTGTTTACCACATGAAGTATCTGTATCTGTATCTGTACTCGGACTGGGCGGGGCCTAACCTGGAAGTGGACAGAATTGAACCCGGAAGTGGGTCGGGTTGTCTTGAAATGGGCGGGGCTTTAACCGGTATGTTATTTTAAGCATGCAATTGATATGGGTTGATCAGAAATTGTTATATTCATTGCGGATTAGAAAACTATTTCCACGACAGCATCAGCATTGAGCTTCAGATCAGTGGTGTTGTCATGGTAACAAACAAACTACATACAGAACAAGTTTTGCAATAATTAATTCAACACATGCGGTGGCAATTATGAAGTAAAATGTAATGAACAAGAGTTTTCATACTCAATATAACTTTCTTTTTTTAACTTTTAATTTTTTTATGATCAGTGTGATTTTTATTTTTTTATTTTATTTTGTGCCTATCGCAGAACGCAGATAGCTACCCAATAGGATTTTTATCCAATCCGAGCACAGATATTGACTCGTATTACTACTTTTATACCTTTTTTGTGCAGTCAGATTTGCCGTGTTCCCTCGGAAGGAATCACTTCACATGGCTAGGCACTTTTAATGACATTTTGAATGTGTTAACAGGCTAAAAACACATTTAAAACTTGCCCTGTTTAAGCCTGTTGAGTGCTAACTCTAGCAGGAGGATAACACGGTGTAGGCAGCACCGATTGGTTTCATTTTTCTTGCAAATGACAGCACTCCAAATGTACAAACAACCGGAATTCTCCTTTAAGGCATGTACATCATGCCTGTTAATTTAAAATGAGTAATTACTGTGTTGATCCTCAGCACATATTGCGTGTCATCGATGTTCAATGCGGACATGGATGGGTTTTGCTGTCTTTCAAGAGGGTTATCAATTTATCAATCTGAGTTGCTGCGTTTGATGTCGAGCTCTGTTTAGAGATATTACTTGTCCTTCCCTCAGGCTCTGTCTCTATGGTACATCTCCCTCCCCGCGCACTCTTTACACACTAAACCATTTTACACACATACACTTCTATTGTTTGCAGGTAAGAGAGGTGTGTTTGGCTTCACTTCCGACCCCAGTGAACTGAATGGCGAGATGTACCACACGGCACTGAAAAAGAGCTCCCAGGGATTTGGATTCACCATCATTGGAGGTGACCGCACCGATGAGTTTCTGCAAGTGAAAAACGTGCTCAGCGACGGCCCTGCTGCCCACGACAACAAGATGGCGTCAGGTGAGCTAAACCTTTGCAGATGCACGCAAACACTTAATTTGGCTGGCTGAAAGATCTATGAGTTCATAGCTTTCTGCGATATGACAAAAATATAGATTTTGCAGCCAACTGTGCTACCACGATGCACCTGAAGGTACTCATTTTACCTCTGTAGTGTTCACTTAAAGTTACACTGTCCCATGAGTTCAACAAGGCAATAACAACAACTCCAGCTCTGTCAAGGGTGCAGTTTTATAGACAGCCTGAGTAGGGTGAGTGTTTCTGATCCTCCCATTGCCTTGCGGCAGCCTGCATAGCCCAGCAGCTGTGTGTGTGTGTGTGTGTGTGTGTGTGTGTGTGTGTGAGTGTGATGGAAATCTACACCTGTCTCCCCTCCGTGTAGTTGTGGCAGAAAGCGCTGTTTAGGTCTGTTTAACGATGAAGTGTATAAAGGCGGGACAGGGATAAAGTAGGAATGAATGGAAGACTGAACATAAAAGGAACTGGAAGAGTTACAGGGAGCTGCCAAAGTAAAGAATATGTGAGAGCGGTGAAGAGGAAAGGGACATTTTAGAAGAAAGATCTATCTGACAAAGGAAAGATTAAGTGCTTTCCAAAGAAACCGAGAAGTGATGTCTAGATTAAATACCAGACGAAAACTCCCCCATCACTTTCTTTCCTCCCTCTGTTTTAGGTGATGTGATTGTTGAGATTAACGGGATGTCTGTGTTGGGGAAAACCCATCCAGAAGTGGTGCAGATGTTCCAATCCATTCCCATCAACCAGTATGTGGACATGGTTCTTTGCCGTGGCTACCCGCTTCCTCCAGATGTGGATCTAGACAGCGACGACCCTCTTCCACCTCCTCCTCCCCCACCGGCCACCCAAACCCAGCAGGCCCTGCATGGTGGGGAGGTGGTGACAGCTGTGCCCCTCATCAATGGACAGCCGCTGCTGGTGAAAGGCGAGGTCCTCCACGGATCCTCTCAGGAGCTCCACTATGTCACCACGGATGCCAGCGGCCGGCCCGTTGTGGCAGCCTTGCCCAATGGGAGGCAGGGGGAGCGTGGAGAGGCATCAACTGGGATGCTGCAGCCGGAGCTTGTAAGCGTGCCGTTGGTCAAGGGGCCTGGAGGATTCGGATTTGCCATTGCTGACTGCCCGCTGGGCCAGAAGGTGAAGATGATCCTGGATGCCCAGTGGTGCCGTGGTCTGCAGAAAGGAGATGTCATCAAGGAAATCAACAGGCAAAATGTCCAATCGCTGAGCCACGCCCAAGTGGTGGACATTCTCAAAGACTTACCAGTGGGCAGCGAGGTTAACGTGCTGGTGCTGAGAGGAGGTGAGAGACTGAAAGAACAATACATTTTTGTACTTGTTGTCATCTGTCTGTCAATGCATCTATCTATTTATGCACTGTAACAAATTTAACGTAAAATGTACTTACTGGCAACAATTGGCCAGCAAGTTACTGTGAATTCTTTTTACAGTAAAGGTACCGTACTTCCATTTACAGTATTTTATGTAATCATTATAAAATACAAAACAATTAAATACAACATAAGATAAAAAGTAAAGTAGTTTACTTTACTCTTTACAGTACTATAGTGACATTATTTTTTTACATGCTTTGACTACTGTGATTTTGTCATGTCGACAAGGTTGTAATGTGAACAGCATTCTATGGTAAAAATCATATATAGTAATGTTACTGTGAAATCTAAAGTAAATAACTGTAGATTTCACAGCCATTATTTCCAGTGTGGCAGACTGAATGGCTGTATAATCCGAGCTGCCTGCGTCTTCCTCCTGTCATTTCCTTCATCCTTTATTGTCATGCTTTACTGCCCTCTCGTGTGTAACATAATTTGCTATTGCTTTCAATACAACTTCAACAATGCCCAGGGCAGGTGAGGTCAGCATGCTGATGCTGACAGGAGGTGAGGTGGTGTTGTGGCTGGTTGGGCATTGCCTGATCACACACTGTTGTTTTCTAGAAGCCTGGGTGATGCCACTGTGTCTGTGCCTGCACCTCCGAAGCCGTTCCATACGATGATCCGACTTGATCCGACCGAGCTCCATTTCATGCCATTGCATGTAGCTTCTTTGCATTTACAAACTGTACAGTCTCAAGCATTTCTCGAACATTCCTCCCGTGTATCTTCACTCAACGCAGCCCTGTGTATGACTACTGCCATTGAGGCGTAATGCAGTCTGTTACAAGTCTGAAAGCGAGAATTACATAAGTGTGGGGCTGTGCTTGATTCCAAAAGAGAGAGGGAGGAGAGTAGGCACCCTTCAAATGTCTCCTACATCGTCTTCAGCCGCCCCAGGGATTCACTGCGTAAGTCGATGAACCTCGGATTGGCTTTGAACATCAGCGGAGCTCAGGGTTCTTCTGTTTGCCGTTATAGCCATGGCCCCTTAAAAAGCCATGGCTAAATGTCTATTGAGGAAGGCCCCCCCCCAGGGCCTCCTCCCCTTAGCTGCACCCTAACCCTTTTCTCTCCTCTACTGAACAGCCACAGCACTCACCCTCCCCGCTGTGCCACCATCACCATGTCCTATACTATGTCCTATATTCCACTGCATGAGCCCACAGTCAAAACATAGCTGTGCTCAGCCTCTCCCAGCCTGCCCATTAGAAGAGCTAATGCCAGATTTAACCCTCATTAGACAATGGCTTTTGGTTTGGAAGAGGATCGCTGAGAGTGGGCATCACTGAACAGCAGAAGAGCAGAGCTTAGAGAAAGGATGAAAGGAAAAGAGCGGTGCGAGTGGGTGTGTTTTAGGTGTGTGCATAGTGCACAGATCTTTTTATATGCCTTTGATGACTCGGATGTTGGATTGGGAGTTTCGCAGTGAAGCGGAAATATGCCGCTGCGTCTCCCCTCCAAATCAGGCTCCATTAACCCCTCACCAAGCAACATGTTGGTCCGGTCCGACAGGGCGGTGGGCTCCAGAGCGCTGTTTGTTAAATCCAGTTAATGCAGGCTGTTGATGGGGGTTGTAAGAGATGATCTGTAGGGAACAATCTGAGCGCTCGAGATGGAACGTGTGGGTGTACTGTACAGCGAAAAAAGAGAGCAGGAACAGAATTATCAGTCATTGAATTATATGCATGAATCTCTAATGCCCTCACCCGCTTTCTTAGCCCAGCAGTGGGTTTCCACTATGTAGTTAGCACTCCAGCACATGTACCTCCTTTTATATTCCCTATGTATCTTTAATCGCACATGGATGCATATTCCGTAATGGAGCATTCTTTAGTGAGCACATCTCTTTAGAGTTTAGAGCAGCTTCCTGGTTTATTGTGATGCTCACTGTTCCTGTTCCTCAGTCAGAGAGGCAGTGCCATCTGGTGGATAGTGGTTTAGTGATTGTTGTTGTTCCATATCAAATCTGCATTTCTGACCATGTTCCTGTTGTCTATCTACTTCTATCCATAGGTCAAACTTCACCTTTGAAGAGTCTAAAGCCTGTGAGTAAAAAAACTAAACAAAAAAAAATACCTTTTTCCTCACTATTGTTTACCCTTGGGGCCTTATCCCTCAATTTAATTTCAAAGTGTTTTGTCCTTCAGCTTAACCAGTAAGCCTCTGTAGCATTGAATTAAATGATAGCAATAAATTTGAATATTGATTATGTTTCTGGGCGCATCCTTTTGTTTGCTTTGAAAAATGGTCTTAATTACTTCCTTTCAGTATTCATATTCTTAGAGCTATTGTCAGGGGATTGCAATGGTAATGAAGCATGGATGAGCCTCTTTACATGTTGTGGTATTATCAATACAACAGTTACAGATAAATAAGTTGCCCTTTCTGGCTGAATAGGCCTGTCACAGCCACGGGGAAATCTTTAGTTTCTCCCGTGTGGATTTTAAATTACATTAAAAACTCATTCCTTAGCCTTTAAAACAATTGAAGGAATGGAAAGTGACACAGTCTATGCTTAAATAATAACCAAACCCCAGTGAATTGACCTTTATTGCTTTTGATAATCTATCACCATCAGATGCTCAGCCACTTGTCTTGGGTAATGAGCTGTAGAGACAATACAATGTGTGATGTCCTTCTTCAAAAGATGTGTGCTCTAATGAAAATCTAAAATGAATATGTTCAAAAAAACAATACTTGGTGTTGATAGTACATGTATTTCTCTTCAGAAACAGGAAATGACAGCCAGTACAGAGACTTTGGACTGTATCGTAGACTCAGCCCCCCAGGCCCTGCCTTACCACTCCAACACGAGCACCCTGCGCTCCGCCGACTCCCCCAAACGAGATGCCACAGAGATGTACCTAAAGTCCAAAGCCCTGCTGGAGAGCAGACGTAAGTGAAGACAAACACACCATCAGTTGTTCGCAGAAGTAGCTTTTCAACCTTAATGGCAGTTCAACTTCAAAGTGCGATCCCTCACTCAGTATTACTCATTCACAGAGCCTCATACCAAAGACATAGATGTTTTTCTAAAGAGAGACATTGAAACAGGCTTTGGCTTCCGTGTCCTGGGAGGAGAAGGTCCACAACAGCCAGTAAGTATATACTGTGTGTGTGTGTGCGCATATTTTAAGTATTTTTATCTCTATTATGGAAAGATTATACAATAAAGAAAGCAGCTGATGTAGGATTAATTATTTATTTTTTATGTCATATTGTAAAAAGTGAGATTTCCAATGCACAATGCCATCGGGACTTCCGTACAGTTGTGTACGGAAGACGCAGATGGGTAAGACCCAAAAATGCTGACCAATCAGAGCAGACTAGGCTTCGGGTTAAAGAGACAGGCGCTAAAATGAGGCATTTCAGACAGAGGATGAATACAGACAATATGAGCAAAGTAATGTGCTTTTCCAATATTAAATCATGGAAACATGTTCTACAGGAAACTCAAAATACAAGTGTGATCATAATCATAATCATAATATGGGACTTTTTTAATAACCATTAAATTATCGATTTTCTCAAAAGGCCAGTTTTGACCATTATATTAACCCTCTATCAGAATGTTTTCCCCCAGGTGTACATTGGGGCCATTGTGCCCAACGGAGCAGCAGAGAAGGATGGTCGTCTGAGAGCGGGAGATGAGCTCATTGGAATCGATGGTGTGATGGTTAAAGGTCGTTCGCACAAGCAGGTGCTGGATCTGATGACCAACGCTGCGCGTAATGGTCAAGTCATGTTGACTATACGCAGGAAGGTCATCTACAGAGGTGCGTGATAAGCAGAACAACATTAGATTAGATTCAACGTTATTGTCATTGTACAGGTACAAGGCAACGAAATGCATCGATGCAGCAACATCTGACCCAATTTTAAATTATTTTCATTTTATTAAGTAATAATCTCACATTTTCCTATTAATAAATGGAAGCTGTGTTTTGATGTGTTTTTATTAAATAAAAAAAGGTCATGGAAACTTTCTTTTTCTATACACCCGATTTGCTCATAGGGCTTTTCTAAGAAAAATTCTTGCGTTCCATATTTTGACCAAAACAACAGATGTTTGATGATTAAAAATAGATTATGAACACAGGCAGCCGGTTTATCTGAATGAACACAAAAGGCATAATTCACAAAAACTCACAGTTGGTGGAAAATCTAGACACATTGTTTGAGCACTGGGCATGCTGTTTGTTTTTATCACAAGTTATTACAGCCTCAGCTTGGGATTCTGGAAATACAGAATATTAAAGTAGTTATTTCTCCACCAACATAGTCACCGGTAGCCATTGGCAGTCACACAAAGTTTAAGGCTTTGTTTATAATAGACATAAAAGACACTTTAATTTGCATATTTCTTGTACATGGCCATATAAATAAACCCACACACACAAATACAAACAGAGCTGCATCAAACACAAATACATTACATCCTTTAATTTCAGATGCGACCGAGGAAGAGGCTCAGGAAATGGCTCCAGTGCTGGTGAATGGTTCTCCCAAGCTACCTCGCCTACCAATGCCCAGCGCTCTGGACCACGAGTCTTTTGACATCACACTCCACCGCAAAGACTCTGAGGGCTTTGGCTTTGTCATCCTCACCTCAAAGAGTAAACCGCCGCATGGAGGTGAAAGTCTAGTCTCTTAAGTCCTGCTTTAACATTTTAAGATTTTCCTCATCTATGTTTTAAAGGTCCTTTGACATGCTGCTTTTATATAGACCTTAGTGGTCCCTTATTACTGTATCTGAAGTCTCTTTTATATAGACCTTAGTGGTCCCCTAATACTGTATCTGAAGTCTCTTTATATAGACCTTAGTGGTCCCCTAATACTGTATCTGAAGTCTCTTTTATATAGACCTTAGTGGTCCCCTAATACTGTATCTGAAGTCTCTTTTATATAGACCTTAGTGGTCCCCTAATACTGTATCTGAAGTCTCTTTTATATAGACCTTAGTGGTCCCCTAATACTGTATCTGAAGTCTCTTTACCAAAATTCAGCCTTACTGCAGAATTACAGTCACTAGAGCCAGTCCCACAATGAGCTGTCCATAGGACATAACACTTCTGTGTCTGTAGCTTTAAATGCTATTGACGGGGGGGGGGGTTTGACCAACTGTCATGCTTTGCTCGTTTGCAAGCCATGATCTCTCTTTCTAATGGGCGGGCAAAGCAGAGAAAGGGGAGGTAACCTTGCCCTTTATGACCTCATAAGGAGCAAGATTCCAGATCTGCCCATCTGAGCTTTCATTTTCTCAAAGGCAGTGCAGGATACCCAGGGCTCGGTTCACACCCATCGTCATTTCTAGCCACTGGGGGACGATAGGCAGGCTGGGGGGACGCATATTAATGTTAAAAAATCTCATAAAGTGACATTTTCATGCCATGGGACCCTTAGCACAGTATATTTATAGATGGAAAAACATGTTTACATTTTTGTGGTCCTTCTGACAAGTGATACAAGTGCAAACTTAATTTAGATAAAATCATTGAGAAACTGCAGCAGTGTAGACACATCAAAGATGATAAAGATTCAGTGATCACTGGTTTTCAGGAGTCATGGCAAGATATGATGCATTATAGTTTTTTGGCAGCTGGCTATAAACTACATTAAATAACATTACATTTAGCTGACGCTTTTATCCAAAGTGACTTCCAATAGGTGCTTTCAACCATGAAGGTACTTATTTATTTAATTTATTTTCAGGTTAATTCATCAGGGACAATGCACACTAATAAAACATAACAGTACTATGTGCCAGAATCAGCCTGGAGGGTATTTTACATCCCCTGTCCCTGGATTGGTGCCAAGAAGTCCCCCTAAAATGAGATAAAACGATTGAGCTATCAATTAATACATTTAAAGATTTGGCCTTATACAATAAAAGTATAGATAAAGTACAAACTCTGAACAGCAAGAATCACATAGAAGAAGTATGTTTGCTTCAAATAAGCCGAACAACAAAGTGTTGCATGTAAGTGCAGTTGGTTTTGTTTTAATAACCATCATCTTAGCCAAGGTGCAGTTGGTAGAGATGTGTTTTTAGCCTGCGGCGGAAGATATGTAGACTTTCCGCTGTCCTGATGTCAATGGGGATCTCGTTCCACCATGTAGGAGCCAGGACAGAAAACAGTCGGGATTTCATAGGTGTCCCTCGCAGTGAGGGAGCAGCAAGTAGATTGCAGAGCGGAGTGTACGGGCTGGGGTGTAGCCTTCAACTAATGAGTCAAATGTGGATTTGAACACTGTTAACCACCACTGAAGAAGAAGACTCACCGAGGTTTCTGTTAGCTGCTGTGTATTTAATAAGTAAACCCAATTTAAAGACACATAGACGAAACAGTGATGTGTTTCTCTTTTTGTTGTTCTCTAAGGAATCAAGACATTAAACAGATGCAGTTTTTGCTTTGACTACAAAGTCTACCATTATGTTGGCTTTCTAGATATATTTCAAGGTTTTCATCATAGCCACTCCATCTGGGTCGTGATGTCTCTTTTCTTTTCATGTCTGCCCTTTCAGTCATTCCACACAAAATTGGCCGAATCATTGAAGGCAGTCCCACCGACCGCTGCGGCTTGCTGCACGTCGGAGATCGTATCTCAGCGGTCAACGGGCGCTCTATCATTGAGCTCTCTCACAATGACATTGTTCAGCTTATCAAGGAAGCCGGCAATGTTGTCACCCTCACTGTGGTTCCTGAGGACGGTGAGTACCAATCTGTGTGCTCACACACAGTATGCACATACTTTAGTGGGATGTTGGTCTTGTCGTGATCAATTCTGTTTAATTCTTTATTTTCTGCTTGGGGAAGTTAGTCATGCTACTGGGTAATCAAAGCAATCAACCACGCACATAATAAGAAGATGTGCATATTTTAGTATCAGTATCAAGAATTTTGTAAATTGAGGTATTCCAAATCTGAAAAAGGAGCCCCCTGTTTCTTTGAAAGGATCAAATGAAGAAAAATAAAACACATGAATTTGTTATGTCACTATAATGCCAGTGCATTAAGTAGAATATCTAAGCCTGGTGATAATGCTTATACTTGTACAGGCCACATTTTAATCAGGTTGTCAGAGAGGTTTAAATGATGCACATTTTTAGCCTAAAATGAAAATGTTGTAGAAGGATTGTATTTATTGGCAATTTTGGCACTAATCTCTGTGATGTGAAAACTATGTTAGAATACAAGGGCCCTCCATCTGGAGCCAGTTCAGCTAAACAGAGTCCAGCTCTCCAGCACAGAGCCATGGGGCAACGGTCAGCACTACAGGATGAACGGTAAGAATCTACTCTCACTAAAAGGAAAGCAAAGAACAAAGCGTTCAGTCATCGGAGGAAAAGGGCTTTTGAAACTGTCCAAACATATTAGATTAGAAATAGAAAGCCTTTATTGTCATTGCATAGAAATACAAGGAAGTTAGTTGTGACACTCGGGTGATGCATTCCAACATTAAAAACATGAAAACACAAGACAAAGGACATTCAGTGGGATACAAATGCAAGAAAGACACAAATATAAAAGTATTTACAGTGCAGCAAGTGCTTAGTGGATTGCAGGGTGGCAGCAATTACTTGATCTTTTTTTTAATTTAGTGTGCTGATGGCTGTGGGGGGGGGAAAAAAGCATCTCTGAGTGTGGTGGTCATGTTCATACCAGTAGATTTGAACTCTAACTATACTCTGACTACACTAACTACCTTCCCTACCAGGGGCCTCATTTCTAAAACCTGTTACGCGAGAAAAAGTTGCGTGAAGCAGAGTGACATTTGCGGTTGCAAAAGTTGGGATTTATGAAGAATTTCCATGCGTAAAAATGTGCCCCGTTTTCCCTTTTTGACCATGCGTGTGATGGTGCGTAACGCTCCCGAGGCTTTGTAGATCTCCAATGGTAACGGTATGTGTGTAATAACAACAAAGTGTACATTGTAATTTCCCCTTGTGGGACTAATAAAGGATTTATTATTATTATTATTAACACAAAATATCACATGGATAAAGTGCTTTGGATGCAGAGTGCACAGCCTGCAACCAAAACACCTGCGCCACTTAATTACCCTGATGAAGCCAATATGACTCCAATCCACTACCGGTTTATTGGACTTAATTAACCTATTGGGACAATAACTAAATAGCCTTACAGTTCTCGATGGTCTGTGTATTGAAAATAATCAACAGCATGGCAGATTTGGCATTGCGCGAAGATTTAGGAAGAGCACCTCGATCTTTTCCTCATTTTTCTGTTTCACGATTGGTCATCATAGGCTCCTTTACAAGGGAAGACATTTTAGATTTTTTTTGGCATACTACTAAATCTTTCAGAATCAAAAACGTTTTATAAATGAGGCCCAAACCAAACGGGGATATACTGTAGGTTGATTAATTCCTATCCTTTAATAAGACCCGGCAGTAGTTTCAGAAATTAGCACCCCTAGACGTGACATGAAGTATGACCCCGATGGCAGTTTCTGTCCTCATATCTAAACCAGAGACTGTAACACGTCGTTAGTGTTGTGAAACGGTCGCAATTCGTTAGGCACAAAAAGTACTTGGTTATGTTTTGGCACCAAAACCAATAAGTTTAGAAAAAGATTGTTTGGGTTCAAATCCGACATCCCTTCAGGCTTCAAACGCAGCATGATGGTCTCCTGGGGGGTGAAAAGTCCTGTGTTTGTTTGACCTATCCACCACCCCAACCTGCCTCCTTGGTGTTCTTATACTATATATACTATATCACCTTATTTTCTGCTTTGCTCCCATCATAATTACTATGGCCACTGAAGGGTGCCGCCATCTTAAATATGAGTTATAATTGCTGCTTGAACAAAGGACACGTGGGCTTTTTTTTCACATGGGGGGCAGTTTTGTTAGTACCCAAAGAAGCAAATGAAGTTTTTCTTGTTTCTCAGTCAGTTTTTGAACTCCCACCATTTGTACCATAAAAGGACAAAATGTGCCATAATTGCCATTTGATCTACACATTCATATTATATTGAGAAAATGATTGTGATGCTTTTGTAAATGTTGCTACCCCCTTGTTAGCCTGAGGAGGGTGCAACAAGAACATCCTCTAGAATAGAACCCTAATCACTTTATGGTTATGGTCATATTAATAGAATGCTATTGCTACTTGCCCTTTCAAATTCTTATGAAACCACAAACAACCCTCTGTAATTAGACTCATAAAATAAAGTGTGTGTATGTGGATAGATGAAGGGTTGCCCTCAGAGAAAACAACTGAAAAAAGATTTAAAAGACGATGGTGTAATAAATGCAAACGTCTGTAAGATAATAATGTGTGCAGCATATACATAAATACACTGTATACAGTACAATACAGTACAAATATCCAAATATGAAAAAAGCAGCACTCTCCTATTTAATATCCAGCATTAAATTAGATTTTAAGTTCTGGATAATGGCTTTTTTGTGTGGCCTGCAGCATGCCGTTTATAGCCTGTCGTACTAAAGAAATACATTTGTTTTTATTTGTTTTAGTTACAACCTGGACCTGGAGGAGAAAAGGGAGGTAGTCAGCTGGTCCGACCACAAAACCCTTCCACTTTCTGAGCAGGGAACGCTGTGTGTGACAGGACCCAACCAGGTAAGAATAATCCTCAAATCTATTCCTTTCACTGTACAGAATGTTGCTTAGCAACGATTCGTAGGTTAAAGCTGCTAAAGGCACACATTTTACATAATAGGCATAAAAGCTTTTCATCTTTATGACTTTGTTTGCTTACAATACAGACTACTGTTCCCTTCACATAAAGCTCTTAGCTCTTACGTTGATGTCATGCATACCGTGTTCATTGTGTGAATGCTGAAAGCACCTGTGTTCTTTTAAATCTTTTATTATTATTGCCACGTTATTTGTCATTCAACTCCTTCCACATTTGTTGTTTTTTTCCATTTAATGCAATAACATTTGAAAAAATACACAATACATTTGGTGCAATACAACATTAGAAGAAGATATAGGACAAATAGACAGTTAAAAATCATACTGGTCAGCATGCCATAGAGGATCGCCCTGTAAAATCTTCTTAAAAATGATCTTAAACGTGCTCTCGTTCCCATAATTTCATGTAAAATCATGTAATGTAGCTATGGAAGCAAACGGACTTACACATTTGGCAGTGTGAGCCTGACAGTGACAGTGGGCAGGAGCTGCCGCATTGACTCCCATGATATCATGATAACTGAGACCAGACATATTTCAAGTAGTCTCGCATTGCCAGACCTTCCTCCACAGCGCTGCGAAGGAGGGTCTGGCTAGTCCACACAGCATTCCGGGATAGGTGAAAAACCTGCTCTGGTTTATTGGCATTTCTTTAAGCCAATCACAATCGTCTTGGAAAGTGCTGAGCGATTCCCGGAAGTGGAACGTCGTGGATGTAGATCATATCTCAAGCAACCTTCTCCCATTCTCACATGTTTAACACCACAAACATAAAGTCAATGCGCTGATCTTCTGATCTGGTCTTTTCTCTCTCATTATAATAACACTTGCTTGTGATTTACTCAAGATTTTAAAGCGAGAAGCCAAGTTTTAAGTTTTCAGGTGCGCCTGAGCTTTACTAAATCAACTTAAATGGACTGTCTGACCCAGGAATCAACAGTTACCATCACCATGGCAACCTGCGATTGCAGCTGGACACAGAGCTGATTGAGATTAGCTAATTAGTGCAGTTTGACGCGCACACACACACACACACACACACACACACACACACACTTACATAGTACACTTTTAAAGTAAGCAATTCAGTTTAGCAGTTTAGAGGCATCCACAACACAATTTCTTTAGAAATTGCCTTCTCTAATTATAGTTTCAAATAATGTTGCTTTCCAATCAAAACAAAGAAGGAAGCCCTTCAGAGAAGAGTGAGGATCATTATTGACAATTCTAAGCAATAGAAAATTCTCCAGATCTCACTGATCTTGAGACAACTTTGAGCTGAACAGATACAGCCGATGAAAAAAAAACAGGCAACCATTGAACAAGAATGGGTTTCAATGGCATCTTCAATTGAAGGAAAACTGCACCTCGAACAAAAATGTTTCATCACAGGAATTATGGATTAAGCCCTGCCTGAATATTTGTTTTTATGTATATGTTTTGTGAACGTGTGCGCGAATCTTGCCGCACGACTTTGTGTGTCTGTATGCCAGTGTATTAATGACTGAGTGTTATCTTTATGCTGTGTAGGGTTGTCTGACAGTGGAGTTAGAGAGGGGTCCCAGGGGCTTTGGCTTCAGCCTGCGAGGGGGAACAGAGTACAACATGGGCCTATACATCCTGAGACTGGCTGAGGATGGACCTGCTCAGCTGGACGGAAGGATCCATGTGAGTGCCCCTTTTGTTATAATCGTTTCAATAACACATATTTTAAAAAAGGTTGTTGTTGTTGCTGGACCGAATTCGGGGGAGGCCTGAAGTTGGAGACACTCTGAGGGACTTAAAAGTGTGGTTGTTAAAAGTGTGGTATTGCTAATTATGCTATATTTTTAGCATCTTAACAGTGGTGGGGCTAACAGTGTAAAGTTTGCCACAGGGTTGTGCTACAAGAAAGGTCATGGGGTTATTAATATGTGTTATAAGGAATGTGCTTAGAGCGTTTTGTTGAAATTAGCATATCAGGTTATAAGATATCTTGTGTGTACAATTGAGCTAGAGGAAAGCATATTGAGTTCTACAAATTAACATTAAAAGGTCAGGGGTTCACCAGAATCACTTAAGATTCATTCTCTCTGGACAATGACTATATCCGCACCAAATGTCATGGGCATTTATCCAGTAATGTGAGATGTCTCACTCTGGACAAGTTTTGGCAGACAGACAAAATGGCCGACAGATAGACACGGCCATCCTCAAGGCCTTCAGCTAATGAGAGGTAAAAAAAAAAAAACTTGATTAAATAAAAGTCAATCCATTCCTGGGAAGCTCATTTGGTTACACTCAGTACTGTTAGATAGATGTTAGATAGTGCTATTTTTATACAGTATTACATTGCTGAAATCTAATTTTGCACATTTACTTGTGCATTTCTGTTGCCGTGTGCCCAATGCCCCAGAGATTAAACTAATGAATTGTGTTTTAGCGCGACTGCCAGTTACAGTGTTGAGGGTAAAATGCTGCAGATGCGTTCTGCTTTAATGTGTTTGTTTTTTTGCTTTCATTTAGCATAGTTAATTAAGTTCTCAACACAGCAAATGAAGAGAGTTGGGAGATGGTCTTTAAGTATCTATTTTCTGATTTGATTTGATTGTGTTCTTGTTTTGTTTTTTTTGATTTCTAGATTTTTATCATATTGGTTTCTTATGTACTTCTTACCATCATTAAGTGTCCTAAGGGTGACACTGACCATTTCCAGGAAGGGCCAAGTGTCTTCCTGGAACTGACCCTGTGCTTTTTCTGTCTATGGAAGAGATTCAGCAAACTTAGAATTTGCCCATGGGGATGAAATTATCACACTATTATTATTATTAGGATGAGAGGGGAGATGGTGCAGTGAGGGAACAGAATAGAAGCTCCTGGCGGGGAATCAATCCTAGGCTTGCCAGACTGTGATCTCGGGGCATAACTTTGCCTATCCAAGGGTGGAGAGAAATGTCAACACTGATTAGATCCCAACAGACTGACATGTTTACACGCTCTATGATGAGTTATTCCTTCAAGGTATTACAAGTGTGTGTGCGTGCGTGACCTGCAATTTCAATATTTTGATGTGTATGTGTGTGAAAGCATCCCACTTCTGGATGTATGAGTGAAAGTGTGAATACATGCACAGTGAGAAATGCTAAGCTTTGATCAGACCTGTTTCTGTTTTAATAATTGGATTTTGTGTATTGCTGACAGGTTGGAGATGAGATAGTGGAGATTAACGGGGAGCCGGCACGGGGCATTTCCCATACACGGGCTATTGAAGTGATCCAGGCTGGAGGGAGCAAAGTGGTCCTGCTGCTGAGACCTGGGGCGGGCCTGGCTCAAGATGGCAGTACGTACTGCATACACACAATT
Organism: Percina caprodes; assembly: GCA_013375575.1. Classification (NCBI taxonomy): domain Eukaryota; kingdom Metazoa; phylum Chordata; class Actinopteri; order Perciformes; family Percidae; genus Percina; species Percina caprodes. The sequence continues at coordinate 418,370 of JABXJD010000301.1, read as the reverse complement.
TATTCAATTACATGTTAGATTGTAATTACATGTTTTGAAATAACACAGTACGGAGACCATTTTTTTCTCTAAGCATTTAGTTTACCATTTAATATGGACTGCCTTTGCACCTAGAAAGCTATTTTAACCATGTTGGTACAATGTGAAGGATAATATAGCAGGAAATGTTACTATTTGGTGACTAGTTGACACCAAATATATGAATGGCATATAATAATTTCTTTCTTCTAAGAAGTGTATTCAATATTTTCAATATACACTCCTTAAAGGAAAAGCTTGGGAAATCACTCTGTTTATATCCATAACCACGGCCAGCAGCCTATTAGCTTAGCTTAGCTTAGCTGAGTTTATTAGAGCAGAGATATAGTGGTTTAAATGGATTTATTTAATAAATGTGTTTACAGAGAGGGGACACTGTAGTTAAATACATTAAGAATCCATGAATCCAACTAACGTTGATGATAAGGACTCCAGTTTGTTTGTTAAATGCCGGAGCCTATTTTGGTATGCTGCCCGTATTGATTTGAACGTATTTTCTTCATTGACTTTTTATTTATTAAATAAATAAATCACTAACCATCTGCTTCCTTTTGGCTCTTCTTCTCTTGCCTCTGATGCAGGTAGCACGGCTTCTTCTACTGTGTGCTACTACACTGAGCACCAACACTAACATCTTCATTGCTTTTACTGGCCTCTTCTCTTTTACCTTGGTAATTCCTCTCTTTCTCACATATCTTCCCTCTGTTAACCTCTCAGCAATAATCCATTTTGTCTTCCTTCTCCCCCTCAATTCCAGTATTTTGTGTAGAACTTCTAATAAGTGTGTTTATGGGGTGTCTCCATGTAAAATCTGTGCATCTTTTACAGGTCAACGTGATCAAAAACTCATTTCACCCTCAAGCTATTCCGAAGAGGTGTTTTGCTCTGACACATCACCCCTGACCTCTCCATATCCCAGCGGGGCTTCCATCTTTGTTTCCTCTCCCTTCTCCAGCAAACTGAAACATTCCCACAGCTGTAGCAGCATCTCCCCACATGGCCTCAAGCCCCGCAGCAGCAGGGGTTTACGCTCAGTGGAGGAGAGCGGTGAGTGGGCTGGCAAAGAGGTAGATAGGCTCTCCCCCGCCTCCTCTGAACAAATGAACTTCTACAAGAGGACCAGGCCCACAAAAGACTCCAGAGAGCTAAGCAGCCCAAAGAAAACAGGGGAGCCATTTCCTAAAGCCAAAGAGCAACATCACAGTCCCAAAAAGACTGAGAGTCAGGCACAGAAAGAAAGACTGAGCAGGGACAGGATGTCTCAGACACAGGCAAAACCACGATCCACAAGCCCAAGGAAGTCTCCTCAAGCTGGACAGCAAGTGGCTTCGACCCAGCAGCGTGCAGAGCATCAACAAGGTCCTCAGAGGAGATTAAAAGACTCTTCCAGCAGAGAGAGCTCGGATCATGAAAAGAAAAACGGCAAAGGGGGGAATGTTGAGATCAGGAAATACTCACAAAGGCGGGAGATGGAAGGGAGAGGAGAAAGGACCAGGCCTGGCCGTGAGCAAGAAAGTTTCAAAAGAAGGGTGGCGGGAGAGTCTCACCACGGAAGGACACCTGCTCATACAGCCAGAGAAGGCGAGAAAGGTACAAGTAAAGACTCAGGGCAGAAAGATGCTAATGGTAAGTATAAATCCACAGAAGACAGGAACACAAGTAAAGAAACCGTCAACAAAAGAGCATCACTGTTGTCTTTTAAAGATATGTGGAGTAGAAAAGGTTCTGTAGTTTCACCAAGAGAGGAGAAAGGAAGAGAGGACGCATTGTCTTACTCCAAAGAAGTCGGTAGTAAAGAAGACTTTGTGGCCTCTATAAACGGTTCTCTGGGGACCCCGCAGAGCCCAAAAGGACCTATTAACCCTGGCCCTTGGAAAGTGCCCAGCTCCGCCAGAATCCTCTCCAAGGCAGAGGTCCTTCGTGACCCTTTGTGAAAGGACATTGAACCACCCAGACTTGAGAATACTCAACAAGTCGATCAGTAGATTGTTTTGTTTTTTCTGAGTTCTTCCATAAAACAGAGAGGTAATAAAGTGCAACATTATTACCTTTTGAACCATTTCCAGATTTGTCTTTTTTGGGAGTCCTGTGACATCACGTGTTGGCATGTAGCAGCTCCCCTTTTGCCTTGTCCGCTGCTTCAGCATCTCTGATGTGGGACTTAAGCATGTGCGGTACGCTCGGAGCATTGCCAGACTAGACCTTTTGAAATGCGAATATGTGCCAATTCTGGGAGCCACCTGTGGAACGATGACTACCGACAGCGCTTCACCCATTACAATGCAATGACCCATATGCAAAGAAAGGAGATAGGCCCTCGCCTCTCCCGCTGTAGTATACACCAAGTGTGACTGTCATCTAGGGTTTCATTTTGCTGCCGGCCTCATTGTGGGATATTTTGACTATTTTGGATTTTTCTTCAACGTTTGCTCAACTGCATGTAGTCCCTTCTGTTTGTTTTACTGCACGTGTTCTGCACATCACTGAGGATGATCCTGTTTATGATTCTCACTCTCAACACCAGGCAGATTTCTAATACAATCCAGCAAGCATTCACTTTACCGGGGACTCTAGACTGTTCTCTGATTATAGACACGACTCTCCTCAATACAAACGGTATCATTAAAAAGACCAGAAACTTGTGGTTTGAGATCTTGTTTACCATGTGTGTGATAACCAAGCAGTGTGCAATTTATTGAGATGATAGATTATATATGTGTATATGTAGCCGTACCAAGCCATTCCACATTTTGATATAGACTTCAAAGACTTGTCCCATGTTATTTGAACGTTCACCATCCCTCCGATGTACTTCAGTGGTAGCAATGACCATGGATCTTGTAGTTCATGAAATGTATAGCAAACGTGCAAACCGCTGTATCAAATGTTTGCAATCGCTCCAAACGTGTCTCATTGTGAAATATAATATATCAATATATTTGAATGTGTCATGTTTTGCAGATTCTAACTTTTAAATATCTATTGAATTCCATTGCACTGCATCTGCCCGTGTAGCATAACAGAATGACCATGAGATGTATTTAATTTGGGATGTTGACTTGCTGCCAATGCCATTTTATTATTCTCCTTATTTTATAAAGCTATTTCAGTTTTTCTAAAAAGTTCACTGGCGATGGTCAAAAGGGCAATTTTGGTAATAATTTGCAAGTTCAGACTCATGTCCCTTCTGGTTTTCCCTTTGCCTACTGAGAAATGAAACATGGGGGTTTTAAATGTATGTATTTGTCAGTCCTGCTATTTAATTATCTGACATGGATAATGGAGCTTAGAGAGCGATGTGGTGGGTTACTAAGATATTGAGCATGCATGCTGATGTAATACATACAGAGAGCCCACCTATTACATAATTTAAGGGTTGTTGGGCTGATGGGATGAACAATTGATTCCAAACGTAGGGACAGTTACAATTTCAGACATTTCACACAGGACTTGTATTACCTGGGGACTGAAGTGTAATAACTACGGCGATCGTCTGTCATCTTAATCCTCTGCCATGTCTGTAAAAGTCAAAATTCCACTGCAAATTTCCTGCCATATTTCGCCAAAAAGAGGTTGTGTAATAATAGAAGTCCCATTGGAATCAGCATCTCTGTGACTTGGGGGTCATATTGGCTGTGTTGTCATTATAAATTAATGTTTTGACAGAGCCTTGACATCGAATCCGTAACGTCGGTGAATTTGATTAAAATACAGGCTTTTCTTATCCCCTGGTAGCACTAGTCCCGTGTGAATTGGGCTTGTCGAATTTCACTGTCCCTTAACTGAGTTTTTTTGAAGCTTCTGCTGTGAAATCAGAGAAGAGGAAATATACTCAGTATACCTGCTAATACAGTTTATGAGATTAAGACATATTCAGATGAGCTCAGGGAACACAGTATAGTAGCAAACCTGTGATAAAGTCAATGATGGTTAAGGTCTGTGATTGGTTAAGGGAGTTTTCAGGTTAAAGAATAGCTTGAGGACGCGCTATGAGCCAGTTGGTGGTAGTAAGTTATTGTGCAATAGTTTGGTTGGTTCAATGAGTAAATCAGGTACAGGGAGGTCACTCGGGTGGGTCAGATAATGCCCTTTTTTATTGTATGTCCTCTGCACTGTTGTACTCCTTTATGCTTTAGTTTTGACCTTTTTTATTTTTTTTTAATCTCATCTCTGTATCATACTGTGGCCTTGCATTGCTTCATTAGACAAACAATCCTTGTGGTATCTTCTACATTCTGTAGGAACAGTAGATGTAAATGTTTGTACATTGTACAGCACCTTTATAAATACTTGCTGAGTGCTCTTTTGGGGGAGGGGCAAATAGAGGTATATTAAATTGCTCCGTTATTTTTTTATGTAAAAAAAAACAGAGAAAATATTTAAAGAAGAGTTGAAAAGGATAGACTGTGACCTTGACATGGTGTTCTGTTCATGCACTGAAAAAATAAAGTTTTACTGAGAAACACCGACTGGACCTCCTTGTACTGAAAATAACACACACACACACACACACACACACACACACATATATATATATATATATATATATATATATATATATATATATATATATATATATATATATATATATATATATATATATATATATATATATATATTAAATTCAAACCACTGTGTGACAAAGCTGCACAAGCCATTGTTACTACGGCAGATTTCCAGTTGTCATGGTAGCCAACTGCTTTTCTTGGCAGAGCTGGGAGAGCGCTTCACTGCACGAAGTAGGCGCTCTTTCAATTACAAGAGAAAGCTCAGGGGCTTTGTATGTGTGCATTAAAATCCATATTTCACAAGCAGGCGTGACCCATGAGAACACAAAGCGGAAACACGCGCGTGAATGTCATATACCGACTTAGATACTCAAACAGGTCGTCTGCCGTGCCTTCCATCAAATTGAAGCCGTTAGAAAAATATAAACCTGAGATGCCCGTTGTCAAACGGTTGGTTTGAATATGTCATTGTTGTAGATGTACAATTCATCTCTCTCAAATCTCTCTCAGAACAGTGATAGTTGACTTAAATCATTTAAAAATGACTGGAATTTAATTTTTCAGGTATGGAAATTAAATGATGTGTGAACTGGAGGTTAATTTTCTGCAAAGATTTGTACCTTGTCTTTTTTTTCTTTTAGTTTGTCTAACCTAAATGTGTTTTTATCGCCTTTTCTGTCTGAAAACCATCCCATTCTGCTGCATTCATGAGTCCGATTTCATTGGATAAAAAAGATATATTCTTTTTTTTTTTTTTTTGGTTTGTCAAACCATGAACTAAAAAAGTTAAAAGCAGTTGCTGATATACTAATGGTTTAGATTGATGGAAATGTAATGAATATTATTCATATTTGTACCATAACCATCATTTGTTCACCTTGTGTTCGTGCACAACCCAACACGCATACAATGCAGATCACATTTTACGCAGGAAGAAAACTGGATTTCTACATCATAATGAATTAATGTCAGAGCTTCAGCCTTTAAATGTAGTCTATCCTTCATACCACTAGATGTCACCATGTTGCAGTGAAGTATTTACTGTACATTTGGAGAAGGGAAGAATAAAATGTCTTGTCTTAGTTAATTCGAAGTTGTTTTCTGAGGAGATCTTTATCTCAGTAATGCATACTGTGAACAGAATATGCTCCATTTGATATTTTTCTTGCTACAAATGGATTTTTCTGGTTTATGAGTCACATGAAGGAATTGTCGTGCATTTTTTGTGAAATGTGAATATTAGGGAGACAAGGTTTTCCTTATTAAAGCCCTTTTGTATGGTAACATCTGGTATGTCAAAGAGATAGCGGATGCGTGTGAAGATATGTGAAGTATTAGCGGATTCAAAAGTGATGGTCCTGCTGCTCTTTACATCACATCATTGGTATGTCTGAGCTTAAGGAAGGCAGCGGACAGACACTAACATTTGGGTGGCAACCTCTTTTCTCCGTTATCAGACATGTAGCGAAGCAGATGCATTCTTCTAGGTTAGTAGGTGTCTTAATCTTTCACTTGGACAGGGTGTTTGGAGAGATAAGCAACGCAGGCTGCCACAGCCCTTGGAGGCTTTGGTCATTAGTAGTTGCTTGGCAGACTTGTTACCAAGTCATGCTGGTTTGTTGAGCGCCTTAAAAAGACATGAGGTGCACCACACAGTTGTTACAGGTCATATTGTATTGGGTTGAGTGTGCACACCAGTGAGATCTCCAACGTCTTTTAATAATACCCTACTCTCTAGTGATGTAATGTGCATAATGAAAGAAATATCCTGGGGTTTCCTTGCTGGCTCACTGGATCACTAAAGACTGCAGATGCAGGCTACTAAACTTCAATAGCGCTTTGTTGGTTTCGTTGTTAGTCTGTGTGTTTCTAAGACAACTCTGGGTGGAGGACGGAGGCGGCCCCTGTCAACAAACGTAAGTGGTGGAAAATGGGTGGGGGAATGAACTCGTTGGAATTTACCCCAGTAAGTGTGTGAGGGTGAAGCAATGAGCCACATGTTGAAGTTAACAGTGGAATGTATCCATGACAATAAGCCAAACCCAGAAAGTGACTCAGGCTCTCTAATGTACTAAAAAAAACCACCAGAATCCTCATTCCACAATTCCTCAATTATGTTGTGTTATTTGTTTTATAATTACTATTATTATTAGTAGTAGTAGTAATAGTAGTAGTTATGGTAGTATGAGTATCCATATTATTATTTGCCAAGGCAACATGTAATGGATTATTATTCTGATATGTATCATGTTATTTTGCTGACACTTAAACAACAAAAGTGTATGTCTGTATCAGAATATACCACAATAGAATATAATAGAATAGAATAGACTAATATAATAGACTAAAGGCTTCCCCCTTTGGAGGACCCAGAGAGGGAATACCCTTTTTTTCCAGGACACCACCACCCTTGTTTCCACTTTTTTTTGGCGTTGCAACACTAGGGGAGAAGTCACTTCTCTACTGAGCTGCTCTTATTGGTGGACATACTTGGGAGTTTGTGTTTATTTACTTGTCATAAAAAGAACATCCACATACTTTAACTATTTTGCTTAACTATGTCCTTAATTTTATTTACTGGTATGTGTTCACTCTGAGATCTCTGTCTGTGCCTGTTGGCCAGCCTCCTGGAACACATCAAGTTAGAAAGTTTGAAAGCGAAACTTTCTGTTTTGCCTTTCAAAATAAGACACGTGATAGATAGATAGATAGATAGATAGATAGATAGATAGATAGATAGATAGATAGATAGGTGGCTGAAGGTTACTTTGAACAGTTTGAGTGTTTCAGAAATTACGAGTTGTAATTCAACGCACCATTAATATAACAAGGTGCACATGAATGCACATGGAGCACCCTCATGCTTTACATAACTCACTGACAGGAAAGACAACATTTATTAATGTCAATTATTGATCGCTCATGTCGATCAATTTTTGATTTGACACCCCTAATGAAAACAGATTTGTTTGGTTATGAATCTTGGAACCATTTTTTTTTTTTTTTTTTTTTAAAAGGTAGTATGTGTAAAAAAAAGTCTTCCTTTTGAAAATACATCAAATATATTTGTCAACAGCCTACTATAGATAAGCAACTGTGCAAGATACAACCATACATGTTCATACCATGATCAAATATTAGGCTACTGTTTCTTGGTGAGACCATCCCTGCTTTTATTATGAATTTATTCTTTATCTCTTCCTCTTCATTCTGATGTTAACTTGACCGAAGACTGCATGGATAGCACTGATCTGTTGAGGAGCGGTGTCAGTGTAGACTTGGCACCGGGACCGGACTGACACGCGTCTCTACATCTGCTGTCTGGAGAACTTGGACTAAAAGAGACAGAATCTGCATCAGGATCTTTAATCCGGCTTTATAGCCCGGCATGGACGTTTTAGTGGACACCTGCGGACGGGGACGAGTCAGTTCTCTGCTGTTACTTTACCTTTTTGTGGTGGAGGCTGCAGGTCGGTAACACATGCCCCGCACATCTTATTTGGGATCATATAGTGTATGTTCACTGCATTTGCATCTATGATCATAACAGTAGATGAACAAAAAATGTGTAATACATTCCTAGTGTCCACCTGCACAATATTTGGCAAACTTCTAAAGTGCCTATAATGTTCATTTTTTTGTTGACACTGTCATAGAGGTGTTTTAATTAATTTAAGTATAGTATATTTAGTAACTAAGTAGTTAATTAATTGGTTGGTTGATTAGTTAGTTAATTAGTTAAGTGTTTAAGGAAGACCTCAGTAATACATGTTTTGTTAAATTTACACATTTTCAACAGTGTCAACAAAAACGTTATGAACATTATGCTTTTTGTAAAGATAGATGTTATGGGGGTCTATGTACCTAATAAAGTGGCCACTGTGCATATAAGACATTGACTACTACTGTAAACCTACTCCACATTGTCATCTCCGTAGGAGTATTCTAGGACTACTTTTGTGAGATGAACTGTCAAGACAAGAGATATCTGCATATTTTAGAATAATTCTGTGGTCATAAGAGATGAGACAATTCTATGAAGTATGAAGATGCCAATGTGAAACGTTGACTGTACACAGTCATAGTTAACTACCACAGACCTACCACTAGCCTAGTCTACTAACCTATTTTCAGTATCACTTATTTAAAAGCCCCTCCTTAACAAAGGCTTTATTAGTTGTAACTAATGGCTTTATTATTTGTTTATAAATAATGCTTCATATATCAGTTATACGTCTTATCAACTTCTGAATTCAAATGTTATTGAGAACCTCTTGGACCAAAATCCATTCATTAGCAACTATGTGTAAGACATAACATTTATGACAGCAGACTTGATGAATTTAAAATGCTTTTTAATGATTTATTAACGTGTGACAGCAGACTCGATGATTAAAAAAACCTTTATTAACGACTTAGTCATGTATGACAGCAGACTTGACAGATTGAAACACTTTATTAATGATTTATTAATGTGTAACAGCAGACTTGATGGATTAAAAACACTTCATTAAGGCATTATTACACTTTTACGAATGTTCTCACATGCATTGGATCATCTCTATAAATGACAATATGGTATGTCTGTTATTCAATTACATTTTTCTTATATTGTCAAATGATAACAGACTAATTAGAATTAGGACACTTTGCAGATGGAGTAGGTCTAGACCACACTCTATAATTTACAGAGACCCAACAAATTCCACCAAGAGCAAGTATTTGGTGCAACAGCTCTACTTTAGGTCTATTTATTTACTTATTATTACTTATTATCATTGTTTTATTGAGTGATTTTGAAAGAAGATTTCGCTGTTCATGTTGCCTCTTTGTCTCTTTTTTCCCAGCCGACTGTCCTAAACCACACCAGGGGGGAAATATGGTCTTAACCAACGATGCCCTTCTAATTAATGACTTTCTAGAGGGTTCAGATGTTACTTTAGAGTGTCGTACTGGCTATGTTATAGAAAGTGGCACTGGGATTATGACCTGCGTTAATGGAAATTGGACTCAACCAGATCTCACCTGCAAAAGTGAGTCCTGTCTACTTTAACCAAACAGCCTATTTCTGTCATTTTGCAGTTGCTATTGTGGCTTCAAAGTCCATCAGCAATGTTGTGTTGTTTGATTTTATATTACAGAGAAGGACTGTGGTGCCCCTAAACCTCAGCCCAACATGAGCTTTAATACCAGCGCTGGTACTCTGTTTGGCGATACAGTAAAAGTAGTATGTGATAAAGGGTGAGTATAATTGTATACAATATGTTCCCATTGGGATTGCTATTTGGTTGAATTACATCTGAAATTATGTTTGGAGAAACAACCAGTGACAATCCAAAGGGAGCACTCAGTAGATAATTATCTTCATTTACATACACAGTATCTCTCTTTGCTGTACTGCCAAAAGATGTCAACCCCAAAGTGCTGCTGCAAAATAGACCAAGATGACCAAAGTCAGGGTTGATTCGCTGAAGAAAAAACCCTCTCTTAAGAAAACAAAATAGTCTTAAAAGATAAATGGAGCAGTTGCCAGACAGTGCCACGTTATGGTTTCACTGATTAGAAACTTGGCTCTGCTTGTGCCTACACTGAGATAATTGTTACATACATAGTGCTTGACTAAACTCTTGGAGAATTTAGTTTCCAAGTTTAAATGAACTTTCCAATCCATTACCAGATAGCTGCAGGATCAAGTTCTCCTTAAATAAACAGTCCTGATTTATTTTCTTCCAACTCTCAACAGTTTCAAGCTCCGTGGATCAAGCTTCAGAAAGTGCTATGCGCACGGGTGGAGTGGAAAAGCCAACTGTAGTAGTAAGTGTCTCTTATTTTGTACTTTATGAAGCCACAACCAGAAGCAATAAAACAATTGTTTGGAACATTTGTACAACAAAATCTATTTTCAAACGACTTCTTTCTCTCCTCTTACTAAAGTTTAAATATGGAACTCATTAAGCAGTGGTTTAGACTTTTTTTGTATTTGTGAAATTCTTCTTCTGCTGTTTTTTTTCTTTGTGTGTGTTTTCTCTCTCCTCTTTGTTAGTCAGCAAGCAGCACAGTTTATATGCCAACTTAATGGATTATTTGTTTTTAATCTAAATTATTGTGTGATAAGAATGCGTGTTTTTTTCTGATTCCTCAGTTGTAACATGTAATAAACCTGATGATGTAGCCAATGGCAAAAGCTCATGGGATTCTCAAGATCAACCAAAATATGGAGAAATCATACAATACGTCTGTAATAACGGCTACACCCTCATTGGGAAAGCTAGCATTGTGTGCAGCGAAACTGGTAGATACGATTCTCCGCCTCCTGCATGCGAAGGTAAGCACACTCCGTCCATGTGTTTGTCTTGTTCCTCAAAATCTGACAAAGCATGCATAACAAGCATTGTTTAAGTTATTGTAGGACCACAACTGGTAGTTGTGCACGTTTTAACCCATTAATTACAAATTCTCTTTACATTACTGCAGACCGTTTTCAAACAATAAGTTGGTAGATGTAATTCCAAGTTTTTAATGCAGCCGTTGGTTCCCATTCATTTTAATGCAATATGAAAATCAGCTTGCAGGCATTGCCTTGAGATGTGAAGGATCACAGTGAACATTTGCTTCCATTATTTTATTTTTTTTGTTATGTTAACACAATGATAAACAGAGAAATTTGTCCCCAGCTGTCCAGCTTTGTGTGATCAAGGGCATAAAATATACAAGAGTTGGATAGTGATTAGCGTTGCATTCACCAGCTAAAGTTCTGGTCTGATAATTAAACCAAGAAAAGAACAACGTGCTAATATGGACATAATCAAAAGGTTATGGGAGCATTGCTGCTTGGCAGGTCCCTCTCAAGTCTTAGTGACTTGGCCCATGACGAGCCAAGTCTTAACCCTCCTGTTGACCCGTTTACAAAAACTTTCTATACCAGAACTATGACAAAAGAATATTGAAAAAAACTACAAAAAAGCAGGAAAGAAAATCAAGAAAAAACATACTTTTTTTAAAACGCTGAATAAAGGAAAAAGTGACAAAAAAGCCATCAAAAATATTGGAAAAAATCACAAAGAAATTGTTAAAAAAATGGACTAAAACATAATAGAAAAAATGTCAAAAACGTGACAAAAAAAATTGAATAAAATTGACGTAAACGTCAAGAAAAGTGTAGAAAAAGAACAACAAAATGTTGAAATTTCAACCCAGAAAAGCAGTTGCATGGTTGACGGGAAGACAAGTTTTAAAGCTCTGGAAATTGTAATATTCATATAAAACATTTCATTCCGCCATAGTAATGCTTAGACATGTTGTTGTGTAACGTGTTTAGACTTGTAGAGTAGTTAAAGGGTTAAATCATGCAAAGCCACAGGAATGGATCTAACTTTCTGATCTTAAATAGACACAAACATAGGCATGCAAGATAAAACTTGCAAACACCCAAACAGTGTGTATCTGTACAGTTCACACACTATAGGTGTTGCCATGGTATCACTGAGGACGCTCGGTATTCAACCTTCAACCTTAACCCTCATGTTGTCCTCGGGTCAAATTGACCCGTTTTCCTATATCAGTGTTCTTTTTAACTACCCAAAATAACATGAACAATTCCACACAACGCTCTTTGGCAAGTACAAATCTTTACTTTCATTAATTTTGGGGCGTCTTGTTCCATTTTATAGCATTTGAAAAAAAAAATTGAAGTGGTTTCGAATTATTATTGAGTAAAAGTTGACATATTCCAGTCTGTGATTATCCATCAACATCCATTCCTTTAATTTTAGTCTAAATAATTTCAAATTTCTGCTTTTCTAACTCAAACATTAGGTATAATATCCTATAAATGAGGTTTACTGACCATAAATTCCAAAAATAACTGTAAAACTAAAGTTAATAAGTTAGTGTTACGTAGTGTTGAAAACATAAAAGAAAATGTGACAAACACTGAAAAAAGGGACAAAAAAGTCGATAAAAAGCGTCAGGAAAAATGTTGATTTTCAATTTTGACAGGACAACAACACGAGGGTTAAAACCTTCAAGTTTAAACATCATCGCTTCTCCCCTCTCTACACTCTCTAATCCGAGCTCGTTGAAGCGGTGACCTAACTTATTAATGTCTGTGCTCACTCCAAGTTGTTTGTTAACTAACTGCCACACTCATTAACAGCTTAACAGAGCCCTTCGCCTAACAACACTAGTCTAACAGTTACACTACTGCGTTCTCATTTTCATGCAGCGTTTGGAGACAAAAACAATCTCTGTCTCCACTAGCAGAACTAATCTCCGTTTACGTCTTACAACGCGTATCACGTGACCATACACTGAGCATGCATGTGCCGGTGTAAACAGGAAGCGGATTGTCTGACGTTATTTACAGTGAGGAAAAGAAGTATTTTTACACCCTGCTATTTTGCAAGTTCTCCCACTTAGAAATCATGGAGGGGTCTGAAATTGTCATTGTAGGTGCATGTCCACTGTGAGAGACATAATCAAAATCATACGTTGTGATTTCTGGATTTTTTATTTTTTTTAGATTATGTCTCTCACAGTGGACCAGGGTGTTCAAATACTTATTTTCCTCACTGTATAAGCTCAAAACACAGAAAATACTTTGGACAAAGAACAGCAATGGCGAAAAGTAAGACCAGTTTGGACTGCCCATAGGAAAAATGTGTTTCTCATCTGTTGTTCAATCTCGTCTCTTGAGATCAATTTGAGCTTCTCATATTCATATCATTCTGTGATCATTTGTTTCTGAGTTACTTCTCCTAAGGGTCCCTTAGGAGCAAGACATAAGCTAAAAAGAGACAAGACACCAGTAAGACAAATTAGGTTGAATTGAGAAAACCATTTGAGCAATACTTGAGAAGTGGGATAAACAGAGGAGATCTCATAATTGTATATCACTGATCTTAATTATGTCTTGAACTAAGACATAATTGAGATCAGGGATACACAATTATGAGAGTCAGACTGAGACTCAGAAACAAACGATCACAGAATGATATGAATATGAGAAGCTCAAATTGATCTCAAGAGACGAGATTGAACAACAGATGAGAAACACATTTTTTCCTATGGGTGATGACGAGGTGGAACTGTCACTGAAAGGTACGTAAGCCTACCTAACCGATATGATATAAGTTCTCCGTTTCTGCCTGTCTAGACTACAACGCAAGAGTTTTCCAACCAAATCAAGGGGGCAGCAGACTTTCCAAATTTCTCCGTTTTAGGGGCTCTGAAATGCCGTAGTAGTGTGAACGCGATTGGTAAGCGTAGCAAAAGATCTTTCTTTATTAACCAAACTGTAGTAGTGTAAATGTAGTCCACATTTTCCTCTAAGTGGATGGTTAACAAGAAAGCATATTACTGATGCATTAGTGTCATTTGTATGCACGGCACATTCTTTCTTGTAAACTGGAATCTATATCCATCGTCTCCAATCTCACAAATAATTGATGAACCCGTTTCCATTTAAATCCCACATAAATTCAGTAGTTTTCTCATTCATAGGTGTGACAACAGATGATAGAATTACAACAGAAACAGTAACACCAAGATCTACACCCACAGAAAAAGGTACATCAATATATAGAGAGATAATAACCAATACATATTCAATCTTGTTTACGCTACCTCCCTCATTACAAGGAATCCAGTATATTAAGACTTGAGAAAAATATGTTGACAACATTGATTATTTTTCACAGGAACGTCCACTCCTACAGATTCACCTGCCACACCCACAGCTCACAGTACTAAATCTGTCACAACCAGTGCAACACCTACTGCCTCACCTTCAGTACGAGGTACAGAAAAATGTTGATCGGCATGTAATTACATTAATAATTAGGCCCAGTGCTTCAGGCAGCATGGATGGATTATGTGCATGCAGCATGCATCTTAGAAATGGCTTCTCCGCTTGACGAATGACTTTCATCCTGCCCAAGTTTTAGAAGAACTAAGAATGTCTCTGATCGCTCTGTTCAAAGGTGGCAGAGGCAATATGACAGCTGAGGGTACAACCACGGTAACATCAACGACGTCGTCTTTATTTCGAGGTATTGAACAATTTTAATATAGAAGTTGTGTTGCTATTTCAGTTCAATTAACTGTGGAGGGAGGAGATAGTTTTTGTCATATCATTGTGGGATGGAGACAATCTAGCAAAATATAGTTTAAGGCAAGTTAACTGGATCTGTTAGTCAGACACAAGATTTAGTACTTTGAAACGACACAAAACCATTTATGAGGAGAATGAACGTCAGCTAGAAGCTCACTGAATGATTATTTGTTCCGCTTTTAGACATTTCCTGGAACACTTAAACTAACACATTTAACATAATGAATATTTGACATTTTGGCTGTTAAGCATGATTATTCGCTTCCTGGCCGAGACTTGGATGATCTGAATTGGAAAAAACAACAATCCGCCATTTGATTGGAAAGTGATGTTCCAGGCTAGTGCTTGGCTTTGAGCAGTTGCCAGGCAACCGGCGAAGAGACTGGGATTTTTTGTCAGACAAGCTGGTTCCACCTGTTTCCAGTCTTTATTCCAAGCTAAGCTAACCAATTGTTATATAACGGCTATAACTTTATATTTAACAAACAGACACATATGAGAGTGATGTCAATGTTCTCATTTGACTCTCCACCAGAAAGCGAAAATATTTATTATTATACTGACCTTTTTAAAGGTGCCCTGCCACACGTATTTCATCACTTTGTGGTAATGTCTGAAGTTCCACCATGGACTCTGTAACATCATTTGTGGAAAAAATGCCTTTGTTGCCTTGTTTCAAGCCATTCTAGCGTGGTATAGAAAGCCTGCAGGAAAACTCAGCTCCATTTGTGCCAGTTCTCATTAATATTCAACGAGCTAAGCTGCTAGCCAGCATCCTTTACCCAGCGCAACTGGGCGAGCTCATGAATAGTAATGAGCTCAGGTAGCAGGACATCAGACTGACCAGCTTTTTTAATTGGCCGGATTTTTCCACTTATTTCTTCTCAGCGGCTAGAGCTGACAGAGGAGGTAGCAGTTCATTTTCACAGTCACGACATAACACAAACACATATGGACTTAACAGATGCATGCAAATGCAAGTAAAATCAGTTGTGTGTGGCAGGGCACCTTTGTGGCTTTAAAGCTTTAGTGCATAACTTTTTTATATTAATAAATGTCTGATACATTCAAGCCATTGCCAAATGAGTTGCAACAAAGCTGTGTAGCACCAACCGTTTTGTTATCATTACTTAGAATTCCTCATGGGGGCGACCAAAACTACGCACTGTAGCTTTAAATCAGGAAATGAGATGCCCAGTTTGTGACAAACCTTGTGTTGATATGCTTTCTAAACCTGAGTGAGCCATGTTGTCCTTGCCAGATAAATAGTTAATACTAATGATACGGTTTTATACTTGCAGACTACAAAAAAGATGCCGTAGATACTAACAAGGACGTTGGTGAGTTATAAAGCCCCAGTATTTTAAAGATGTTACCATGGGTCATTATTTCTGCTCTGCATTTAACTTTGCTTGTGTCTTTCAGGATATATGCCTGTGGTAGTCAGTGTGATATGCGTTACATTAGGTAATGTACAACTTTTCTCCTTGGAAGTCAAGCCTCCACTACATTTTGCAGTTAAAGTACAATATATAATTCATCTTGTTTTCTTTACAGTTGTGTGTGTAATCGCATTCTTTTTACACAAGTTTCTTCTGAAGAGAAAAGGGTGAGCTCCAGTATTTTACTCCTAACTCTTTAATGCATGACCCATACTTGATTATGCTTCTCTTCCTCTTTGCACTTTCTGCTCTTTTATATAACATATTATTTGTACTCTCAGAATGTAAATGCACAGCAGTGTGCAGGTCAATATTAGCACATACTTCATATATGAAGTAATATGCAGTAACCTTTAGGAAGCAGCAGGTTCAGATTGTCCACTGCTTTTTGCTTTTTTTTTTAACTGTTTGAGGAAATCTTGATGTCTGTGTTTCCAGACCTGTGCTGAGGAATGAGGGAAGTCAACAGGAAATCCTTTAATAAAACCGCCTGTGATGTAGAAATCAGCATCAGGAAGAAACATTCCTTACAAGCCGGATTGGATCAGGATTTCTTTAATAATCAAGTTCAATAAAATGTACAGGAAACAGGCGGACATATTTTGTCATTCATGTGACACACGTGACAAATCTTTTTTATCCTGAGACGAAGTCACTTAAAAGCTTTCAACTGTGAAACAACACTTATTAGTCATCTTGTGTAATCCGCTTGCAATCCAGATAAACCAGATAGCTCAGACTCAGCTTGAGAAACGTTTCCTGAATATGAATCTCTCGTATAATCATACGCATGCTCTAATATTCCACTAAGCCAAGGTTAAAGCTGATTTGACCAAAAAAATGAAATCATTATTCCCTTAAACTTGCAATGACTAACACTAATATTTGATAATACTAATTAAGTATGCATTAAAACACCATTTGGTGAACTAATAAAGTTTTAACAAAAATAACATAACTCAACAATTCTGACATAAATTCCCTATTTGATGACACCATAGCTCATATGACACCAGAGAAGACCTGAAGCCGGAGTTATTACAGTTCCAAAATCTTTAGATTGCCAGCAATACTAAGGTAACTTCTCAGTAACAGTAACAGTTTTGAAGTGGGAGCATGAATTATATATACATAAGTGAAGCCAAAAAAAGCATGAATGTTGTGCGGTTTTCCTTTCTTTGCACCACTGTTTTAGTGAAGCTCAAACTAAATTGCTTTTCTTTTCATTTCTCGTCAACACTAGCTCTGCAAATGGAACCGTGCACATCTATTAAAGAGCATCTTTGAGGAGCCAGAAAACAATGTGCGGAAGAAAGAAACCTCACTTTAATGTTATTGCACTTCAATTGGCAGATGATCAAATCTGTAAATGTAGGATAATTTAAATCAAGTACTTTTGTAATAATTTTTTTTATTGCCATCGTTATTTTAACAATTGTAAATATGCCATGCTACAGAATTGCTATTTAGTACATTATTTTTGTTATACACTGGAATAATCTCTTACTCTTACATTGCCTCGAGTTATGAACTATGGCAAAATGTGTGTAATTTGTTGTTGTTGCAAAAACTCAAGGCCATACGTTTAAGTGTTATTAATGTGCTGCTTTGTTAGGACATACTCATGAAAAGGTAATTCAAGAGGCAGACAATAGGGTTTTATTCAGTTTGCAGACTGAATTGCCAATGCCAAAGATACAATCAGCTGCATTCTTCACCCCCTGACTTTCTTTTTGTCATTGTCTATTCTTCTGGGGCTCTATTCTGGAGCTGTGCAAAATAATGGGAAACCTTTCATTAGAAAAGAACCTAGTGTACCTTCCGTCAATGAATCCAATAACACTAATTACCACATTACTTCCCATATTATGTGTAATATGTTTTAATATGTAATATGTGTTACTGAATGGGCTTCGTGCCAATGGAGCGCTTGTGCACCATTCATTTAATGTGTGCAAGAGGCCGATGTTGTTAATGCAGACATAGCTGAAAAAGATATTTTATATGAAGGTAAAACTGTCAGATCTAAATGAAAATGTCAATTGTGTGTGCTGCCTTGCACGGCACAACATATTATTTAAAAGGGGAAAAACGTCAATAAAATAAAACAAAATGTTAAAAATAATTTTGGGTCAGATTTCACTGTTCACTTAAGTGTATGTATTTAAGCTTTAGCCGGATTGAAAAGCATGTTCATAAACAGGATATGCACTCATCATCGTAGTTATTCATCATAGTTATGTTGACATGTATGTATTTCCAGAGAGGAGGGGTTTGCTGGTTTCCCCAGAGAAAACCTCGACAACAGTGGTGTTCTTTGTAGAAGTCAACCATCCATTATCAACCATCCTCCAAACCCAGCGCCCGAAAACAGCTTTTATGATATTGCTCACTGTTTCTAAGTTGAAGCCATTTGTCTGTGGACTACAAACGATTCTATTGATATTCTCTTTTTTCATCTTGTCAACGAATCGGGATAGAAGCTTTTCCCCTTTTAATATTGCAACCATAGCAATGTTGTACAAGTAAATAACAAATCCTGTTTTTGTTTTTTTGAATAAAATAGAATCAGGAATAACCAGCTTTACCGGTCCTCTTCTAGCTTCAGCAGTCTTTTGTCAGATGTGCTTCACCACAGGATGTAAAGAGACAAAAAAAAGTGAGATCAGGAAATAGACGAGCGTCCTCACTGACTCATCAAGTTTTCCACTTGGTAAAATCATAAGAATTGATTGCTTCTCCTTTTTCAAGTCTTGTTTTTCCACTGCACAAGCACAGTACCGCACCCATCCTGGCTCATACTGTATCGTCACGTCCAGAAAACCACTCCCAAACATGTTGGGATTTTGAGACCCAGACTCAGAAGTTGATGAATTACAAAAGGAATTATTGTGAGGGGAAAAAATGGAGGTGGAATGGGCGAGGTGGCGGAGGTTAGGTATGAGGAGCTATGGCTGAAGATGCATTCACATGACAACAGCAAAATGTCAATCAGCACCTGCTGATTTTTTCCACTGGGCTTCCATGCGTCCCTATCCTGTTTGTGAAGCACAGGAAGATGGTGATGACATGTCCATCCTCTATGGACATCCTCATTACAGGAATTCACTTTGTACTTACATATGACTATATATCTTCTTATACTATAACAAATCTTGAAATGATGAAGACATTGATGTTACACAATGAGACACATCTAAAACATAACAATTTCTTATGCTGTAATGTACAGTACAACGTAACGTGGTTTTAAAAATGCAGAAGGATAGATTTTCATACATGCATTTAGAAACAAGTGTGGCCCTTCATATGAAGCATATATTAGTTACATGGGTTAATGTGTTTATTAATTTTATTGAATGTGCATGTTTTAGGTAGTTATTCACAGATTTATAAAGAATTGTAGCCCCTCCCATAAGGCAGTTCACTCATAAATACACACATTAAATGCACTAAATGTATAAAATGAAAATAAGCTTCTTAGAGCATGGAAATACTTTATTCTGACATGAGCTAATGCAAATGACTTGGTAAGGATACTGATGCATGAAGGCAAGATGACGCTTGAGGGGAGCTGGAAGCTAATCATGTAAACAAGAACAGTAAAGCAGAGCTCAGGCCGTACTCATTAAAACATATAAGCAACACAACATCACAACAAAATAACACCACACAAACCTTCCATAAGCCCACACAGCATCTTATCTAATGCTTGAGGTTTCTCTTATTAGATGTAGCTCTATCTTCTCTGTTGATGATTGCCAGTGTGTTACTAGTTTTCAGTCTGTGCACATACCCCACTCCCTATTAACAATGTCACATACATTGAAGGAAATATACAGCTATGGACTTTATGCGTGTCATAAAAGCCGTAATGTAATAATCAGTCAAAAGATTTGCTTAAAGGTGCTCTAAGCCATGTTGGGTGACGTTACTTCCTGTTGACAAGTTTTACAAGCCTTACTTACTGCACCTTTAAATGTGCTTACAACTACACATTAATGTGTTTCAAAACAGATATTGGCATTAAATACTGTACATATTCATAGATAGGCCTACTTATGGGGGGTTTACTTGAAGTATCACTTAACTTCTTGAATTTGACGTCGTTACCATGGATGCAATAATGTTGCCTCCCAGGCATGGGCCCAGGGGCCCAAGGGGAAAAACCCCTTAACAATCACAAAGAGATGCTAAATGACCACAAAAATAAACAAAATGACATGCAAAACGACCAAAATAGATACTAAAAGACACAAAACTATCAAAAACATACACATACAAACTACAAATGACCCATAATGCAATAGATGCAAAAACAACCACAAAATGCCCAAGATTAGTTAAAAATGACTATAAATAGATGTTAAACGAGACACATAATGACTACTAACAAACCAAAATGTTAACATGTCTCTTCCCAGGGGCCAATTTTCTCATAATCCATCATTAGAATGTCAAAAATCCATCATTCTGGGGTGACCTCAATCATTCAGTGTCTATCCACAGATGAGTCTTTATAGCGTGTTAGGGCCCAAGGAGGAGGAAAGCTACCCATCAGCCTGGCATGAGACCGTTGCCTTTGTCCTGTTCCAGCTACATGATCAAGCATATGGAGGAGATCTCACTCCAGAGGAAGTGATGCAATTTCACACATGTTGTAAACAAGAAAAGGAATTACAGCTCACACTCACTAAGGTCAACGCATTTTTCTGTGGCTTGCAGAGTGAACCTGGCCGCACGACTGGAGTAAATACTGAGGCAAACATAGCTTTGTTTATGATTCATGTATCTTTAGTGAATCACTTACGTAGTGACGTGAGTGTGGTGGGAGCGGTTATGACACTACAGACTTTGCTGTGGGGGGGGGAAAGAATGACAAAGAATAAAAACACTTCTTGGTAAAGCTCGTCTTTAAAGTCGTTCTCATAAGTAGTGCGGATGGACATCTTTAAAGTTAAGACAAACATGACACAAATAGTTCCCACTGAGACCTCAACATTAGACCAGAACCAGATGTTAAGTGTAAATCCCCTGTCATTAGTGTGGCATGGATCTCAGAGTAAACGTTTACATGCTTTTAACATAAGGCCATGAATATCATCTGTATTATAAAGGCTATTTTTCTGTGTCGAATCGTACCCCCTTGCAGACCCCTTAGCATCGCCGAAAACCCACCTCCGAGCCCTACGCTGTGGCTCGACGCGCACCTCCAAAGATTTGTGTTAGACAAATTCCATTGCATACATATTTTTTTCTCTGATCAGTGTTAAAACTGTTTGCATTACGACAAGACAAAACACCGTTCCTGCTGTCGCCATCTGGTATCTGGGAGCCACTGTCTTGTCCTTGTCTGGAGCACGGTGTGACACTGGGAAGGGAACAGGCGCCCCCGGACTCTCAAACCGACAACATTGACACTTTATTGTGACTATAGAGATTTATCTCATTCTGCATTGTATTACAAGAGCTGTTCAAAAGCTTTTTGATCAGTCATTTCTGTACTGATGCTGTGAGTCCTGTAAAACTGATTCTACTTGCAAGTAAACCTAACTTTAATATACTGTAACTTCAGTGGTTCCTGTCTATCCTCGATAATGAAATTATTCTAACACTTTGCATTGAGGCTACGCAGACCGCAAGGACTGTGATTGGTCAACTCATCCTGTGTGTTGATAGTTGGTGTTTCAAGTGCTTAATGACGTCTGTAAGGAGACGTCGGGGGCAAAAAAGCATAAAACCGCCTTAACACTGTACATTATGTCGGCCCTTATAGATAGATAGATAGCCTTTTATTATTAGACTCATGGTCCATAAAAAAACAACAACAACAACAACAACAAAAAACTTATGTCACACACCTTCTACTGATGCTTATGATGTAGACATATCACTTACAATGAACATTTAAGAATCAGAATCAGCTGTATTTGCCAGGTATGAAGACACATACGAGGAATTTTTCTTTGGAGCATAGTTGCTCACAATATGCTTACACATACAAAACAACCAAGCAATATATACACACTAATATATTCACAATATATACATACTGTAAACAGAAACCATATAGAGGCATGAGTGCAATGAAGAGTTCAATAAAAATTATTTAAATGTGGAGCCTAGTGCAAATGATACAGGGATAAATAGTATAATGTTATTATATTACAATATAAACAGTATGGACATTATGAACAGTTTTGACATAGGAAATGAGAACGATGAATAAATAACAAATAATGTGTAACTTCTGCTGAACAACAGTCACTTTAGATGAAAGGACCACAGAATAGGAGCTAGTATCCTTCAACAGAACTGCTTGTTGGATGGTCTAAAAGCGTCTGAAACCTTCTCCCCCACACTGGAAACCAACAATCAGATATTAACAGCCGCCGAGGTGAGAGAGGTTTTGAACTTCTCTCCCAAGCTGTATTTTTTCCTAGCTATTTCTGTCACTCTTGCATGTCCAAATGTGTGCAAGATTATGAATGTTTTCCAAGAGAGACCATATTGAAACGATTGTGGCACCTCGTCCTTTTCCATAACAGCCGACTTTTTACCTTGCCTTCAAATGTGGCCTTTTGGATCAATTATAAACACCTTCAGCTTTTGACATGGTTGGATGACATGCTGTCCAATGTAATTCTTTTCAAACACACCCCAACGTAACATCTGTCTAAAGTTAGCTAACATAAGAAACTGTTCATACCAGAGCAATTAAGGCCGTAGCAGCACAACCTCTCAGAGTATAGAGTGAGGGCGCCTTTTAATGCTTATGAATGAAACTTTTAATTTGTAAGAACATTAACATGCCATTGCTTTTTTTAAAAGACACATAGTCTAGCTTTAAAGCTTCAATATTGATGCCTACTATGACCAATCTGTCCTTTTTACTCTCAGTCCTCCTCCCACATCTGCCTGGTCAAGGGAAAACATTCTGACTGTAGGAAACCAAGGAAAGCAATCACGATTACCACATCACAGCTGCTGATGTCACGTTTAACCAGGACACTCCTCATGACTCACCTTCCCTACAACGTCTTGTTTATTGTTAATGTAGCAACAAACTCTGCTATAAATATACCCTTAGCCATTCAAATTGGCTTCTTGCAGACACCAGACATAGAAATAAGGTCATGCTGGGGTTGGAGATTTCTACCCCTACCCCTTTCAAGGCTAGCCATTCTGTATTTTAAGACTTTTTAATTTAGCTTGGACGTTACTCCGCAATACTTATCACTCTGTTTGAGAAGGTTATTAGGTTGGGGACAGAAAAGGTCAGAGGTGGATTGAGAAGCTGTAAAGCTGGTGGTTCAACAGTGTCAAATGATGCTAAAAGTGATGGCGGATGTGTAATTTGACAGTAGAGCAGCATGATGCTCAAAGTGTCAACAGAAATAGGATTTGGCTGGTACAGCGACTTCTAATTTTGTTATTTACACATAAAGTTTACATTCTAATTCATGCTGGGACACTGAGAAGTGTTTCTCTTATTTGAACTAACCTTATTGATAGAAATGGGGTAGACAAAATAAAAAAAAATATATATATCATTAGTTATGTATAATTATTTTAGCATAACACAGCAGCTACAATTCAACAGCACCGCAAACTCCAAAATGACCATAGGCTTCTAAAACAGAAGGGTATGTGGAGAGCAGAGACCTCCGCCATGGCATGCTCTATCTCACAATGCAATGCAGTCTCAGGAACTCATTTTTCAGATTATTACGACACCACAGTAATGCAGCACAAACGCCCTATTTTGCAAGGCTCACAAAAAGTGAAAGATTTGTGTACCGCCCAGTGATTCAAATCCACACCCAAGTCTGCACAAATATGAATGATGCATAGAAAGCTGCCCCTCCCCCCGTCTAGGACACTCAGATCACCTCTCATTGTTTCTACTGCCCAGGTATTCAGCACTCATTAAACATGTGAAACCAACAGCACAGTCGACAAGTGTGGCCAAAGGGACCTGACTGACTTGGCACTTCAGCAGCGTTTTGAAAACACCGACCGGAGAGTGTTCAGAACTCAGGCCACCCATAACTCCCACACGGACATTTATTCAATTGATTCATATGCCTCTACCGTTCTGGACTGACTCAAACATCAACAGCGTCACCACCCTAAAACGGATTACCACTTTCCCTAATCAGAAGCCATGGATGAAAAGTGAGGTCACACTTCTGCTGAAGACACAAGACTTGTGCTGAGTCCTCTCCTTTACTCCCTCTTCACCTAGCACACCTGTGCATGGCTCTTACACTATTGTCAGGTTTGCAGACAACGCTACGGTGATTGGTCTCATCAGCGACAACGATGGGACGGCCTACAGGGAGGCGGTCCAGCACCTCACATCGTGGTTCACTGAAAACAACCTGGCTCTCAACACCAATAAAACCGAAAAGAGGTCATTGTGGACTTCAGGAAGTCTGCAGCTAACACACACCCCCACATTCTCATCAACGGGACTGAGGTGGAGCGTGTCACCAGCTTCAAGTTTCTGGGTGTCCACTTCACTGAGGACCACTCTTGGACCCTCAACACCTCTACCGTGGTCAAGAAGACTCACCAGTGTCTCTTCTTTCCAAGGAGATTCAAGAAGGTCCACCTGTCTCCTCAGATCCTGGTGACTGCACCATCAAGAGCATCCTCACTAACTTTGTCACAGTTTGGTATGGCAACTGCTCTTCCCACGACCGAAAAGCACTGCAGAGGGTGGTGAAAACTGCCCAATGCATCGTCGGTTCCTCACTCCCCTCCATTGAGGCCATCCAGGACAAAGTGACGCGTCATCATCAAAGGCTGTTCTCACCCCAACCACAGACTGTTCACACCCCTCCCCTCCGAGAGGCGTCTCAGGTCTCGTCTGTGTCGGAGAGACCTGAGAGGAAGCTTCTTCCCTGCAGCTGTCACCTTGCTGAACTCTAGCTCTGCATCCCGGTGACAACCACCCAACTAAGGTGGTCATTTTTGTCCCCTTCACATTTTTTAAAACTAAATTTGTTAAAAATGTTCTGAAACTATAACACAGAAAACACAGAGACGTGGAATAGGGTTTGAATGAACAGAAATCTTGCTGAAACATATCTGAGCTATTAAAGTCCAGGGGTATATGAACAGGTGCCACATGTACATTGAAAGAGGCTACTTCCACAAACAGATTAAAGAAAAGTAAAAAAAAGTAAATCATGCCTACATCTGAATTGAAAATGTCTTGGTTAAAAATCCCCCCGAGTGTGAATTAATGAATGTTTTTTTTTCTGTCAAACTGCAGTTAACCTTAACAGTGTAGGTTAATGACAGGCATAAATTAAATCATTACATGCCATAATTACATTTAAAGTGCAAAAACTCAAAGTAATTGCTGGTCTGGGCTTTGGGAGGTGACAGGCTATGATTAGAAATGAATTAATAACAACCTACAGTTGTTAATGTCAAACTTCTGTCTCCCTTATAAACGGACAGAGATGACATGGTGGTGACAATTAAATGATGCAAAAACATACTGAAATTGAACATTAATCATATCAAACACAAAATACTATTGTTACATTTTAATAAAAATAAAAATAAAAAAACATAATCAGTGTCATTTTCAATGAAGCCAGTTTTGCTTTATTAATGGAAACACAGTATGGAGCTATGCACTGGTAATAGATGATAATACCAAACTATTTTTATTGGGAATATAACAGCTTGGAACTAGCACTCAGCAAGACCGTAAAGCCCTAAAGAAAGTAGTGAGATCAGCTGAACGTCCCACTAGGAGTGCCCCACCTAAAGGAAATTCACATCAAAAGAGTAAAGTCCAGAGGAAAGAAAATCCCCAGAGATCCCAGTCACCCCAAGAACTGCCTCGTCTCTGCCCTACGCTCTGATAGGTTGGTATTTATGCACGAAAGTGTTCAAATGTAACTATATTCAGGGAGCTTTTAGGGCAGAGTCAATGTGAAGTGGATATTAGGTTGCAGGTATAGATCAGAATGTGTTAAACTAGTAGAAGTGTCTCACAAATAAGGTTTCATAGGTAACCCCGTCTCACAGAAATAGATCAACTGACCGGTGCAGGACAAGAAGACTCGAAGAAACGTAGTTATTCTGATGCTCATTGGTCACTTGTGTACAGACATCTGTGTGTGGACAGAGGCGGCTCACTGTGTCATGAAAGTTTGTTCACTGTTTGAATAAAGCTGCAAATGATCTGAAATCTTTGGACTTGTCATCTATCATCATCATTCCCTGATCTCAACCCTTATATCAGAAATGTTATCGCTGCCTGAGGGTCAACACAGAGAGAGAGAGAAAAGTTTTTTATCCCCAAGCTATCTGGATACTGAAATACTGAGGACTGGAGCAGGAGCACAAGCATGTTGGAAACACCTCATGCACTTTTCACATTTCTTCTTCTTCTCTTCTTTTTCTAAATATTTCCTTATTATTTACACATTGCACAGCCATGGAGACAGCGGAGAAAGCATTTCACTACATATACTCTGTGTAATTCTATGTGACTAATAAGTCAATTTGATTTGATATTGACATGTTCATTTGACAAAAAATGTTTCATTTAAATATAAACACATAAAAACGTGTGCCTTGGCTGCTCTACAATGGCCGGATACACAGCCCCTGAACTACTGAAGCATTTAACTAGATATTCTCTCTGTTTATCGTCTGCCCCTGGAGGAAATGAGCAAGACAAGATAACTGTAGCTGGAACTTGCACACAGCACGGCTGAGTGACGGCAACATGATTAAAGAAGAAACTCAATTCTCAAACAGAGCAAACAGACTAACAAAAAGGAACTCTGTGGAACAGCTGTTGTACCTGATCAGGGTTCTCCAACAACACGTTCACTGCTTGAATGATTCTACAAAAAGAAATGTTTGATAGCCTTGGATGATAGCATGGATGGCAGCTCAATGCTGCCATCTTCTGGTACTTTTAGGACAGTCGTCAATGCATCTGCTGAAGCAAAAGCTTTGTTGATAGTCCCTTCACATTGTAACCGATTTCAAATGGTGCTAGACATGATGGAAACTCTGAACACCAGATGAAAACGGTCAGCCTTGGTGAAAGGAGTGGCCAGCTGGTCAGAAGATTAAACTTCCAACGTCACTGGAGAGTAAGCTGTACAGAGGACTGGTCCACAGAACCCAGCTGACTGATTTGACATTACATCTGGAAGATGACATTACATCTGGAATAGTTTGTTAAAGATGTGGATGCCAACAAACAATGCCACCAAACTGCAATCCTTAACTTTCTTCCAACTTAGTGAATGAAGTCGTCACTGTCGTCATTCCTGCTGTCTGTTCCCGCTCAAGAACACCGATTTCAAATGGTGCTAGACAGGATTTTATACTCTAAGACACCATCTGAAACCAGTTCCCTGGGGAGGATGCATTTGGGAAAAGCCACATTTGGAAGACATGTCCATTTCTGCAATTAAAAACAAAAACATAACCTTCATCACTTTTGAACATATTTGTTTTAATGGTTAAGACTAGACCGATCAGCTGATGTTAGGCATTTCCCAATATATCAGTATCGGCATTTATAATGGCCAATTTTTAAGAAGAAAATAATAATTTTAAATATTCATTCAACTGAATCATTTATAATGACAAATAAATGATTCTGATAGATGAATATTTATCAGACTGTCAACCATGATATGAGCAGTGGAGTTGCATAGTCTGTCCACCAGAGGGCGCTCTACAACGTGCCTGTTGTGTTTTTGTTCAAAGGACTTCATATCTTAAGTTTGTATTTAAACCCATTTTATTTATCAGACTTTTAATATATTTTGATGTTCCTCTGTTCTGTTGTGACAGTAAAAAAGAGAACTCATAAATAACTACAAATAACTAATGTTAGGAAATCTGTTTATGTTTTGTTACGCTTTTCTGTATTTAAAATATATATATATATATTTATATATAAATATATATATATATAAATATATAGGTATATTGGATATTTAAATATTCCTTTATTGGCTCTAGTTAAGACACACAATCAGGCATGGGACTGTGCCACTCTCAGTTTCAGTTTCAGATTATGAAAATGGAATGACTCAACATGTTAATGATTCTAACAGCATCAATAAAAGTGGCTCATCCTATTACTGGGTACACCGTGATACATGCAAGTGTAATCATTTCATTTTCCATTGGACAGATTTCCAGTGTCTCACTGCCTTGTAATGATGATGCCTGTTACCCTGGACAACAAAGGCAAAAAAAAAAACTACACTTCACAGGCAGTTATTTGAATACATACATGCATTTACATAGTTAATACAATTCCAACTCTTTAGGGCATATATTTGTTCTTCTCGTGGATATTTGATAGGGAGAACTGATTTCTTAGACACACACTAAAATCCATTTTGCCTATGTAAACCTCTGCAGTTTATTTGAAACACTGCTCTCAAGTTTAGCTCTGGTGGAAATTGAATAAAAGAATGTTTAACAACTATCATTTCAACTTTTGGTTATTTAATGGGGAACAGAACCCGCTTATATTGTCACACACAGTGTGAAGTGAAATTTGACTGACTATGTAAACATAGCATATTTGTTTCTATACAGTGATACATTTGAGATATTTCCAAAGATCTGGAAGTATATCTCTTTCCAAAGAGATTGAAAGCCATAAGAGGAACCAAAAACTCTGGCAGATGCAGACTCTTTGCTGGCGCCCAATGAGGGGAACCATTGAGTCATGGCCAGAAATTCTAAGAGGGACACAGCAGCTTAATTCCTTACATCAGAGGTGCATCAGATAACCAAGATCGCAATGTAAGAAAGGGCATGGCAGCAGACTGGCACCAGAGATGAACCCCAACAAAAACTGTCTATGATTCATACTGTGGAAAAATAGATCCCTGCAGCTCTCTGTAGACTTCTTTGTAATGCACAATAGGATACTGTGTCCTCTCCTGGGTCTGCCTCAGGCATCCAGTCCCGCTCCTGGTCCAAGCCAGGTAGACTGTGGTGCAAGATAGAAAAACCTGGTCCTGAAATTGGTAAAGACTCATTAGTATGAACCCCTGTTGTCCATCGCTATGAGGCATGCAGTACAGTACGTCTACAGAGAGCTCATTTGAGACTTTCTCTGTCACCATTACCGTTCCCATTTTCTTTTGAAATGACAGCACGATACCAGAAGAATTGACGTGGAGAACTCACTGGATTCTATTGGCAGGTCTGGCATTAAAAGACTGGCGTTAGCTGCCGTGTCAGTGTCTCAGACGCTGTTGTCCTGTTAATAGGAAAAGGTGACGTAGCATTTAATCCGGAACCTTTATGTGTCTCCCTAATCCTCTTCACTGCTATTTTAGTGTTTTGGCTTCTAAAACAAGAGCAGTTGTACTAATTGGTTATATTTACGCCACTGACATATAAGGGCCATCGTTGCTTTAACGACATGTACTTGGAATTTCCTCGATTTCGACAAGCGCTCCCAGTATTTACAAGAAGACAGTGTCAGCTTCGAGAATAACTCAGGCAGACTGCAGTATGATGGCCACAACATCGCTTTCATCCGTCTTCTCCTTAATTTGCTATTGCGACTCCTCCCATGTAACAGTGCTATTTGTGAACTCTGCATTTACCTCTCTCTTGCTCTCTTGTTCTCTTTACTACAAGCTCTGTTTTGCCGATTATTGTGTGTGCAGAGGCTGCTTTCTGCAACAAAGCCTTTTTTTCTGCCAAGTCACCTGACCATCTACTGCTTGTTAAAGGCGCATTGGCCCCTTTTTAAAAGGCAAAGCCACTATTGGTTTACTTTAGAGCCACTATGTCAAACTGGTGTCACTGTCAATCCTTAGCAACAAATCGCAGGAAAGAAGGTGGAAAAAAAAGTTAACTAAAAGTCAACAAAGGAGATAATTCTTCTATCAGAAATAAACTGAAGAAATGTTTTTGATTTCTGATCCATTTGGTTAACAATGATGAGATGAATGCTGTGCATCAGGCAGCACAGACAGGGAGAGCCACTGGGTTGGGTCATACTAGAGTAAGTGACGTCAAATCAACACTGACTGCCCGTATGTGTGTGACAGTGTGTGTGTGTGTGTGTGTGTGGTGGTGGTGGGGGGTGCATGTGTAAACAGGTTAGGTGGTTAATCCTCTTACAGATTAGAAGTCCAAATTTATCAGGAGTGAGAACTGAATGAGGTAATATGTCTTTTTAACCCCCTCTCAACATGTGCGCAATCAGGGAAAACGTCAGAATAACAGTTGAACTAATGTGTTTTTGAAGCTGTTATTAATGTGTTCACATGATACTTGACTGGACCAATCAAAGCCAACGGTAGCACAAACTTCATTTCCTGCTTATTTTGCCTGCACAAACAATGTCCTAAAAGTACAAATTGTGTTTGGATCGTGTAATAACTTGCATGCCTCCTACTACGTTGCATCATCTTCTCCTCAGCGCGACCAGTTGCGAAACGTTCGGAGATGTGAGAGCCTTAACACGGTCAGATGAGCCTGACACTTTGTTTGTTCTATTGTATCTGCTATACAATAGGTGGAAATAAATGGGAAGAACTCTTCCATCTGTGGAAGAGTTGATTTATACACTGTCTCCCTCTTCTGGCCCTCACTCTGCCTGTTGGGAAATATCAGATGTCTGGTTGAAAACATGAGTGGCTTTATTAAGGTAAATAACGTACAGATGTACAATGCACCTGCAGGGTTCCAACGATAAGCGTTGTTGGTATTTTACCCTCCTACTGTATGTACTGCATTTCTGCAAGGAATATTTCCCAAACGTAGTATGTCTGAAGGCATAATAGCAGTAAGGAGAGGTACTTTCTGAGTTTCAGCACAGTAGCTTACAATAGACACACACACACACACACACACACACTCCCCGCTCTCCCTTTTGCAGCATGTTAGGTGTCTAGCTGCTAATGATAGATGCAAATAAATGCTGCTTCACACTTGTCTATTAATACATCATCATCCAGTGAGGGTGGCTGATACTGTCGTATCTTGGCTTTGTGCCACCTCTGATTCTATATTCTACTACAGGTGATGCTGCCCCCGGAAACACATCCGTCAGTAGATTCACACTGCCTCTCCTCGGAAATCTTTTATAAGTGCTTGTTTGCTGCATCTATAGTTTTAGCCCGATAGCATCTGCTGGATTTCATTAGCATTAGCTGGAAAAGCAGGGGGTTGTTTAATTGTGAAATTTCTCCGAGAACTCTGAAAACGAGTCTGAGCGCATTGCATTTAGCCCACTTGTACTGTTTGTTTGACTTGAGAGGCAGCACCCCTCCCTCTAAGAATGGCAAAATAACTATTGAGGTCGCGTTTCTTGTCTGTGAAAGTGGGTCACTTGTGCTACTGGTCAGCCTCAGAAGGCATGGTAAGCTTCACCACTGCACAGGACACGATCCTACAGTAAACACATATCCGGATGAGCGTCTGCTATAGAGAAGGTTTGCGCTTTTCATATTTTAAGAATAATGCAAATAAGTACAAGGGAATGTTGTTGCTGCTGTGAGCCCCCACTTGTACTCTTTCAGTTATCAGCTTGTACTTCCTCCCATGACCTTTACCTGTTTGTTTCGAAACTACCATAGTGACATTCCCTCGGGAGTCAAGTTTCTATTCAGTACACATAATTAAAGTTCTAAAGCTCCCTCCCTCCCTCTTCTCTCTCCTTCTGTCTCTCTCTCTCTCTCTCTTTCCATATCCTTGCCAGTGGTTTTGCAACTCATGGGGTCTACTGCTGATTCACCCATTGACCGAACAAATCCACTTGGCAGGAAGGAGTTTGCTCCTCCTGTGTGTCTCATTCTCACCTCAGAAGCTCTGAGAGGCGAGGAAGCACTTTATCTCCGGGTCCCTCTGGCAGGTAAGCAGCAGGAGGCCTCCCTTCACTGGGGTTATTAGAACGGGTGACAGGAGCCAGCAGCCCTGGTGTCAACAGTAACATCCCATCAGGCGTGTCAGTGTCCCATTGTACTTAGGCAGGTGTGCATTACAAGGTCTGGGAAAGGGAGACAAGTTCACTAAATGTGTGTTTTTTTTTTCTCACAGCAACAACAGGACTCTAACTAGAAAATAATCAGAAAGCTCAAGGCTTTGTTTGTTCCTTTTTTTTTAGTTACATAACACAGCACATAATCATATGGTATTTGTCCATGTAATCAGGGGTGAAATAGGCCCCAGAGGAAGAAAAGAAAAGTATTCAGGCTCTGGATGAAGAATACCTGTATGTCAACATCCCTTCCCAGCAGATGATCCATCCCAAATAGCGTGTTACTCAATAGCACCCCCTATATTTGGGAAGTAGAGTTTGTTTTCATCATACCAAGTGCGCACTAAAATGCCAGATTACTATTAAGGACCTCCTGGGTTCTCTGTGACGCAGCAAATGTTGTTTGGCATCTCAAAGATAAAACAAGCTGCGTCACCATTGTGTTGCTCACTTGAAGCATACGTTTGAATTCCCTTCGTGCGTCAATTTGTGACCATGTTTGGGAAGTGTTTTATTATCCTGGTTTCCTTTAAAAAAAAAGTCACTAGGACCCGGTTAGTTATTTCTGATAACACTAGAAAAAAAAGAGCACGGTGTTAAATAATCGTGCCAATATGAACTGCGTAACAATCGTCTTTCACAACAGGATACGCACTATCCATCTCTTGCGCAGCATCCTATTCCGAGCTCTTCCTTCACACGCCATCCCCGCCGATTCCACGCTTTGTTTACATCTTCATATTCTCACTAAAACCAGACACAACTCAAAGTTATGAAGCGAGGACATCGACGCTGCCTTCGCAGCGGAAATTCCCACCGGATTGTATATGTGGCTTGTCGGTCCTTCTCGCTGACGCAGTTTAATTTACCTGTTGTCATGTCGATGATGAAACACTCGTGATTTAAAGTGTGTATAACCTATTCCACCAACAAGCCCTCAGGTCATGTTTTCCTGCAAATAGGCTACAGGACTTTTATTTTCTTTCTTTTTTTTTTTTATTCTTTCCAGCCGCGCTGCTACTAACTGGGCTTGTATTATGACCGTTCACACAGTAAACTCGAGTGGTTATGAATTAAATAGTGCTATTCTCTACGCCACATACGCACTATTATGTCGCTCTTGCCCTATAATAAGATAAATAACTTACATGTTTAGCCCATGTTTTCCTCCCGTGCCAAAGGTGTCTCATCTATTTCGGGACCGGCGCCACTCAGACCCGGTCCCTCGGTGAACCGGTCAGTCCACCAAGTTCCCGTTTCAGCCTTATTGTTTGAATCTATTACGTTTATCACTGTGTTATCCCCCTAACAATTTTCCATAGCGCAACACAGAAACCCCGCCCCTGACACTCCCCTAGCCGCTGATTGGCTGGAGTCTTTCCTCATCGCCAAAATCACATGTGGCTGACGCATGTTTACAAACATCGGTGAAATCACATGGGCACCGTTTTACCGTAAACTACGTCCTTTTGACGCAGCTACCAGATGTCGTGCCAAGAGCATTTTTTGTGTGTTTCAATTACAGAATGAAAACATAAGATAGCCTATAGCTTTATATATATTTCTATTTAAGGACACAGGAAGTGCAACAACAGCCTAACCGATGGCCACAGGCCTACATGAGGGAGATAACAGGGATTTAGAAATAGGAACCGCAGACTCACTTGATCCTAGAGTTGGATCCAACCTGGGGGATTAATAAGGACTAATAAGAAATAAGAAAATCCAAAAATATGTTCATTTTCTTTATTTTTCTATGATATTGGTTTAGCTTTTTCTTGTGAAATAGACCTACTGGAGAGTAGGGTAGGCCCACATAACCTACCTCTACAATCCTTCAATTAAGACAAATTGTTCTACAAGCAATTGTGTTATATAATATAGGTCAAAGGTCAAAAAGTTTGGGAAGCACTGTTCGTCATGCTACACTTACAAGTCTACTGTTGTCATACTTCTGACCTCCTACTGTAGCTTCTGGTGATTCTTATGTGTTATAATGTCCACACTATATCCTAAAATATGAATTACCATGAACCTTTTTGTCTAGTATCTTCATTACGTCTAAAGGAATACTTTTCGTTGTAAAAAACAAACAAAAGGTTTTGTAATCCTGAGATCCAGCTGCAATTTGTAGCGTGACAAGACAAAAAAAAAAAAACTACTAAATTGTAATGTCGTTTTTATTGCAACAGATGGCAGTGTAACACTCATGAATGGCTTGAGTGAGTGTCTTGTGTCTTTTTTGCATCACCATATTCCTAATTGGGGTAGTGTGGCTCTGAATGTGACATTATAGATACCTGAAGACTTTAGTAGACTATCTTATGTACCCTACTCAATGTAGAATTGACTTTAAATGATGTTGCATTTGAGGCTGGGCGATATGGAGAAAATCAAATATCACAATATTTTTGACCAAATACCTCGATATTGATTGACTAATTGGTCCTTTAAGAAAATATGACAATACACAATGAGATTTTTGGTAAATAATCATCAGTAATGTGAACATAAGGACTAAGTGGGTAAAGGCAAATAATAGAACAGTCTTGAATGCAGCCTTTAAAACCAGGAAAAGACAATACTTATGCCATATCTGAGACGATTCTAGTCTCATATCATGATATTGATGTAAAATCAATATATTGCCCAGCTCTAGTCACATTTGACTATGACTATGGCCGAGACAAGGACCAGCTGCTTTGAGGGGACAGGAAGCTTGATGAAGTGAGGTTTTGTTAAACTAATTTTCTGACTGAAGAAACAACTCTAAGATGAAACTTCTGATAAATAATACAGGCTACATCAAAGACAAGGCACACATAAGGTATCGGTACTAGGTAGCCTACATGTACTATTGTTGTTTCTCTATATTTACTTTTCTTGCGATCAACTTTAAAAAAAATTATTTTTATATATTTAAGAAACACAAACAGCAACAAACAACACACCGAGACGGAGAACCAACCCCAGGGCCAAAAAAAACAAACAAATAAAAACAAAATAGATGAAACAACATAACATAATACATAGATTAATAGATAGATAATAGAAAATAGATCAAACAACAACACGCAGAAACAGACACACACAAACACACGCACAAACAAACAGACACACACAGATTGTTTCTCTGTATACTTTTGACTCCATATCTTTTTTGGTATAGGCAAAAAAAAAAAAAAAGCCAAGAAAAAGCCATAAATAAAGCTGCCTCCCTGCTTCACAGTGTAAGCCTGACTGTGCGCCACTTTACTGTGCTTTACGGTAATTGGCACGTTACGTCAATCATGTTTTGGCGGGATGTTATCATATCACCCCGAGACCCCTACATCTAAATCAAAGACCTCACCTGTGACATGGCGTTTGTGCTCGCCCTTCGACACACACACACACACACACACACGCTCACAGCCTTTCATGTAAGTACACGTGTGTTTAAGCAGTGGCGCCTGGGGGAAGTGTTTCAGAGTACCAGAGATGGGAAGTAACGAAGTACAATTACTTCGTTACTGTACTCAAGTAGATTTTTCAGATATTTTTTACTTTACTATTTATTTTTTTAGCGACTTTTTCACTTTTACTCCTTACATAACACGAATATGGGTACTTTCTACACCTTACAATTTACACAATTGGCTCATTAGCTTTAGTTCTGTACAAAAGGTCGTCTATCAATCAGGTCGGACTGGGAGTTCATGTCGGGGAATAGCGCGGACACGCGCGTCACCGCGAGCGGGCGCGCACGCCCCACGGAGAAAAAATAATCAGTTGAGATTGTGTGTGTGCGTCCTTGAGAACTGTAAGTCGTAATAACTTACAATATGTTGTCAGTTCATTTCATTGGTCTATAGTTTTGGCAAAGTTAAAGTTAGCTAGTGATGTTGTGTGTGTGTGTGTGTGTGTGTGTGTGTGTGTTCTTCACCTGTTACCTAGGTTACACCTGGCTGTTGACTCATAATGGCGATTGTTGAACGTCCTTGCTCACGTTTGTATTTTAAGTGCATTATTTACATGCTACCGTTACACTGCATTAAGATAATGGAATTAATAGGGTTTATTGTTATTTACTAACATATAGGATTCCTGTGCATTATGTATGGTAGCCTTTACAATGTTATTTATTTCTTTGCAGAACCACACACACACACACACACACACACACACACAGCCATAGTAGAGCTACCCACGCCCGTGTTTGTAGCCTACTGTTGCTTGATTGTAATAAAGCATCAACAGAGAAGTTGTTACCCTCCGTGTTTTAACAGACACACCTGGGGCGAAGATGGAAACCAGAATAAGCTTTAAATCCAGTCCTAATCTAGTCCTCACTAACAAGTTTCAAATACATTTACTGGCGTTCCCGTTATTTTTGGCATCATCAATACCAAATTTAATCTAATTGGATGGTAATATACAGACTTGTCGCAGAATCACAATTGAATTCATATCTTGCTACTCAGTCAGAATCTTATTAACCTGGAGTCTCTGTCACAATAAACAGGCTATATGTTTTAGGCCTATTGGCAGACATCCATTTAAAATGTAAGCAATGGCATATAAAGAATAAAGAATAAATAGCCTTTTTTCTGTCCACTTAAGTTTCTCAGCATGCTCTCTGGTAACATCTGTCTATGTCATTCGCAAGGCTACTTTTACTTTTATACTTTAACTAAATTTCCAAGCCTGTACTTTGTTACTTTTACTTGAGTAAATAAGTTAAATCAGTACTTCTAGCTACTTTTACCAGAGTATTTTTTAACACAAGTATCTGTACTTCAACTTGAGTACGGGAAGTGAGTACTTTTACTATCTCTGCAAAAAGCACGGCTCTGAAATTAACGTTAGCTTTTGTCTTTGGTTTGGTTAAAATGCCATAAGCACCTAGCCTATTTAGTTTTCAAAGCCTCTTTAACCTCCATGTTGACCTGTTTTCAAAGATTTTTAAAATCAGAAATATGGGTTTTTGAAATAAGCAGCGAAAATGTCGGAAAAGAAGTGACAAACGGTTGGGAAAGGCGTAAAACAATGTTGGAAAAAAGCGACGAAAACGTCTGGAAAATTCTTGAAAAACGCTGATAAAGGACAACAAAAGTAGGCCTGTTTTTTTCCCGGCTGTTGGCGGGAAGACGACACAAGGGATAAATCAGAAAATGTTTCCTGAACAACCTAATAGCTGCGATAACGAAGGACTCCCAGTAGGTGGAGACCCAGTATTTACTATTGGAAACCCATTACAGCACATGGAGCCTCCTTCTCCACAGGTTGTTTTCCATGCAGTCGAAGTGTTAGCGACTTCAAATATTCCTCTCTTTGTATCACTGCACAATATATGCTGCAGTAGAAAGTATTTGTACTTGAGATACTTTACATAGGCCTATCATTTGTGAATATTTCCATTAGTTGCTACTTTATACTAAAACAAACTCTTAAAAAGTTGGACTTTGTTACTTTTTACCCCACTACATTATTTGACATCTATAGTTGGTAGGTTTGCAGATTCCAGTTTATATATTATTAACATGTAAAATGTGTATTAGGTTATGAGGTCAAGTTGTTTTAGGTTGAACTCTCCACTAGTACACTGTATAAAGTGGTGAACTCTAGTAGTGGGAAAAATAATTGATTCTTAGATGCATCGCGATTCTCTCTAGAATGATTCGATGTTAATTATCGGAAATCGGTTTAAAATCTAATCGTTGGCCTCTGAATCGGAATCGAATCGTGAGGTTCCAAGAGATTCCCTGTCTCACCCCTAGTTATTCTGGCTGAAATGCTTATATACAGGTAAAAGCCAGTAAATTAGAATATTTTGAAAAACTTGATTTATTTCAGTAATTGCATTCAAAAGGTGTAACTTGTACATTATATTTATTCATTGCACACAGACTGATGCATTAAAATGTTTATTTCATTTAATTTTGATGATTTGAAGTGGCAACAAATGAAAATCCAAAATTCCGTGTGTCACAAAATTAGAATATTACTTAAGGCTAATACAAAAAGGAGTTTTTAGAAATGTTGGCCAACTGAAAAGTAAGAAAATGAAAAATATGAGCATGTACAATACTCAATACTTGGTTGGAGCTCCTTTTGCCTCAATTACTGCATTAATGCGGCGTGGCATGGAGTCGATGAGTTTCTGGCACTGCTCAGGTGTTATGAGAGCCCAGGTTGCTCTGATAGTGGCCTTCAACTCTTCTGCGTTTTTGGGTCTGGCATTCTGCATCTTCCTTTTCACAATACCCCACAGATTTTCTATGGGGCTAAGGTCAGGAGTTGGCTGGCCAATTTAGAACAGAAATACCATGGTCCGTAAATCAGGCACGGGTAGATTTTGCGCTGTGTGCAGGCGCCAAGTCCTGTTGGAACCTGAAATCTCCATCTCCATAGAGCAGGTCAGCAGCAGGAAGCATGAAGTGCTCTAAAACTTGCTGGTAGACGGCTGCGTTGACCCTGGATCTCAGGAAACAGAGTGGACCGACACCAGCAGATGACATGGCACCCCAAACCATCACTGATGGTGGAAACTTTACACTAGACTTCAGGCAACGTGGATCCTGTGCCTCTCCTGTCTTCCTCCAGACTCTGGGACCTCGATTTCCAAAGGAAATGCAAAATTTGCTTTCGTCAGAAAACATGACTTTGGACCACTCAGCAGCAGTCCAGCTCTTTTTCCTTAGCCCAGGTGAGACGCTTTTCGCGCTGTTTCTTGGTCAACAGTGGCTTGACACGAGGTATGCGGCAGTTGAAACCCATGTCTTTCAAGCGTCTCTTGGTGGTGGATCTTGAAGCACTGACTCCAGCAGCTGTCCACTCCTTGTGAATCTCCCCACATTTTTGAATGGTTTTTTCACAATCTTGACTAGGGCGCGGTGATCCCTATCGCTTGTACACTTTTTCTGACCACAGTTTTTCCTTCCCTTTGCCTCTCTATTAATGTGTTTGGACACAGAGCTCTGAGAACAGCCAGCCTCTTCAGCAATAACCTTTTGTGTCTTTCCCTCCTTGTGCAATGTGTCGATGGTCGCCTTTTGGACAGCTGTCAAATCTGAAGTCTTCCCCATGTTTGTGTAGGCTTCAGAACTGGACTGAGAGACCATTTAAAGCCCTTTGCAGGTGTTTTGACTTAATCAGCTGATTACTTTGTGGCACCAGGTGTCTTCAAAATTTAACCCTTACACAATATTCTAATTTTGTGACACACGGAATTTTGGATTTTCATTTGTTGCCACTTCAAATCATCAAAATTAAATGAAATAAACATTTTAATGCATCAGTCTGTGTGCAATGAATAAATATAATGTACAAGTTACACCTTTTGAATGCAATTACTGAAATAAATCAAGTTTTTCAAAATATTCTAATTTACTGGCTTTTACCTGTAAGTCTGTAATATTAGTCCAATTATACATGCTAGCCTGATACTGTATGTCGATTTATCAATCTGAAAGGGATAATGAGTCATTTTACTTTTAACCCTTTTACTTAAGTAAAGGATTTTACCACTTCTTATAATTTATATTTGGCTGTTTGTCTTATTTTGGAAGGCTTCGGATTCTTTGGAAGATACACCTGATCATTTCCATATCTGACAAGATTGAAGCTCAGGTGGTATAAATCAGGATTTGTGATTGTTGGCTCCTCCTGTCCACTTTATTAAGTTCTCTTAAGAAAAATTAGTATGCCAAATGAAGGGAGAAGTAATTGTACAAGAAAAAGTAGTAGTAGTAGTAGTAGTAGTAGTAGCAGTAGTAATAATAATCAAATTTTGATTACGGTTTTGGTAACTATAAAAAAACAGAAATAACTATTATTTAACATAACATTTTGTTGTTATTTGCCTTGGGTTCTGAAGGGGAATTCAAAAGGTTCAACAGGAAAAGGATTAAGGGAAATTTCACTGTTAATTATTTAAATATTTCTGAGTTCAAACATCTGTTCAAAAGTCAGTAATTGTGTTAAATAATCGTGATTCCAATGTGGACCAAAATTGAT
The DNA here is from genome assembly GCA_013375575.1 of Percina caprodes. Classification (NCBI taxonomy): domain Eukaryota; kingdom Metazoa; phylum Chordata; class Actinopteri; order Perciformes; family Percidae; genus Percina; species Percina caprodes. Next base: position 378,257 of record JABXJD010000301.1, on the reverse strand, counting down.
TATGATTTTTTTCCCATAATCGAGCAGCTCTAACAAGAAGTATAGTAAAACATAAACTGTACGCCTTGTTGTGTGACAAATGAGAGATTTGATGTTGTAAAAGCTCTGATATGTTGGGACCTTTGTTGTTGTAGATCTTCAGCGATACAGCCTTGTTCAGAGTCATTGCCGAGCTGCTGTGGGCAAACACCATGCTAACCTTTGCACCCACTCAGCTGTACCGCAGCTGTACAGACAGTGGAAGCCTCTAGCCCAGTGGGCTTGGTAAGTGAACCGTTACAGAAGGCATGTATAGGTGTCAAGAGTGCAACGGCAAGGGTTGAAAAAGGTCACATCAGCTAGAATGACAGCAGTGGTTAACTTCCTATTGCTACATCAGCCACACACACATATACAGAGCCAGGCTTTTCACACACATACACACAAAAAAGGAGACCTTGTGATGATGTGTTGTGAATGAAATTTCATGGCCATCAAGAGCCCAGAGGTGTCGCAGGCATTAGCAGTGGGCCATTACTGACAGTAATAATAATAATAATAATAATACATTTTATTTAAAGACGCCTTTCTTGGCACTCAAGGACGCCGCACAGGGAATTCAGAAATTACAGCAAAACAAATATTATACAACAGCTAAACAAATATTATACAACAGCTAAACAAATACTATACAACAAAACAAATACTATACAACAGCAAAATAGATACTATACAACAAAACAAAAACTATACAACAGCTAAACAAATACTATACAACAGCAAAATAGATACTATACAACAAAACAAATACTATACAACAGCAAAATAGATACTATACAACAAAACAAATACTATACAACAGCAAAACAGATACTATACAGTAAAACAACAGAAAAGGCAGAGCAATGGACATTTAGGTGGAATGGGCAGTTTTAAACAGTAATGGCAACAACGTTGTTGTTTTGTTAAAGTGGACGTATTTCCGGTCATAACTACAACGTTATGTCGGATTTTCACGTTCAACGTGGCCAAAACAATGAGGTAAATGTATTTTAGAGAAATCTCTTAGTAGCAGTAAAAGATTTGCAGTTATGTAGTATTTGGTTTAAAAGCCTTTGAAGTGCTGCTATACTCTATAAGTGTCCACTGCCTACTATAGTAGCTACATGCTAACAGTAAACTATGTCAACTTGGCTGCCGACGTTGTTAAATTCTCTCCAATTTTGGGGTTGCGTTATTGCTGAAACATGTCCCATTGGGTAGTTTTTGGTTCAGAAGCCTTTATCTGCTATTTTTTGACGTTAGTAAGTGTTGCTTCGTCATACTACAATCTAACGTTAGACTACTATTAAGTAGCTGCACGCTAACGCCAGATAGCTGTAATTTCGGCTGCCACAGTTGGTCATTTTTTCAAAATTTCAGGTCACATTACTGCTGGTACATGTCCGGTTGTGTACTATTTGGTTTAGAAGCCTTTATTGGAGCAAAATCCTGCAATATACAGTATTCCACTGCAGTAGCTCCAGCTGCATCTGACAGCATCCATTGACACTGGTGAAACAAAAGCGGAGCAGAGATTCCAGGAAACATGCTGGCCAATCAGAGCAGACTGGGTTTTTATGGGGAGGGGGGCTTAAAGAGACAGTCGCTCCAACAGAACGTCTCAGACAGCGGGTGAATACAGATGCAGCAGCCATGGGCAGCATGAGAAAGATAGTGTTTTGATGTATAAACATGACCCAGTACAAGTATGAACCTGACAATGCTATATAATAGTTCCCCTTTAAGATTCCAATTCCACAACAACAGTTTTATATTTGAATATAAAGGAGATCCAAATATGACCGAAAAGTTAAACTATGAGAGAATGAGATTATGTTTTGGTTGGGATAGTATTCCAAAGTCAAAAGCTAGGCGTCATATCAGTCACATAGGTCTAATTATTAAAACAAAAGTTAGCTTTCATTAATATTTAAGTTGATACAATTGAATTTAGAAAGACATGTACATTACAAGAGCGATACGCAGAAAAGGACCCAGAATAAAGCTATTTAATTAGTTATATGAAGTAATTCACCAGTAAACATGCATAAACACACACACAGCTCAAGCATGTTGCAGTGTACAAATCATTTTTCTAATGGCTCAAGGAAATAACTATATTATTAGTATCCTTTATTACATATTCCTTTCATTTTTATTTTTTTTATCAAGTGGCAAATTCTAGCATACTCTCATAGTGCAAAGATCAAGATATACTCAAGTATTTTAATAGCAGACAAAGTTGAGTTTGTCTGCACAGTCCAAGCTTTCCCAATACTGTCCCTTCAGTAAGAGGGCCCCACAGTAGTGACGTGGCGTCTTGAATTTGTTTGCAAATATTCATTCCATTCCCAAACATCTGTCCTACCCATTTAGATGAGATAATGGTAAAGACACCAGATATTAACTCTAAAATTGTGTATTTTTCTGTCACTCTGCATGTCAAATTGTGGCATCAGTTTTTTTGGACATACTGTATCTACTATACAGCAATGCACAAATCCAGTTTACTGGATTGGTGCTAATGGCGGCCTTATTCAGTGTACACAATCTGGTATTGATCAGACATGATATTAAATACTTTCTTTGTCTCTGATTTCATAAATAATTGAATCAGTGTAATTTCAATGATGTGTCAGACAATATAAGTAAAATTTGGCACAAGCTCTAAAAGAATAACACTAACTACTTGTAATGTTATTGCTGTTTAGATTGACAGGTACTTAAAAATGAGTGTGTTTGCTGGGATTGTCTCCTCCCTCTGTACATATGAAACTCTGGGCAATCCATTAGTCCACTGACTTCACTGAAGCACGTCGCTAAAGCTATGTTTTGAATACCACATTTTATTTTTCATGATGAACATTCAAACTACAGGCTTTGGTTCTCCGGGCTATTTTCTACTCTGCATTTTTAGTCAAAATATTGCTTTGTGTTTTTATAGAAACTACTATCCAAGCATAATCTAACCTTGTAATCATAGACGAGAGTTTTCCTGTACCAATGTTAAATTTCCCTAAATTGCCTTTTAATGTCTGCTTCATTTAGGCTAACTTGAGTCATTTATTTTCAATTTTTGAGAGCAAGTTTAGTGTCTATTTTAAAACAAGCCCTTGGAGATTAAGTCAAGAAAACGTTGCTTGCAGTAAATCATAACTTAGTTATTTTCCGAGGATCAAGAGCCCCTGCTTTGCATGACAGGTTGTGTTCATTGTTTTTGGTGGAGTGAACAGTTTAAAACAGCCACAGCCATATTTAGTTTCACTGGTTGTTTAGCATGAGGAGACAGTACTGAACATATATTTAGAAAGTAATTAAGTAGCTGGTTTAACTTAACCAAGGATCTTGGATAAACTGTTTAGAGGTATTCCTGAGTATTTTACTGGACCTGGTGTGGAGGATTTTTGATGAATGCATTTAAATGTTTCTGTTCATAAATCATGTGAGCACAACAGAAGTAAGCTGAAGACAACCCACAGAGATATTGTCAACAATCACAGTTTATGAGTCAGGCACAGCTACAACAAACAGAAAAAGCAGGCTTATTTACACATGCAGTACATTATGAAATCAGCCAGTTGTTCAAAAGAGCAGCTAAACATGTATGTCACTGATGTAAAAGCAAAGTTTTATATCAACAAGGAAAGAAGCCAGTCTAGGAAGTGTTTTTTTTTTCATGGCAGTGATTTTGTTTTCCAGCTCAGCATCTAGAAAACTCCCAGTCCGTTTGGTGTTTTTCCTTTTTTCTCTGAATTTAAAAATGCTGCTTTTCACCATTTCCAAAGACGTAGTAGTAAGAGTAGTAAAAGTTTGCATTTGTTTAAAAATCAAAAATATTACTTCATGTACATTAATGACATTAAAATCACCACGCTATCACAAAAAATTAAATGAATTGTGCAACCTATCCCAGTTTAACTTTGACCAATGGTCAGTAGGTTAAGTTGTTTATTATGCTCATCAGTCTAAAGCATGGAGTCAAATACTCAGTGTGCAGCTGACATTTCCATGGTATGAATAGCTTGGTGGATTTATTTCATTCCTTAGTAAAAAACCAAAGACCATGCTTGCTATGCTATCGTTGCTAATACTATGGCAATTGGTTAACAACAGTGACAAGCAAAGTTTTTGCCAAGATGGCAGTTTTTTTTATTATGTGGGAAAATATACCCAATTTAAAGTTAAAAAAAGTCTTTAAAGATTATTTTTTTGGGCAAAAACATTTCCTGAATCGAATATATAAAAAAATGTAAGCGTCAGTCAACTGGTGTCATTTCAACTGCCTGGCTTTGTTGACTTCATTGCATCACAATCATGGATTGATATGGATTTGTTGCCTCTTCATCGGAAATCAACAGCACATATTTGGCATTGTGCAATGATTGTTACAACCAGACTAAAGTCAGGGCAGCTAACAAATCCCAGTCAGGGCCCTGCTGAGCAATCGCAGTCCTAAACACAGGGTATGTGCACTCCTCTTGACACCAGCAAAGATCCCAAACTTTTCACATTACAGGCATTGTCCTTATCGTCATCATTGTCATGAGCTTCATCGTTGTTGTCATCAGCGGCCCGAGAGGTGTAGTCGAGGAAGAGGGGAGGTGAATGTATTTGGCGGATTCTTGTTGAATATGTCTCAGTGTGTGGACAGTCTTTGAGGCAGCAGAGGGGCTTGTGGGAAGTGTGTCCCAGTGGGTGATGGTTAGGACAGAAGGACCGAGGTGTCATGATTCACATCTCCGTGTCGGCCACTGGGGTCTGGGTGGCAGAGTGTCCGTTAGTGGTGGGGGCAGGGTTGGTCCCATTTTCTGGTGGAGACTCGCCATTGATGGTCGGCTTGTCCAGAGGCTCTTGGGGACACCAGGGGGCCTGGCCACAGACACAGAACAAAACTGACATCAGAGCTGAAACAGGTTTAATGTATCACCAACAAGTTTAATTTTACTAGACATTGAGAAAGAACCCAAGGCACTTGTCTTTAAGAAAAACTATTTTGAAATGCCTTTAATACATCTGGTGCATTCTCAATGGAATAAGATTCAAAAACAACTTTGACGATGAAACACGTTAAAGTTGTTTTTTTATCTTATTCTATTAAATTAAGAAAGCGCCAGATGTATCGAAGGCTGGATTGGTCTTTTCTTCACTAACACTAGTTCCAAGAAGCTCTCCAATCTCTTCCTTTCTTCAAGTTTAATTTTACTGTTCAAATATGACACACAAACAATCAAGAAAGTGTGAGATTGAAATTGCATTCGTTTTTTGTGGCCGTTAAAATAAACAAATGCATTCTTTGGTAATGAGGTTTATTGGTTTCAGCTGTGTGTGTGAGTGGGTGGGGCTGTGTGTGTGTGTTTGTGCGCACTCAGTCAGAAGGCTGTTGGTAATTGTTTTACTGTTAGAAGGTTAACAATATGCATGCCTGCTTGTTTTACTTTGCTTCAAGCTGAACATATGACCCCTTTTGTAAGTGACTTAGTTTAAGTCTGAGTGGTGTTTTTTCTTTCTCTCGGTATATACATGTCATGACATTTATTCAATAAATAAGACACCAAACAAAGGCAATTTAGCAATCTGTTTCATCCAAAGCATGCCCCCATATGTAAACGCTAAAAGAAGTGATGTCATGAGCTTGAGAAAAAAAGGGGGGGGGGACTAAAATCATCTGTAGCCCCCTGGCAGGGGATTGAAGTAGAAAAAGACGAAAGGACTCACTGCTTTGAGTTAAGAAACATGTGATTCGGGCATGTCCTCCTTTGAGTAAGGAATTGACCCGAGGATAACCATACATTTGACCTCAAATCCATTCTCACAGTGTGAATGAATTATCTGATGTTAGGTCAATAAAGGTGGGTGTTTCATTACAGCGCATGTTGCTTTTCTTTACTTGCACTGAAGGAAGGCAATACAGTGTAGAAAGAAAATGTTGGCCTAGGTGGGATTTCTTTTAAAGGTTTTCAGTGTCTTTGTTTAAATGCAACCTAAACAAGATGATTAACCGTGTGACACAACACACCTCCTCTCTTCTACTCACCAGTCTGACGCCTTTGGAGTTCTTACGGTGGGTTTTAAGGTAATAACCAGCTACCAGCAGTGCAGCCAGCAACAGGCCAGTCAGTAGCAAAGAAACCAGCACCAACTTAGAGTTCTTCCCCCACTGAGGAACAGCCTCCTCCACATCAGTCTGATAACAGAAATGAGAACAAAATAACATGAGTCAACTGTTCATGTTGGGCGTTTCCACCAAGTCAAAATTATAGTGCCTATAGCAACACAAACAAATCAACAAACACTCTGTCCAGAATCTGACATGCATGGAAACATAGATATATTGCAGATGTTGCAGGTGTGAATAGCGTGTAATCATTATACTGGCAGGGGGAGATCTTCATTATCAGGGCTTGTCTATCATGACTGTAAGTAAGAAAAAACACAACCCCACCCCTTTGTTTATGGAGATGTACCTATATTATTGGCATTATTTCCTCTGGCTTTAAGGCAGTATGCCAGCGAGCAGGCATAGACGGCATAATAAAGAGTGTGACTGTGCTGAAACATATAGGATTGTGTAGTATGTGCTGGAGGGAAATGTAGTGTATGTTGAATGCAAAGGGACAGAGGGGTGTGACAGGCACACCCAGAGAGTGCTCCCTAGGTAGTAGAAATGTTTTTGCAGCTGTCAAGTGGATTGTTTGTGGGCTCTTTGTTTGTCTCACAAACTGACCGCCTGGCAGCTTAAAGCCTTTGGAAACGTCTACATCCCCCATTTAATTTGATTAGGAGTCAACCAGCAAATTTATGGTGGCTGAGTCCAGTGGATGTAACCTTGTACTGTTGGATGTGTATTTTACGGTCCCTTCATGGTGCATGGTGATGTTGACTGGCCATGTGATAGTGAGTACCATGCATAGAAAAGATATGAAACATGGTCTAATAGCCTAATGCATTTGGAAGAAATTCAGTCTCAAACCTAATCATGACTCGGCAGTTACCAACTGAAGTGTGTGTGTGTGTGCGTGTGCGTGTGCGTGTGCGTGTGTGACTAGACAAATGTGTAGAGTATTTCTACAATAGATGTGACACTGTACCTTATCTTTGATGTTGTCATTGTTGAACTTGTTAGCCATGCCTGCAACATCATCTGCAAATTAAAAAAAACATTACACGTTACATTTTTATTTACAGAGAAGTGTAAGTAAAGATGGTACTTAACAAAACGCTATCCTATAGTATTAATAAAGATAATCTATCATAACTTCCAGTAAAGTAAATTGGAGTATTTAAAGTTTGGAGCAATGGAACTGATATTAATGTAGGTCTGAGCATGATTTAAGGCTCTGCGGAGGCTCCACGTAAGCTTTTGCTGTAGCCTACGTAAGTGGCCTGATGTTTATACTTGTGCGTTGGTGTGTGCGTCAAACCGGCATGCGTGTGTGTGTGTGTGAGTGTTAGTGTGAGTGAGGGCAATTGGGTCTGAATGTTGCTACTTAGAAAACTTCCAAAGCAGCCTCATAACTGCTGCTCATCTAATGCTCTAAACTCAGAATACCTTCTTATTAGGTGTAACTATGGGCTTTGTCTTTTTCAAAAAAATCATATTAACTACCATAAGTACGTTACTGACCTTCAACATACTTTCCAGATACAAAGACTTTGTCTGAGTTGTCCTCTTGGTAGATATCTAGCTTACAGTCTTCACCACACAGCTGCTGCAGAACACTTTCAATCTTTGTTTTGGTGTCTTTCTGCAAGGAGACCAAAATAAAAGATATAGAATTGAAATGTTTTTCATTTCAATATGTGAACAGTTTAATTGATCAAGTTCTAATTTGCACCGTGACATTCAACGCTAATTCCAAATAAGATTTAAGATCTTTATTAATCCCCAGTGGGGAAATTACACATCTTACAGACTCTGCGTACACACTTTTGTTAGTAAATCACACACAGGACTGAAATACACACACATGCTCAGGACCTATACATGCACTAATGGAGAGATGTCAGAGTGAGTGGGCTGCCAGCTGAACCAGCACCCTGAGCGGGTGGGGGGGTACAGTGCCTTGCTCAAGAACACCTGGCAGTGCCCAGGAGGTGAAGTGGCATCTCTCCAGCCACCAATCCACACTCCGTGTTTTTTGGTCCATACGGGGACTTGAACCAGTGACCCTCCGGTTCCCAACCCCACTCCCTACGGACTGAGCTACTGCCACCCCACAAATCAATAGCACTCTGCAAAATCTCAATACCTGCTTTCAGTATTGCCTTAAAGCTTCCACTCCACCTCTAACTCTCCCTGTTTCTTTGTCTTTATTCCAATAAGGACTACAACAACCCTGTGCACACTGATGTAATATGATCTAAACATCAATGTGCCACAGTGTAGTAGCCCTTGATCCCACTTCAGGAGTGCACAGATGGCTGAATGCCTAGCTTTGGGCAGGACACAGTGACATCCATCTGGAAATCTTTGTCTTAAGAAGCTCTTTAACTGATCTCTGTGTAAAGAAAGCTCAGAAACGGCTGTATTTCCTAAGGAAACTTAAAAAGGCAAGATTACTGTGCCAAGTTCTTAACTTTTACAGAGGAGCAATAGAAAGCATCCTGACTGGAAGTATTACACTGCGATGGGATGTGCACCCCCCAGAATAGGAGGGCACTATTCTGCATCAGTGATATGGAGCTGAAGTGCCTGTGCAGAGCCCAACGGCTATTAAAAGAGTTAGAGTTCACTTTAGATCTCAGGTTAGTCTGAATTCTGAAATCCATCAGTGGCTGGATTGTCAGAGTATGGTTGATGTCTCTGTTTGAGTAAGTAAGGAAAGTATACATTAGAGGGGCTATTGTATATTGTGATGCTAATGCTGTGTGAGAGCCATAGCTAGCTGAAATCACAGCTAGCGGTTTCAAACTATAAAGGTGCTGTGATTCATATAGAGCTTAAAGCTGTTATCCTTACACTGAGAAAAATGTATGTTTCTAAACACACCCACTCTGCTGCTTCAGGCCTCTACATCACACAGTCTACAGCAGAGGTGAGCCCACCCACTGTGGCCCTCTCCCCCTGCCCTCACGGCTCAATCCATGCCCTGGCTTACATGCAACAGAAATCTCATGGGATTCCTCTCCACATAACAAGTCAGTGTTAAAAAGGATAGACATGTTTGTATTGTATGTAACAGTCTCTGCCTCTTAAATAAGGTAGGATTTCCTGCGGAACTTATGTTTAGCAAGCTGGTAGCCGTGCGTGCGTGTGTGTGTGTGTGTGTGTGTGTGTGTGTTTTTGAACCCCTGCAGGGTTCATATGGCCCCTGTAAAATTGTTAGCAGCCGTCTCTGAATCATCGATACTACTGCAATGTAAAAGCAAAAACATTTTCTTTTTGCTCTGCCACACAAACATACTTTTATTCAATAGCACGTATTAGTAGATACATAAACAGACAGAAGGTGTTTTCTGAACTTACACAGTTGGAGGAGGCCTTGAGTTTTAGATTGACGGCGTTTTTGTCCTGGACCGCCTCTTTGCTGACACACACAACATCATCCTGTGGCACTGGCTGTAGACAGAAACCAAAACTCCTTTTATCATCCCATCCTCTTACTATTCCGCTCATGACTGCTTTATGTCATTGGCCAAATTGTACAGAATTATTTGTGTGGCCTTATCATATTACATCACATATTATTATGGACACAAATGAATGCCTCTGGCCTGCTCCCTCTATTATAAGCCTTTTTTTGAATGTTTTGGAACTAATTTTTATAGCAATACAAGGGGAAATCCAACATGTGCACCTACAGCACAGCATATATTACTACTTGTTTGAGCATCTCAGAAAACTAAAAAAAATCATAGGTCCACTGGCAATGGGACTGAGATAAATCATTCATATACTACAAATTTGTACGCAATACCTAGCTGGAAGAACAACATTTGTAAACAAGACCAAGCATGACAAATTATGCCAAAACTACCACTTTTCCTTCTCTGCTTGGAGAAGAACCATTTGCAAGTAGCACATTTTCACTGTCATTTGAAAATGTGATGCATAAAAATAAAAGGTGTCCCAACATGCAGAAGTAAGACTACTAAGAAATACTGTTGATTTAATATATCTGTTCTAAAACGATTGTTATTCTGAGCTCTTTATAACAACTCTCAGATATACTATCATTACAGATACAGCCAGACTGCTTTATGACAGACTGAGTCTTTATCATACCTGGGGAATGTTTTTGCCACCGTCGCCTCTGGCAGGCATAGGGGCTGGGGTCTCTGGTTCCACAATTTTGGCAATATCAGTATGGACCTCAACTGTGGACTCGGCTTCCTTATCTGCTGTCTCCTCTGGGCCGCTATCGTTATTGTCTCCTGCCTCTTCTGTAGCTGTTGGTGTTGCTGCTGCTGCTGTAGTCTGTTCAGTCAGAGCTTCCAAAGTAGGGAAAACCAAGATTTGCGGATCATCTGGCTCTGAAAAACCAATTTGTTCAATATTAAAACAGTTTATGATTATGGGAAAAAAATATAGAATCACGATTATTTCGGTCAGTATTGAAATCACGATTACTCGTTTACTTCTGGAAAGATGTTGCTATTATTGAACTTAAAAAAACAGGGGAAAAGGTTAAATATATTAACAGTAAAAAAAAAAAAGTCACAACTGTGAAATTTGCCTTAATACTTATTTAAACTTTATTTTTTCATTCAGAACACCAGAGAAAATAAGTGTTTACTTGAAAAGCATAATGAGCTAAATAATTGTTTTTCTTGAATATTCCGTTTTTGTGATCATTGGGAGCCGGAATCATAATCATGATTAAATTTAGATTAATTGCACAGCCCTAATAACAGTACACATGGGCTTTTAGACACATGGTAGATCAGAAGTCATTAGTTCCTAAAAGAAGAAGAAGTGTAGTGTTGGTAAGCATACAGCATGTCCAATGGTTGGGCTCAGCTGTGTTTACAGAGGAAGGTTTTAATGCACTGTTTCTCTTAAAGTCTCCCAAGATTGACTATCAAACAAGTTATTGACTTGTTTTTTCCATAGGATATGAGGAAAATAATGTGCTTGTTATCCCTTATTAGTTTGTGCTGGTGATAAGTCAATCTATTGAGTAGATCTAGAAAATCTTTCTATAAATGAATGTTAGTGCTGGTCCGTGTTTCTTACTAGGAGTTGCAGTTGCCTTTGGAATCATGTCTCCTCGTATGTGTTCCTCTGCATACACAGGTGGCACCTCTGCAGCGACAATGTCCCCGTCCTGTGCCGTGACTCCTGCTGTTCAATCAAAATGAGGCTTGGTGTGACTTTGTTTGAAAAACACAAACATTGCCATTGATATTGTCTTGTAGATGCAGTGGCATACCGTCAAACCTGTGAATCCCATTACATCTGTGACAAACACAATGACATACCAGATACCTGAAATAACAGATTTTTCTAAATCATTTCAAGGACTAGCCCTGGTATCCACATATCTCATAATGTGATGTCAATAACTTGCACACACCAAAGCTCACATGTACTAAAGTGGACAATTATCACAGCTGCGTGACAGATTCAGATTCTTGTATTTCCAGCTACTTTAGTCCAGCTATTCCACATCAACACATTATAGTTCTGATGCACTGATTTGATAAAGTTGTAATGTGAGGTAGTAGCTCACAGCTCAGATGATCGGTAGTTTTCACCAGTGTGTGCTCTCATATCGTCAATTATCGTCGTAATGCATGAGCTCATGCAGTGTGAGAGCTCTTTGGTGTGCTCGCTGTGAGATTTCTTTGTGTCTATAGAGGCCTCTACAGAAGATTAGGTAAAAGATCTTATTGCAGTGGATAACTGATGTGCTCAGATCCATGGAACACGTCATGAAGTCTTTTACTTTGAAATTCAATCTTTCACACTTTGAGGTGTTTTTTTTCAAAAGATCCTGTGGTCACAGTGACTCTCTTTAGGTTTGGCACACGTGGGATATACAAAATGAGTTGCTGAAATATATTATTGTGAGTGGAATGATTTCCCATCTACGCTTTTAAACAGTTGAATGCCCTGATTTAAAATGTGCTCCTGGAAGGTGCCAGGTAATGATGCCACTTTTTCCAAATTTTTGACTTGTGTGGTTCTACCATTTTCTGTTTTCAGAGATCCGTATGACTTTGGGAGGGGAGTCCTTCATAAATTACAACACTAAATCAAAGTCTTGATATGATGGTTCTATTCAGGTTCTTTCAGCTGAAAAATACTTTACCTGCGAAGCTGTAATAACCTGGATAACTTTCAGGGCACATTTTTATTCTCCGTGCAAATAAGTCAAATACGCTACCACACCCTGCAGTCACTGAGCTAATGAGCTGGGGCCTTTATTGTTCTGATTTGCTCAGGTCAAATTGCAAGGGTACGATCCGTGAGTCAAACCAGAATATCCAGCATGAATTCCTTTTACCCAGACTTCCCTCTCGCTGTCTAAACACAGCATTACTTCTCACTAGTGCCAGATTGCGTTTGACTGGTGATGATTTTCGCTGGCCTGCTGGACTCTTGTGTTTAGTAATACAACTTATGTAAACAAGCGTTTTACAGCATACCAAAAGAAACTGCATTCAGTTTGTTCGCCAACTTTTGCCTTCATTGTATATGAGTTGTTTTTCACCTCTGTAACACCCTATGGTCTCCTCATGGTCAACTCTAGTCACCACTTGAGATTTTCACACGAGGCACATACTGTATATTCACACAGTGGTGGCACTGTGACAAATATCCACTAACTTCCACTACCACTTCATGACAGACAGGTGCCACTAGTACAGAGTAAATACTGTGTGGGCAGTCATCTCCAAGGAGGTCTTTGGGCACGCTTAGCCAACTGCCCACTGCAGCCGTCTGTCATAGTGTGTGTAAACAGGGGAAATAAGTCTACACTTTGTAACTGGTTCAGATAAATGAGAAAACGCATCAAAGTCGCTGACCTGCAAAATGCAGTTTTGCATTATCCTTTTTTGTTTTACGCATGTCAAACAATATAGGGCAAGAAGGCTCTCTTTTATATCTGCTCCCTATTCACTCAGGAGCCAGAATGTTCCCTTGTCTCACTATCCTTCCCATCTCCAGTTTACCATTAGTAGCATTAGTGTGGGTGTGGACCAGCAACAGGTCAAGGACTCCCTAATCATGTTAAGTCTGGCTATAAGACCTCCAGTCTGCAGCCTGTAGCCTACAGCTGCCATCCCTCCCCCGTCTCTGTGTGGTCTGTCTGTTTATTTTACCTGGAAAGGATGAGGTTAGAAATAGGTGACAATGGTCCAAATGTGACACACAGGAGTGTGAGAGTGCAGAGGCTGAAATGTGTTTAAGCTCTGTGATCCCTTTTGTCATCAGGTTATTCGTAGCAGACGTTCAAGGATATTGTGGTAAGTGACTGGAAATTAATTTGTATTTCCATTTAAAATGGGAGAGAACAACAATTTAACACATTTCAGTGTTCACACAGCAGGGTTTGAAGGATTAAGGATGATGTTAAATCCATACTGTAAAAAGCAACTGTGCTTTACTAGTCTTGTGCTAATGATTTCATGGCTCCTCGAGCACAATTGTAAACTTGGCTGCTACATTTCATTAAAGCAACACATGCTCCTTTAGATTCTGCCACAATGACACGTGCCCTGTTTTTTTTGCAAGACTGCCATTAAACTCTTTCCAGCTCTTTGACCAGTCATCACTCATTACACACAAACACACTTCCCTGACAGACCAGAGCCCAGATGGAATGATACATATTATTGCCACTTATGATCAACATTTCCAACACAAGAGGATCTGACTAAGGCCTTTTTACTGTTTTTTTTCCATTGTAGACCTAAAAGCTTCAAATCTGGCTAATTAATTTCAGGCAAACACTTTTTTTCAGGGCTTGTTACACAACAAGACAAAAGGACCTTTCTTGTGAATTTGTAACCTGTACTTTTTGTGCTGTAATTGATACAGTGGTGTATTATGGTAAATATTCATACTGAACCATTCCACCAATGCATATACTGTACACCAGAGATGCTCACAACCCCCAAGCCTCGCATCATCACTAAAACCCACACAGACTTGTCCTTTTAGTCTTTCTTTTTTTGTAATGTTAAAAAGTGGCCAAGATATCTGTTGTCAGTCGCGTGTCTCGCTATCATTGCACAAACATGACAAACCTAATCAGCCCTGACTCCATATGGTGTACAGCCTGGGCCCTGACTTCACTGTTCTCTTGAAGATTTTCCCACCCGATTGCTTTGAGTGACGGCTGCGGTCTTGAAATGCTCCACCCCACCCCACCCCACCCCCATCTCTTGGGACTCGAGATGGAGGAATGTAGCAGGCTTAGGAAGAAGACAAGCCTCCCAACTCTCCCTGCCTGCTCGCCTTCCCACGCACAACTAATCCCACACATCTATCGAGGTGACATGTCGGCTTCAGCCTGCACATCATATTGTGTAATTTAAAGCAACGTGCCAAGAGACCTACAGTAATGGCTACTTTCTCTACCGTCACCATAGAAAGCTCTCCCTGCATTCAGTATCTTATGTTTGCTTAATAGTTTTTTTCCCATTGAAAATCAAGACAATCCGACTCTAAATTAAGCCATTTAAATTCTCACGAAGCGAATAAAGTTTGCAGTATTGACCAGTACCAATATTTTGTTGTTGGATGTAGATATCCTATCTGTTTTGACTAAGTGTACAAGAAGTCTGTCCAGCCAAGACGGCTTCTCTAAACGCTCTCGACATATCGCTTCTTCTTTTCTCTCACTTTGCAGATATTCCTAATGTGTCTGTCCACAGAATATGTACGGATGCCTTGTACAGTGGTGATTGAGTTGGTTCAGTGGGAAGGGGCAGCATTGGAGGCCCAGCATGCAAGTCTCTTAACGCCCCCACTGTGGGACTTCCATAGTGGTTGATTACCATCACCAAGTCCTAAAAACCATTATGTTTTTAGAGTAGTATTCAAGAAAGATTTTGGAATGATAATCTAAGTGTAGCTGTTCTCTGGAAACGTGATTGTCTACCTTCATACACCGTAAAACATTACGTACAATTATTTCAGCATTTTCTGAGCAATATAATACTGAACAAAAATTAAACTGCATGTCATCAAGTGTAATTTATCTTTCTTTTGCTGCGTCTAGACCAGCCTCAAAATTGTAACATCAAAATACCTCTATAGAGGTTCTCTGCCGTCAGTGGCATCCATTGGATAGAAATTTGATCCAAGAGCCCACACCCCCTCCACCCCACCCCTCCTGCACTCAACACATGGAATTTCAAAGTAGACCTGAAGATTGAGACAAAACAATGAGTCTTAAACTCTCTTACTCTTAAATACCTTTTTTTTTTTTTCTCAAATCCCGTAATTATACTATGATTTGAACTGTTATTTTCTCAAGGTTATCAGAATCTACTCAAGAGCAGAAACGAACATTATAGTTGGGTTTTGTTTCTTTCAAATGTACAGTATCTCCAGAACTTAATCAGAAGTTTATATGGAGCAATCATAATATATTATTATTGTTATAATGTGAAAATAAAGGTGCTACAGTGTATTTTTTTCTCATCTTTTTTTGGCCCCGTAAGTGGCTACCCCTGTTTGACTATTTAGACAGTCAATGAAATTGTCATTCATTCAGAGTGTTGTCAGGATTTAAACCATCTTAATTTGAGTTAGGAGCGTGCTGAGGAATGTGACATTGGAGCTTAGTCCCTGAGGGTTAAACATGCTCTGCAACTCTACCCTCTTTGAAACAACAGACTGCTGACCCTGCTATCTTGAAACCCCCATTGCACCCCTCCCCTGTCATTCCTGTCACAGCGATTAATAGCAGAACCCAGCCCATTCTTCTCTCTTTGGCAGCAAAGCAACTGGATGTAATGGTTTCAATCAGGCCTGTGGAAGCAGCACTTACTTCACCCGATGCTGCCCAGCTGCAGCATTCACCCAACCCCACCCTGAGGTCACTGCAGCCCCATATCGAAAGCAAGATGCCTGTTTCTAGGGACCACAATCAGGAACATGACATCTGCTTTCAATTGTGAGCATTATATCATCATCACTACCCCCTACTTCCAACACACACACACACACACACTCTCTCTCTCTCTCTCTCTCTCTCTCTCTTTCACTCACACACACAGTTGCCAACCAAAGTTTCACAGCTGTATTCGTTACCTAGAATGAGTCTGTCTAGTTTGAGTGTATCCAGGTAGACTGTTAAGAGGATCCTGTTGCAGAGTGAGGCAGATCTGGGTGTCAATAGCTCAGAGGCTTAACAATGATTTTGTCCATAAAAAAATTAGATATACTATATCTTTAAAAAAAACAAATCCACCAGAGTAATTACTTGCACACACATCCAGGGGTGGTAGTGGGAAAAGGCAGCTTGTTTGGCTGTACCATGTCAACTAGGGGTGGGAAAAATAATGGATGCGTCGCGATTCTCTCTAGAACAATTGCTTGATTCTGATAATTTAATAATTGATTTTTAAAAAATTACTGTCTCCAGACATGTAGAAATCAGAAAACAGAGTGACTGAAAGAGTTATGGAATAATGGACATCTTAGAGTTTAGGCAAGAGTGCATAAAAACACACAAAAATGGCCAAAAGGAAACATTTCTTAAATGTTGAATATATACACATGATCTAATAAGACATACAGTACATAAAATAATTAGGCAAAACAAATATAGGCTGTTGATCTACTTTATCCCATTACATGTGACCACCTCATGTTTCATGTTCTAAGAAGCCAATTCTCCACCTTTAAACATGACTCAGCCTCTGACATGGAAGGTTACTGTGAGAGGAGGTTTAACCCTCCTGTTGTCCTCGGGTCATATTTGACCCGTTTACAAAAACCATGGCAATGTTGAAAAAAGTGACAAATGTTGGGAGAAAAGCTTCAAAAAAGCAGGAAAAAAATCCACATAAACACTGTAACACAAGTGACCAAAAATATCGCCAATGGTGACAGAAAAGTGACAAACAAATTGGACAAAAACACATTGAAAAGTTTTGTGGGGGAAAGTGATAAACAAATTGGAATTAAACTGACAAAACATTCAGAAACGTGTAGAAAAAGAACAACAAAATGTTGAAATTTGGACCCAGAAAAACACAAAGTTGGTACGGTCGAATGGAAGACAACACAAGGGGTAAGGCTTAAGCATGGAATGACTACAAAATAAAAACCTCAGTAGACAAAACTTTCATTAAAACTTGTGTGTGCCAAATACTGTATATGTCAACATCTAAGCTTTGTCTAGCTGCTTTGTCTAAGAAGTGATAAGCAAACTCAAATGTACGTAAAACCATTGCTACATCGAGATGTGTGTATAATCGGTCTAGAAAAGGAAGCGTTGGCCTCTGACTCGGAATCAGATTGTGAGATGCCAAGAGATTCCCACCCAATGTCAACCCTAATTGTATTTGAACAGACAGTGTAAATAGAGTCTAAAAGTAAAGGGCTAGAACTGGAACAAGCCCTGGAAAGAAGCCTTTCTCCTCTTAGGAACGGATGAAAAATACAAGCCTAAGTGAATGAGGATCTTGTGTATGAGTGTGCGTGTGTGCACCCAGATGTACTTGCCACCGCTGGCTTACTTGACACTGGGATTTGACTTGACTCACTCTGTGCTACGTTCTTCATGAGAGGAACAAACACTCTTGTCGTTGACATTGTTCCTGTGATCATTTGGTGGATCCGTTACTTCAGTGTGCCCTGCTTCATTTAACAATGTTACTGCTTTTCCAAAAGAAGTCTGCTAAACATTGTCAACAGGGGTTTCCCCGTGGTGTTTCTGATTCTACTACCACGACCCCCCCCTCCCAGGTTGTCTGAGTAACCGTCCCGCTACCGCTCTGACCCCATCACAGTAAAGTCGTACGGTAAGCCTATCTTTCCTCTGCTTACATAGCTCTGACTTGCTGCCATCTCCTGGGTTGACGAGACAATTCTGCAAGAGGGATTGTTGTCCGAGTCATGAAGCAGGTGGTTTGTCCTGTAGTTGAAATATAGTTAGATAGTCTCTGTCTTTGCTCTGTTTCCCATATTTAATACATCTGATATCTGCTCCATTGCTATTTATCTTAATATTGACAGGCAGATTTGGCCGCTTGTGGTTTGCCACGTTTCGGGTTACTTTGTGTTATCCCCTTATGAGTTCCAGGGAAGATAAACATTGCAGTGCAGATCAAGAGATTATTAGTTTTTTTCCCTCCAAAGCAGTGTACAATTTTTGCCGCTTCTAGTTTAAAATTTAAAGGTCCCATGGCATGAAAATTTCACTTTTATGAGTTTTTTTTTAACATTAATATGAGTTCCCTCAGCCTGCCTATGGTCCCCCAGTGGCTAGAAATGACGATGGGTGTGAAGCGAGCCCTGGGTATCCTGCTCTGCCTTTGAGAAAATGAAAGCTCAGATGGGCCGATCTGGGATCTTGCTCCTTATGAGGTCATAAGGGGCAAGGTTACCTCCCCTTTCTCTGCTTTGCCCGCCCAGAGAATTTCCCCCCCCCAAGAGAGAGAGAGTCATCATGGCTTTCAAACGAGCAAAGTGGCTGTAATTCTCCACCAACGCTTAATTTTGGGAAAGATACCTCAGATATGGGAAATTAATGGGAAATTACAGTGTTGCAGCAGAAAAATTCAGTCACACGGCACAGAATATAAATGAAATACTAGGAAACAATATACACAAAGTAATAATAATAATAATTGGAATAAAATACAAATATTTGAATATATACAAGTTGAGAATACAAAAATGTGCAATTGCTTAAATGGTATGATAAAATGTAAATGGACCAGTTGTGCAGGTTGCACTTAGTGCAGTATTGTGGTGTCTCAGAGTCTTGAGGGGACCACTAAGGCCTATATAAAAACATCCAAAGAGCACCATGTCATGGGACCTTTAAAAGTTGACATTATGTTACATTTTCCAAAGCAGATGCAGCTAGCACTTATTGCTGATGAGCTCATTCCCATATATCCCATGAACAAGAAGATTTAACAGAAGGTTTAAATTAAGCAATTCCGTGTGTGGTTCATTTCCAGCCACAACAGAGAGCCCTGCAGATGAGAGTATACCTTTTAGTTCATTCTCGGCTCCATCTTTTTGACATCTTGGTCTGGCTTTGTGTTTATTTTGATTTGAACTTTGCTCGGCCACTATTAAGGGATTAAACAAATCTACCATCTAAAAAGGTGGGGGGACAATTATTTTAAGAAGTTGGGAAAAAACGTTAATCATACGTCACTATATTTCTTTAAAAGTTAAAACTGACTGGTGATTTCAGAAACCCAGCGTGAATCTGGATTGGCCGCACCCTATTGATTGGTTAACAATGATAAGATTATGTGAGATTCTAAATAAGCAACTCTTAAATTGGTTCTTACTGTATTTAGAGATCATGTGAGCCACATTTAACATCATCAGTCCTCCCTGATCCCTAAAGCTCCTACTACATCGGCACAACCACATTAACAACCAAACTCCACACCCTCAATCCTCCTCTCACGCACGCTTCAACTGTCCTCACATTACAAAGCTAAAAATATAAATAAATACGTTATACACACAAGTCCTTGAAGATCATGGGAATTGGGTCAATGAAATCACAAACATAGCACCAGAGGAAGGAAATATTTATAACTGAATAGCAAAAAGTCAAGAAGGAAACTCATGAGAAAACACATCAGCATATTGTAAATTCCCAATAAAGATCTTCACTGTAAATCAGTTAAAATGTCCCTGTGCCTCTACCTAATTGAAAACCCAACTCTTTAAAATGATCCCTTTGTTTGCCAACGTAATGTTTTCTGTCCGCATCTTGGAGAAAAAAACATCTTTATCAAACCCTTTTCAAAACATATAAAGTCTCACACGTTTTAGATTTGTTTTCAGAATGGAGATTCTAGAGAGTAAAAAGGGGTTGTAGGGTTAAAACTAGGATTCAATTCAAAAGATCATTCAAATAAACACTCCTCCACCCTGACCCCACCCCTCCTGGCCCTCCCTCTCTCCCTATGGATGGCCATACGATCTCTGAGAACTTGACCCTGTTTGCATTAGGAATTTTAACTACTTACTATTTAAGGATATGAGAAGCAGCCCAAAAGCCAGCATTTTGCAGAGCCCGTTTGTTCTCCGTGCAGATGATGCTGCCATTCTGGTCCTGAGCGTGCACACGTCCAACGGGTGTGAGCGTAAAGAATAGGAGAAAAGTGTGAAGCTGGTTGAGCCAGAGCAGTTAAGGGTTTCCTCTTACCCAGAGCGGGACAGGGTGGATAAAGCACCACTTGTGTTCTGCCAGTTTTTATATACCACCCCCACCTCACTCTTCCTTACTCAGGCCCAGCCCTACACCCCTTCTTTCACTGGTTACTTTAACCCTTCCGCTGTTCCTCCACCCCTCTCCAAGTAGGCAGACAGAGGAGAATGGGGTCTTGTTGGGATGTTGTGTATTTAAAAGAAGGACAAAAAAAACTACAGTGTGTACAGCATTCTTCAAATACCAATCTGTTTTTACTCTTATATCAACACACATTAAATAGGCAGTTCCAGTTCCACTGTGAGTATACAGGTTATGTTTTGGTGATCATTACTTTTTCCTTTGCTCGCACTGGGTTACAATGTCTGCCTGATCTGTGAACCCTGTCTGGATGGGTGCAGTAATCCACTACACAATGAAAGGTGATAGCTAACAATAGGGTGACACTCTGGTTCTTAATAGGCTTATGGAGATAGACCGTGGAGCGGCATATCGCCCTCGAAACAAAAGTGTGATCCACTGTTATGCTAATGGCATTAATCCATTTCAGTGACCCGAAGCCCCCACCACTCAGCAAGGCCATCAATCAACAGCCATCCCCAGTAGTGAAGACACCCCAGGATCCGCTTAAACCTTTCACACTTCCACAGAGTCCCGAAAGCACCAACCCCCTGCAATTTGGGGATCTTTGCTTTACTTTTGTTAGCTCTTTTGCTAGCTGTTCTCATGTTCCCTGTAAATCACACATCTGGAACCACTGGCGAAGGTATGCTAAATGACTTGTTAAAAAAAAATAAAAAAAGTTCCACCCTCCTAGACAAAAAAAAAAAGTAGCAACAACAAGAGGAGTAAACTGGACCACAGCTACAGCTAACATGTTTGAGAAATGCTCTTGTAATTCGATACCAGTCTCGCTGACCATGGTCCCCCTGTTCCTGTTTTGGCCCCATACTCCCCCTCCCCATTACCCCGTTTCCTCCCTGTTACCCTCCTTCCTTCATGCCAGACAAGACCCCTATCAAACGTTCAGCTCCGACAGCGGGGCGCTGAGATGGGCAATTGGCCCCTCGCTGTGACTGAAGATGAGCTTTGCTGAAGACCTGAAGAGAATAATCAGTGGTGTGCCCATTACAGCAGCCACAGCATGAAAGCAGCAGTCATGTCACCCCAGTAAAACATTCATTAGACTGTTAGCTAGTTAACTATTTCTGCTACTTGAGTCCTCGGGAATCACAGCTTCCTGACAGATGGCAGTAAGGAATAGAATCAACCTTTTACCCTCAGCAAAGGGCAGCAGGACAGTTTGGTTTTCCTGCCGACTACTAGTTTTTTGGTATTGTGACACCCCTACTTTGTATATTGTTCCTTGTTCCCCTCTTTCTTTCGTTATTACCTACAGTATACTATATTCACTCTCGCCTTCCATGTGATTGTACCTTTAAGGTAATAACAAATCCTTGTGTGCATTGACCACCAGAACTCATTTAATCTATCAGTAGACGTTTCATTTACGGGATATTTCCACCCGATTTGATATTTGTGTTGGCATTCTAAACTCTGGTTGATTCGGGAATCATCCTCCAAGATAGAACCGACAATTAAATTATGTTAATCCTTCTTGGAGTAAAATTCTCATCACGCACTCGGCAGCTGTTTTAATTACAGAGCTACGTGCGCGTTTCACCATCCACCATGTTCCACCTTCCCGAGGCTATTTTGCAGAGGCAGCGTTGCTGCGTCCGGGGCGCTTAGCGTCGCCCAAGACGATTGGAATCGGTTTAAAGAAATGCCAATAAACCAGATTACTTTTTTCTCCTATCCAGAAATGTTATGTGGACTAGACGGACCCTCCTCGCAATGCTGTGGAGGAAGGTGTGGCAATGCAAGACTAGTAGACACTCAACAAAAGAAGACAGAGGTAAGGAGATCTGTGTTCTTTGTGACAGTGTTTGGTCTAACGTGTCAGAGGAGCTCCTCATGGTCACATAGCAGGAAACCAAAACAGACAGCCAGTGCATTCCTCCTACGACCTTACAGAACGCAAATCTGGAAAAGATTTCTACCACTGGGAGTCTGTGATTCCTATGGCCGTGGATTCATATTCATATTCATGTTTCTAGTATGTTGACTGTTCTGCACAGATGTTGCAGCTCATGCAGTTTTAAAACAGAGCCCCCATTTTCCTTTTAACTGCTGCACTGCTTCTTTAGTTACAATACATTTGCAATCATCCCATATGATGGTGTTATAGATTATTTATGACAGCAGTGTTTGTTTTTTAGCTTGCAAGTGTATTTAAACCAGATTTGAGTGTTGAGTTTTTTTAGTTCTTTTCTTTTTTAATCAATTTATTTAACATGTTAAAAAAAAGAAGTCAAATAAATACAAAAACAAAATAGAACTTATAAGCAATAAACAGAAACATGCAGTTCTATGCATTGTGTGCTTATACCTCAGAGTATTGAATGCTTTCTGAAATGTATGTTGGAGCGTCTCAGGAGAATTAAGGCAACTGGAATCAATATCAAAAGAAGTGTTGTACTTTGTCATGAGGACTCCCCTTTAGATGTACCCTAGAGTTTGAAGACCACAAAAATCCTGAGCTGTTGCCAAACATTTTGTGAACATGCAATTTTGTCTTTACTCGCATGCTCTGTTTCTTTCTCTTTTCTACAGTCAAGGCATATGATTCACACACGCACACCTGTTTCTGACCTCAAACAGAAAACAACACAAAGGTTTTTGTGTCTGGAATTAATTTTGAGGACACACTGCTAACAAAAAACAAAACACATGTTGCTATAACTGGTTTTCTGGTAGCAGGGACCATTTAAGCAGATTTATGATGGATGGATCTCTCCAGGGCATGGGTTTGACCCTAGCTTATGTGTGGGTAATTAAGTTCATTTGGTTATTTGGTAATTACTTTCTAGGTTAAACTAGCCAAACTTTGCCAATAAAAGGTGAGCTAACAGCCCGGCTATAATATTTTACTTCTTGGGTGTGTTTTTGGAAAAAAGCTCACTTGTGTTTTATCCAAGAAGGCCTATTTTGTGGTAATGGAAGTTTAAGCTGATAATTGGAGACCCCGAGGATTACTGAGGCTTGGCTGGCGAATCAGTAGGCTACTTTAAATGACAGATCCCCCTCACTTACTAGAGAGCTAATTAGCAGAATATGTCAAGGATTATATTCTCAGAAGACTCTTTTAAAAAAAAAAAAGAAGTAAGTTCAGAATGAGAGACAGGGAGTTTCGTTTATAGCTTTGTTTAAAATGTGGATCTTCGAAATGTTATTCCGTCCGAGGGCAAGAGTTCACCAGCAATGGGTAATGTGTAAGCCCCAGGCAGAGCGTTGGAACAGGAAGTTGTAAAACAGCGACTCTCCTAATGTGACAATCTTTTGTGGGCAGAGAATTCCTTTGCAACCCATTCATAACTAACAATATAAACTACGAGATTCATGGTCCCATTTTGAGTTAATACGTCAACAAGCAATTGACATGCCCTGCTAAATTAATGGTGAGGCCATTTTTTAAGTCCTGATTGAAAGGGTGGTTTTAATTTAATGTTGGTTCATATATTTGTTCAAACTCATGCAGACAAACACACACACACACACACACACACGCGCACAAGCACACACGCATTCAGAAAACACAGAGACGTTGCAAGGCACATTTTATGACGCTTTGAAAATGGGTGCCATAAATCCCACAAAGCCCACCGATTGGCTATGTAGGAGGCAGCTTGTTTTGAAGTGATTTCATGAGTGCTGGAGAAGGAAGCCAAGAAGGATAAAAAGTGAGGGAAGTTTTGAGGAGGAGGAGGAGGAGGAGGAGGAGGTAAGTGGGAGGGGATTTCATTTCAAACTGCAGCACATGTTGACCGTTACCTCTCTGGGCTGAGCAGCAGTGAGATCTTTGCCCTCGAGTGAGCGGGAAGAAGAAAAAAAGAAATTCTAAAGAAAGAAAGTATTTTATTGAGGACATTACTTCATCCCAAACCTAATGTGTTAAGGGTTAACAGGCTCTGGGTATTCAAATATGTCTCTGTCATAACCTACAGGACCACGTTCTGGTTGGTTCAATGAAGAATGCTCATTTCTGTCTCAGTCAGTCTGTTTCCATGTCATGCTTGTGATAACAACTTTGGCCAGAAGATGGCTCCACTAGACTGGTGTGTGCTGTCCAGATCAACCTACTGGACATTAAACCCTTCAGTTATTGCTTCCTATTGTTTAATTTTGTGGAACTGAAAGCATTTCCACCAGCACATATCTTTTTTTAAAAATCCAGCCATTAAGTGTTAGGTAGAGAGTAATGAAGTCCATTATGACCTGAGTCTGCAAATAACCATGTCGGTGCTAGTGGACAAAAGAGAAATTACTACAGCAAATTGGGGAAATAAAATGTCGTCATGGATTAGCTCAACGAATAAATCCTGAAACAAGTTGTTACAGATAGAGGCTGAGCTGTGGTGATTTCACTGACTTATGCTATACTGTCATCAGGGATTTATTTTGTATGTGTGGTTTGGTCAGCTGTCTTTTGTCCTTGGCAAGAACAAACATATCAGGGCTTGTTTGATTGTGTGCACTCTGATAATGCAGTCTGCATTTCATGTAAGCAGCAGGAGACCGATGCTAGTAGACCTCTATAGCCTAGAGGCTGCCTTCCAGGGAATTTGAGGCTTGATTGTACAGTAGTTTACATTATGGAAGGGAAAAACAAATGACTCATTTGTATCTGTGTCCACTGAAAGTTTCTTCCCATTTGAAAAGAACCACAACCCACAAGAAAAAGCATCTGTACACTGTATATACAAGGATGCAGGTTTATATGTGTGGTTAGCATGCAATCGTGCATGATCTGCACTGCAAAAAAATGACCATTGGCTTGACGTGTCTGCAAAAACAGATCATTATATATAAGCTTTATTCAGTTTATATATAATGCAGGGCTATTTTACTGTATTTAAGGGCTGCAACAAGTGATTATGTCTTTTAATTAATCTTTAATTAGTCTTCAGAATGCTTGTTTTATTTAACAATCCAAAACTGCCATTCAGTTTATGGACGGCATGAGACATTTGAGAGGATAAAACCACTGAATGTTTGGCAATTTTGCTTAAAAAATTAACAAAACGATTGATCTGGGAAGGATTGTTTTGTCTGACAAACGGTTCAAAATCCAAACATTATAATCGCATAAAATAGAGAAGCGGTGAATTTTGATAATCTTAAATAATTGTTGTATCTTTATTTTCTATTAGTGTCCATCAATTGAATATACATAGCCATTGTATTACCAACGTTCCTTTCACACATGCACTGCAAACCTGAATTTATAGGCTTTACTTGGGGGAGCTGTATGTTGGACTGATTCATCCAACTGGAAGAAAACAAAGATGAGAGAGTGAAGAAAAAAGGTGATTTACATGAAGACCACGAGATTCTGGAACTTCTGACCATAAACCCCAAAATCATCAGACAAATTCAAGGAACAGCAAGATTTTTTTTATGACCAAATTACAAACCGACCCTGAGGTGCGGTGTAATCTACATCATGTCCTGTCTCCTATATGCTTTACCAGACCCACGTAAAAAAAATTGATATCCATTTAAGTGTACGCTTCATTTAGAATATAATTGGTGTTTTGAAGGGTTGGTTAGATCCTTCATAGTCACAAATTAAGACAACTAACCAATCAATGCAGCAGTAGACGAGCGACTCCAGTGTTATGAGAGGTAAAATTACTGTTTTTGTCAAAAGAGTCTGATGGCTTTGAAGACAGATGGATATAACGGTTTCAATTTCCCGTCAAAGGGCTGTATGACAGCAGTGTAAAGCGGTGAAAATATTGTAAATGCAGTGTACATTTAAATATTGTTTTTTTAAGGTTGGCTAAAATCAGTTTTGCTGCTGCCCCTGTCCACAGCAGTACATTGGACTAGCCAGACCCTCCTCCGCTGTGTTGTGGAGGTAGGTCAGGCAAAACGAGACTATTAATACACTGACTATGGTTTAAGTACCTCTTACAAACACACTTGAAAAAAATCTGAACTATCCCTTTAGGACATTGCAGCAGAGCCTTGTCCATTGACTATTAAAACAAACTCTGCTGGGTTGTTCAGGGTGCACGGAGAAGCCTTTTTCCATTCAGCCTTCGTTCCACAGTTAGAGTCCACAGTTTGAATTATTCTACAAGATCTGCAGTCTGTGCGTCAGGTCCATTTCCCCCTGAATCCAATATTCTACAACATGAGAAGATGACAATCTGTTATACCAGTGATTTCACAGGAATAATACGTGTTGCACTGTTGGTTAACTGTGCATCGCAATGTAGTGTCATCGATCCTGGTCCAAAGCATGGCTGGCAGGGATTGATAGGAGAATAATGGGTTTCTAATGGCTGTAGTAGCTCCATAAACCTGTACAAACTAGACAGTCTATCAAGAAGATATCCTGTGGCTCAGTCAGCTGTCAGTAGGTTCTAGTCCTAATGATTGTCGTGTGTGTGTGTGTGTGTGTATGGTAAGTGAGGTGGAATTGCTAGCTGCTAACTGTAGGCACTCTGACCAGCAAAGAAAGAAGAGAGGAAAGACAAGGGGTTACGGCCTGGTGGGTATTACATAGGACCCTTCGATAGGCTGATGACACCCCCACCTAGATCTGACAGGTATGGGTTGGGAGGCTCTCCTCCTCCTCCTCCCACTCTGCTCTGCTTGCCCAGAACCCCGAGGGTTAAACATGAATAATGAATTCTGGCTCCTTATAGGAGCCTCAGCAGCCCCTATATGCTGCTCACATGCCATACCAAATACTGTCACAGTATGACGCCATGCAGACTATTCTTCTATTCTCAGAGAGGCTATTCACCACTTTTGTTTTTTTCTGAAATTCAAAAGGAAACTATTTGTCTCCAGGATATTTCTGGGTTGTTTAACAAGCTCAACTCCTCTTTTAAATATCAAATGTGTTATTCTCGCCAGACAAGGTGTGTGTTAACTGGTACTGTTTGCTGCCTTTGGAAACATCAGATTTCCTTTGTATGCTTGCAATTAACAGTTGTCAGAAATAGAAAATCATTGGCTGTCAAATGACAAGTTTTAAAACCACATTTCCCACAAACCCCATTACTTCTTAACATACTTTAAAGAGAACATTTGACAATTTGGATGGATGGATGGATGGATGGATGGATGGATGGATGGATGGATGGATGGATGGATGGATGGATGGATGGATGGATGGATGGATGGATGGATGGATGGATGGATGGATGGATGGATGGATGGATGGATGGATGGATGGATGGATGGATGGATGGATTCTTTAATGTACCACTATCTGTAGTTTTCATTTTTTTCATTTTTTAAGTACTTAAACAAGCTGGAAGTGATTTGTTCCATCTGTGCTTCTTTTGTTGACTAAAAACAGCCTTAGCCCTCTTCCTGTGCAGAACTGCAAAGCAATCCAACAGACAGATATATTAGCACAACCTGGTAGAACAAGCACATTGCTAAATTTTATCCAAAATGTAAATTGTGTGTCATTTTCTCAAAAAAAATCTATTCAGCAATTATACAATGTATCCAATAATGTCCCAACATTTATGGTTAATTCATGTTAAAGTATTACATTTTACCACCTTTTCAACTGGGCATTCTAATTATTTTACTCCAAACAAGAATTCCCTTTTGAAAATAAAAATTGATGTCTGAAGTTCCTCAATTTATAACCGTTTCTGAAATAAGGATTAACAATAATGCACTTATGTTATAAGATATAGATAAGATTGCCGTGATGTTGTAGTAGACAGTGTTGCTATTTTGTTGGCTAATGAATTTCTCATTGATACCCAGCTTGTCTGTGGAGAAATCAATGGATTGCTAAAACAATTATGTTAATGTCTAAGTACAAAGCTGAACGATAGATGCACCCCTGGGATTTCGGTGGCTCTCTGACATCATTGCGTTGCCTTTAGAGCTTTTTCATTTAAACCCAATAAGAGCTTAGCTGTCAATTTAGCTTGCAAGCGCTCCACTAACATAATAACAATAGATTATCCAGTTATGTGTGGCTGGGAAATGAGGTAATCTCTAACAGGGGCAGACATTTTGTCTGAAAAATACAATACCTAGAAATTTAGTGGCCATCATTTGTGACTGATGATTCTTTTATATTGTTTTATATATTGCAGTATTATAAGTCAAAGCATACTCAAATAGAAAAGTACTTTCCACAGGAATGAAGCATTTTGACCGCACAAGATTTGTATTGACAAGGGTCATTTCAGGATCCAACACCTGTAAATATGTAGAACTTATGTTCAGCAGGAATTTTATGCATTTCACATCACAACAAAAGGAACCAGGCGAAAATCATTTTCATCAGCTGCGCATTTAATGTATAACAACAGTACAAAGTGAATCTTTTTTGCTTGCAAAATAGGAGTGTTTTGTATGTACAATATTTATACAATAATATATAGTTTAAAAAACATGACCGTTTAAACGTCTGACAGGTTATTGCACAACACATTTATAAATTAGCATCATCAAACCACACATGAAACAGATGAGTTCTCCGTCATATTTCAACACTTAACAAGAAATGTATTTATATTGTTTTATCTTGATCTTCTAGATTAGCATGAATAAAGGTCCTGTGGGAAGTACATTAACCCCACTGATACTGAAATGGAAAGAAGAGAAGAGAAGAGCAGCGTTCTGAAATGACACTGATAGACAGTCGCGGTGACGTTCATATGGAGCGATGCAACGGCCTCAAGCACAGAAAGAAGTTCATCTTTCTTTCAGCATTGCAATGGGAAAAATACAAAACACCTGCATTAACGCGACGACCTCCGACGTGCGTTTTCATCATGAAAATCATTTTAAAGTTTAGATATGGCACTCTATAAATACAGCAGCAAGGAGACAACAAGCGATCAGGTAAAATGTACAGTACATATGAACGCAAAATGAAAACTACGCTGAAAGAACAGTCCAGAGTTAAAGCCAAGATAGCGCTGTGAAGCAACACCTATTTTATTCTGAGCTACAGACCCCGCTTGCAGCACCCACAGCTCAAATGTCTCCAGGGTGAAAAAGCCTTCCACTCGTTTCCTACGTTTAATTGCCAGGCTACGTTTTTAAAGTGGATTTATTTGGGGGGAGTCAGTAAGGCATCAAAGCCTTCATCTAACTAAATCTGACCAGATTACTTCACAGAGACAGCAGGTTGTTCTCAATATCTTGTGCACTCGGTGCATTTCAAGTATCACGCTGAATGTAAACAATGACTGATGAGACAGGGAGGGTGGGGGAGCGGCGCTGTTGGCCAGGGTTCGGGTAATCTGATTCACGATCAGACTTATAGCATCATTAATCATGCTTCCTGCTACAGTTCAATTTGGTCTCCACTTATCTTTGAATGGCTGAATTGGTGGTCTATAGATCATCACTGTACAACATTTCCTATCTTAAATGGGATCTTTTCCGTACAATGACATGTATTTTTAATAGCGACTACAGGAGCGTTTAACATGAATTAAACATGAGACATATTATATTTGGCACAAAAAGCCAGGGATTAGGTCTGGAAATAGCTCTCCATATATTTCAAATTTGAACATAATGCAATGAAAAGTGATAATGCCAGTGTCTTTAGCGTTTTCAAAAGTGCCTTTTAAAAGGCAATAGGAAAACACTGCTCCAAATGGGGATGTCAATCCAAACCTGTGATATGTAGCGTGAATAAGTGTCCGTCCATCTTTCTTTGAGTCTTGTCTCGACACATGGGCCGTCCCAATGAAATAGCTCCTGTCTTTGTTGAGCTTCTCCAGTGACTTTTCAAGTTGAGTCATTCTTTATTAGGCGCTGTTCTCTTCAGAGCTCCAGCCATGCCACACACACGCGCACACACATTTTGTATAAGCCACTACAAAGACAAACCATTACCGCGCGGGAATCAATTGGCTGCAAATTCAGCAACCGTGATGGGCCCAATCCTCTTTCTGTCACTCTCTATAGGAGCGTTTTAGAAATCGAGTGTTGACATTGGATTCAGTTCGTGCTTTGGGACGATCTGTGTGCTGTGGTTTATGTATGTACATTTGTATGTGTGTATTTATGGGTGTGTGTAAATGTCTTTGTGTATGTATTTGTTTATACAGTAGGTCCATTAAGTCTGCAATGTCATTGTGTGTGTGTGTGTGTGAGAGAGAGAGAGAGAGAGAGAGAGAGAGACGTGTGTGTGTGTGTGTGTCTGTGTGTGTGTATGATTGTATGTGCATACATAATGACATCTTAGTGCCACGTGTGTTGCCGATGGGTTTACAACTCCTCTGTTATTGTATGTTTCAGTGTGTTTGTAGTGTGTGTGTGTGTGTATGTACTGTATGTATTTGTGTATGTGTCTCAGCTCTCTACAGACATGGCAGAGATGATCTGCTCCACTTTATACGCCAACTTCTGCTTCTGGGCCTGTTCATCCTGCTCCAGTGCCTCCATGATCTAAAACAAACAGAAAGAAACACACCAAAGGCCACAAACTGTGAAACCGAGGATATGAGGCATATCGCCGGACAGCTATAGGAATAATACAGCACATACACGTGATTGACTCAAACAAATATTCTACACACAAACATATCTACAACAGCTTTCACTAGTAATTTTACTTGCGATGACTTAATATATTGTAAATGCATTTACATTTCTCAATCATGTTTGCAGGTTGATTTGAATTAACCATCAGTGATTTGACTAAGAGTCTATTGGACATTAATAAACATTAGCAAAACATCTGTTATGTAATAGCTTATTAAGCTAAAACATACTAAACATTTGCTGGTTCCAGCCTCTCAGATGCAAGGATATCATTGTAAGTAAAATATATAAAACACCACCTTGGGCTCCGGGAAATTGTGATGTACACTTTTCTGACATTTTATAGACCAAGACCATTCATTGATTAACTGAAAATCATCAACATCTACACATAGATCGACTATGACAATAATCATGACTTTCAACCCAATCTATACGCCTTTAAAGAGTAACTTAACACTAACATTATTATAAAATCTTTAATTTTGACCATATGGCCTTAGCAATAGTACCCTTCTTTTTAAAACAAAAACTTTATTAAAAAGTATCTGCTTAGGCACCGGCACCGTTTTAAGTATTGATTTGGCACCAGTATCGGAAAAAACTCAAACAATACCCAACCCTAGGGTTAAGTTACTATTTAAACCTGAATTCATTGATATTGTTTGGTGACTAGGGGGCAGCACAATATCGACACATAATAACCTTATAAAGTTGTTATGGCAGACTTGTTAGCTTAGCAAACAGTTGCCCATCTGCACACCCTAGAGACGCAGTGCAACATTGTCAGTCATTAAAAGTTCTGATAGTGTCCACATGACTAATTAATGTCCAATATTCGCTCTCCTTTTAGCTTGGCCTCTACTAGCTCCTGGGGAATTATCTGGTTGTTTAGTGGCTAAATGTTCCACTATAGCCACCAGTAGTTGCTAACTTGTTCTGTGTGCTGTTTTGTGCTGAACAGCTAGCGTACAGAGAGTTTCTCAGACCT
The DNA here is from genome assembly GCA_013375575.1 of Percina caprodes. Taxonomy (NCBI): domain Eukaryota; kingdom Metazoa; phylum Chordata; class Actinopteri; order Perciformes; family Percidae; genus Percina; species Percina caprodes. Next base: position 346,316 of record JABXJD010000301.1, on the reverse strand, counting down.
GCAGTGCAGTGATAATTCAATGTGGACCACTATGAACGACAGCTTTTACAGAACACTTTATTAGTCATTTGATCCTTTTTGTTAAAATAAAAATACGTTTTAATATAAAAAATCGCTACCCTCAGTGGGCTCAACACAGTAGCAGGACCTCTAGAGCACATTTCTATGTTACAGTGTGTTGACTGAGCCTCACCTCTTGGCTGTATTTGCTGACGTAAGTGTAGATCTCATGGAGGGCACTGAGCATGTTGAACTCACTGGAGTGAAGGCGGGCCTGTTCAGCCAGATAGGCATTCATATCCTGATCACTGATGGCAGGCAGGCGGTTGATGTCAGCGTAGTACCTGTGAGGAGACACACACACACACACACACACACACACACACACACTGTCAGAATCAAGGGCACTGTCATGCATACCAAAGCTTTTCTCCTCACCTGGATTTAGTCTGTTGTGAGAAGTCAAAAAATATCCAATATTACAGGCGTCAGTAAATCAGTAGCGTTTTGGCAGGAAAATAAGGAAACATGTCACTTATAGCTTAAGTCATTTAGTCACAGTGGTTCAAACCACACCAGCACACTGTTTTTTATTTAGAAATGCACAGCCTTATATGACTATACTTATGAATATTTTCACTCGATTACACATTCATTCTGTCACTCCCAACCCTATTAGAGCTGCATGATTAATTGGACCACAATTTGCATTTATAACTCTATGCAATCCCATTTATACATGAGGATTCTGCCATAAAAGCATGGAAATCTGTTGCATTTCAGCCCTGCATCAACTAAGGATGAGACTGAGGACAAATGTGTGAGAGATTCAGAAAAGGAACATGGTAAAAGATAAAACTTCAGACGAATAACAACAAAATGAGTCATAATTGAGAAAACCTCTCTGATAAACAAGAATACATAGATTAGATAATAGATTAATCACTCAGTTCTGACAAAACCTGGTAGTCAAAAAACTACAGGAATAGCAACCAATGTTCTGAGGTCGTTTCTGAACTGCAAAGTAGCACCAGAAAGAGTTAATGCCACAAAATACAGTATAATAAAGCCATCAAACCAAACCAACACAGTTCATCATATATATATATATATATATATATATATATATATATATATATATATATATATATATATATATATATATATATATATATATATTCTCCAATGGCAATCCTCACCTTACTCCTAAAAAACCTTAAATGTCCCATATTATGCTAATTTTCAGGTTCATAATTGTATTTTGCGTTTCTACTAGAACACGTTTACATGCTTTGTCTTCTCTGATTGGTCAGCAGTTCCGGGTCTTTCTATAGCATAGCTGTGACATCACAACCGGACGGACAGAAGGACTAACGGCTCGTTTAAAAGCACAGTTTCTGAACACAAGCTGTGTCCATTTCTCTGTGGATTGAGCATTTTGATACTTATACTATATTATAATATCATATAGCACCTTAACCTGCTTTATAATAAAAAAATAAAGAAATAAAAAAAAAGCATTAAAATCTCACTTTAAGTCAATACTAACAATAACCTTTAACATAACACACCCAATTGTATGTAAATATCATCTTATAACTAAAACACATGTCATTTCTTTAAATTTAACCAAAAACATAGGCCCTGATTCTTAACTGACCGTGTGAAGATGTGAAATCCAACCTTAAGGCTCCTCAGGCTCCTCAGTCGGAGTTTCAATCATCTTTCTATTCTAGTGAATGGCATTTGTCTTTGCATGTGTACACACACTCGGAGCGTCCACACACACACACATACACACCTTTCTACCCAGCTTTTGTAATGCGGTATGTCCTTGGCATAGAGTAGTTTGGTGGAGGGTGAGTCTTTGCCCAGACGGTGTTCAGAAGTTGAGCAAGAGTCCATAAAGGTTTGGGCCACGACAGACAGACAGGCGTCCGTGATGCTGCTTTTATGGATGTCAAACACAAACTGGGGATTCTTGATCACATTTACCCAGAAGCGCAGGGGCAGGCTGCAGATAATAAGAGGAGAGAGACAGGCAGATCTTACACACTTACAAAATAAAATGATTACTTTGTGTACACAATGTTCTTTTTCGGATTTTCTTCTAATCAATCCTGTATGGACGTTTCAAGGTGACTTTAGCCATGAAAATAAGATAAACTTGGATTCTTCAAAAAGCAGCATAAAACTGAAAGGTTAGGATAAATTGGATAAGGGTGCACCCTGGTATCAAGGTTTTAATAATTCAGAAGTGTTCACTGGGCCCCAAGCTTTGACTCTTTGTAAGTAATGAGTAAAAGTTCTATAGAACAGTCTTGTTAAAAGTGTGATGTCTCTGCAATCACATTAAAGGTAATCAGAATCAGAATCAGAATCAGCTGTATTTGCCAGGTATGAAGACACATACAAGGAATTTTTCTTTGGAGCATCGTTGCTCACAATGTGCTTACACATACAAAACAACCAAACAATGTATACACACTAATATATTCACAATATATACATACTCTAAACAGAAACCATATAGAGGCATGAGTGCAATAAAGATTTCAATAAAAAATATTTAAATGTGGAGCATAGTGCAAAGGATACTGGGATAAATAGTATTATGTTATTATATTACAATATGAACAGTATGAGCAGTGTGAACATTATGAACAGTTCTGAAATAGGAAATGAGAATGATGAATAAATAACAAATAAGTGAGATATGAGAATGGGAATGATGAGTAAATAGCAAATAATAAATAACACAAAGAGTTCCTTCCCTCTCTCTCTCTCACCAGTTGCTCTTCCAGGTGTGACGAACGTCCATGTCATGGATGCCGTGCCTGTCGGCCTGCTCGTCCAGGAAGTCAAACATATATTTGATTGCTAGAGGCAGGGCGGTGCCCCGACACACGGTGCTGAACAGGGTCTCAAACAGATCGTCCACAAACTTCTGCAGTGTGCCCTGTAGAAAAGAGTGTTAGAGTTGAGACTTGTAGCGTTACTGCTTGTAGTGTCTACTCTAAATCTAAAGTGTAAAGTGTAGCTTAAGGTAACAAAAATTGGCATGTGTCCAAAAATAATTCTTAATTCTAAATGAACGCTGTGCCTCTTATTGTTTCTCATTATGTTTTGGTTTTAGTGATGTCAATGATGTTTGGTGGTGTAACTGACCATAGCACGGACACAATCTAGCACTTGGTCACTTCTGTTGTTGGAAAAACAACATAGATGGGACTAAATGGTGCGGATACTTAATGTGTTTTATATCAGGAATGATTGATTATGGGTAATGTGGTCATTGACTCTGCATCACTGCAAAGCTTTTCAGCCTCTTTGGTTTGGTTTTACTGGATGTTTACCCTCTTGTTGTCCTCGGGTCAAATTTGACCAGTTTTTTCATCACAAAAAATGGGCCTTCGAAATAAGCTGAAAATGTCAACATAAGAAATATCAAATAACTTTGGAAAAAACATCAAAAAAAGACAAAAATATCAGAAAAGTGATAATATTGTTGACTAAAAAACTTTTTTTCATGGTTGACGGGATGACAACACCAGGGTTAACCTTGTGGTGCATTCAAAGTTATTGTAAAATACCCTTTTCTCTATTTCTGTTGTTTAACAGCAATTTGCTGGTGAAATAAGTTATTGTTAGAAGTTATTGTTAATTAATCATTTAAATCCCCCCCCTTTTTTATGCTGATCTGAAAATTGATCCGATCCGTGACTCAAAACTGTGATCTGAAGCCGAACCATGAGTTTTGTGAACCGTTGCACCCCAAGTGATGTTAAAAACAAATAGAATTAATAAATAAATCAAAGTCCAACATATTGTTATTATAATAACTGTAATTTATTGCACCTTTGTTGCTAGTAGCCTCGTCAGGTAGATCTCAGACACCATCTTGCTGCCACGCTCGCCTTCTTTCTGGTCTCCGTGGTCGTGGTTCTTTACCAAGTGCCAAACTTTGACCCCGCTCTCCAGGTCAGGGGTCAGCATGGGCACACGGGAGTGGGGGCTGTCCGGGCTGGTGGGTGTCGAGCGGAAGGGAACATCCACACCTATATGGTCAAATGACAGATAGAAAGAAAATATGAATTCCAAAATGCTTTAGAATCAGTTTGTAAATAGAATCTTACGCCCATAAAACACCAGTTGTCAGACAATGGAAAGTACGACGCATTTGCTTGAAGCATCTGGATTTAAGGCAGTGTGAATTTGTAATCTGCAAGTGAGAATGTTGGATGTGTGTGTTTAGAGTGTATAATCATTTGCTGCCATTAGTTCATCCATTGTCAAAGTAATGATACAGCATGCACTCTTTTACTGAAGACATGTTTTCAAGCTGGTCCTCACTGTCTGTCACTCTGTGTTTCTTTTTTGTCACTTTGTTTGATGTGACATGTTTTTTTTCTTCTTTAAATCACTTGAAATCTGTCATGAAAGATCCGTGTAAGCTGAGTTTATATGAATCTAAATTGATCGAAAGTAGTGAGACTAGATGGATATTTTTGAAACCGATATTGCCTCTCTTTGTTGAATGTGCTGGATAACAGTACCTGCTAATGTGCTTTCCAACAGACTGATCAGGGACAGCAACAGATGGTGCAACACGGCTGTGAGCTGGATGAATATTAAGTGTGTTTGTATTTTTTTAACAGTACTAACCGTATCTGCTGATGCTGCGTGGGAAGCTGGCTGAGGAAGGGATATTGAAAGAGGACATCTGTTTGGGAACCAAGGCCACCACACAGCGCTCGGACACCTGGAAGACAAAGGTAAAGATGGTCTATTATTTTTATGAATTGGTGACTTGCAGCTCTGGGGTCAAAAGCAATCATTGCTTGAATATAAAATGTTGTTTGCGAATACAAATCAAGGACCAGGGATTTGAAAAATTATGATTCAGAGGTGTTGAATAGTCTTCCATGGGCAGTTGAGTCACACAACTTACAATAGACGTATAAAGGAATGGCCTTTAGTTCAAATAAAACATTCTATTAAAATTGACAGTTGTTAACATCTTCTATCATCTCTAGCTAGATAGAAATACAGATATCGCAACATTTATGGCAACAGCTTCAACTACCAAACACAGTACGACCAAACCCATAAATATCTACTGTATATTGATCATGGACTTGCTCATAATACACCTTACTGAGCTAAAACTGGAATAAAGTAGGATTTATCAGTGCATAAATAAGACATATTTTTCACACCAATATAATTCTCTTGGGTGAAGTTCAAATGCAGTCAGGTTTAACACATAGTGAAGCTGAAAAGTTCTTATGTACATTCGGTGTGAGATTTCCATTTTTTCTTTATTTTTATTATAAAGCAGGTCAAGATGCTAAACTGTATAAATTCTATAAAGGTATCAACACTAGAGATGGTCCGATACCATTTTTTGCTTACCAATATCAATTCTGATACCTGAACTTGCACATCGGCCGAAACCGAGTATTGATCCAATACTAGTGCGTCCTATATTTTTATGTTTTAACAACTGTATACTATCCCTGTATGGATGTGATATGATTTCTATCTTTGTTGTCGGTCTGGCTCAGGTTAAACTAACATAAATAAACTTCTTTAACGTAGATTTTCTGTAGGGCTTTATTACGTAGTATCCGATCGGTGTATAAACCCCAGTACTTCCCGATACCGATACCAGCGTTTTAGGCAGCATCGGAAGCGATACCGATACTAATATCTCTAATCAAAACGCTCAATCCACAGCCTGTATTCAGAAACTGTGCCTTTAAACGCCGGACCAGGATGTCCGTTTTATTAAACAAAAGTGTGTTACACTGAAATAGTAGCTGTGTGAGTGGTACACTTCCAAAACCCAAAGCTGATAGTCAAGGGAAACATTTGACTGATAACGGAACAGGATGACTCATCTGAGGTTGGTGACCTGTGTTGTATGAGCTGAATTGTTTTTAATGAAAGACACAAGCACACAAATGCATGTTCAGTTGACTAGGTGTGCTTGTTGGCAGGGGGGGTGAGCTGAATGATGTGAATATGAATGAGTTATGCTCTGTCCTTCATCAACAATGTCTGCTGTGACTCCCTTGAGCAACTGGATAATCAGTTTTTTTTTTTTTTTTTAAAGATTTGTTAGATTTGTAAGAGTGGAATGGCTCTGAGGGACGCTGTAGGTCAGTCAGAGTGGGGGGTGCTGAGAGAAAGTCAATCTATATAATAATGTCATACTAAAATGCTACATGACATTCCTGGTTTTTGCATTAATTTGATTGGCCAGGATCATTTATATTTAACAACTGTTAACAACATTTTGGATTTTTTTACTCTACAACAGACTGTAAACTTGTGGGGGAGAGATGTGACCCAGGACAGTGAGGATACAGCCATATAATACAGGAGACGTGTGCAGAGCTACCAATGTGCATTAACCCTTAGAAGTTCACATGAGACAGCTGTCACTCTGTTGTCCGCAGTCTAGTTCAAACACTTCGGTGATAAACTGAGAATTATACAGTTATGGTCATACTGTTTGATGACGTGTAGTGGCTACATGTGTGTGTCGCGTGTGTAACAGAAACAATGTCACTGGTATATGGTTGCTTTATACTCATTTTCAAAATAAGCAAACGAACACATGAAGAGGCTCATAGTCTTAGACCTACACCAAACCCAACATATCCAAAAATATTTTAATCTGAATCTGCAATGAGTTTCTTATTATTTCTTAATGTTTCAGTCACTTCTCAAACTAACATATTTTCTGCGTTACTGTTTTTTATATAATTGCAAATTGAATATCTTTGGATTCTTGAAAATTTGTTGGACAGCAGGAGCAATTTCTCCATTGTCTCTGGGAAATTGTGATGGGCATGTTTCACTCTTTTCTGTTTGTTGTAGGCAAAACAATTGATCTACTTATCAAGAAGATAATCAGCAGATTTCATTGGTAATACAATCTAGTAAAATAGCAGCCCTAGTATTAATATTATTAACAGACCTGGTAGTGCATGAGTGTGTTGAGTCTCTTCCAGTCACTCTCTATCTTAGTGGTGATGTCCTCATCCTGCAGGACCACACGGGCTGTTCTGCCCTGCCGCCACTCTGAAGGAAAATGCAATCAATAGTAAATGTATGACACAAGTCATCCTGGCGAATGTGCTCTGTGTTAGTTTGTTCGCTGAAACTCTGTAAGTTGTCAAGCCAAGCAGCCAACGTGTCACTACGACAACTTCCTGTACATTTCCTCTTGACATTTGAAGTGGTTGTGATTCTATGAACAAAGCATAGTGTCTTCACAGAGATTAAAGCTGCCCAAAGCAACAAGGAGAAGCTGATCCTCTCCAAATCCCTAACCTGTAAAAGCCCCTTAAGGAGTACAACTACAAACCCGAGGCAGTATCAGCCACTAACTACCTACCCTATTTACTTCCTTTGAAGGTGCGTGTCAGCTGGATTTGTGCCAAGTCATTCAGTACTGGATGACATATCGTGGGCGTAAGCCTGAGTGTAGGTGAGCTGTCAGTAAGGTTTAATGTCAGTGTTGTTGAGTGTTGCTCTGGCTAAGGCTGTAAACAGGTTTGGGGAGGAGGTTTTCTTCCCAAAACCAATTTTTGAGCTCTTTGCTGATGGCATATGGCCTGGATGCCAGCAGAACTTAGCCCCACCCACAACATTTGAGCCATTGTGGAGCAAGTATGCTCGAACAAGAGCTGTTAGGACCAATCAAATTGTCAGGGTGGGCTTTATATAATGATGGACAGATGATCAACAGTAACATATTGATGAATGCGAGCAATAGGTTTAGGCACCAATCGAATTGCCCCCATATATCAAGTATCAAAAATGCCTTGTCATTCAATACCAAATTCTAATACGTAAGGAGTAATTCTCAGTGACAGTGAGCCAATAAGCATGCAGTATACTTCTACCAAGATCTAATAATGCTGATAATTGGCTGTCTGCAGGAAAAACTCTACCTTAAGCGTGCAGACAGGGCTCAATTGTCTGTGCGTTGTTGTATTTTGACAGGCTTAACTACAGAGGTGGAAAGAAGCTGAACAATTAAAATAACGTTTTGCTCCATAATGTGTAATGTAATTTCTTTTTGTTAAAATGGATTCTATAACAAACAAATATAATATATAATAAAAATTATATATACTGTGTGTATACATACAGTATGTATGTATATATCTATATATCTATATATATATAGATATATAGATATATATAACAATTTGAATGATACCCAGCCCTAAAAATGAGTCTTTCACAGTAGGATTTCAGCCTTACCGAGATCCATGTCTGCAGCACGTGGTCGTTGTGAGCAGGGCATGTTCTTATACACCGCATCCAGGATCTTTTCCTTTACCTGAGTAATGGTGTCACAGTTGAGCACCTTGACAGGGATTTCTGGGCTGTTCTCATTGTCTGGGTTTACACAGCTCAGCGTCTGGGGATCCAGGATAGAGAAAGAGGGAGAGAGGAGGGGGCACGGGGAAGTAAGAGAAAGAGAGGCAAAAAGAAAGGTGTTGCCTTTTATTTCATGCTCCTTACCAAACTGTCCTGGTGGAGCGTATCTTGGCCAGAAATGTAATTTCACACCTCCAGGATGTGGCTGTGCAGTTCCAGCAGGAGCATTAAACAAGTAATGAGACTCAGACTCTCAGACTCACCGACATGGATATCAGAAAGGTGTCGCTGGCTGTCTCTGTGTTAGAGCAAAAGCCTAAGGGGGGAGTTATTCTGACAGGCTGGATGAGGAACTCAGCTAAAACAGAGGGACTTGTTGTGTATACAGATGGGCCACCAGCATACACAACAAGGTCTCTACAACAAGGTCTCTACATGAGACATGTTATATGTATGTATGAACCTTCCATTTCATTATTTCTCCGCTAATTTTGGCAGCCTTGACGAAGTTCATTCTGCCTAGAAAACCTTAAACCCATATGTTTGAGATGTTGAGACGAAAGCATGATCCTCCTTGCATGGTATGCCCTTACAGTTAAGCTAGGAGAGGATACACATGTGTCTTCTTCTTCTACAAACCAACGCAGTGAACAGAGAGTTGTCTTGATGAATGCAGACGACCATGCTTTTACGCAATTAAGAAAATGGAACTGGGGTTAAACTTACAGCTAACTGAATGGCTGTGTCAGCGTTCTTAGCTCTTATTTCCTCAATTTGTTTTGAAGAAACTTTGTCTGGATCTCCTTAAGCCTGATGAGATGGACATCTGGCTATGCAAGATTATTTGTCTGTCTGTCATGCTGTCACGTTATTGAAACTCCCCAAATATTTAAACCATGCATACAATTACTTTCACAACACATGCCACATTTCTGTGGATCTGTCAAGGCTCTTTGCCAAGAGTCGTACAAAGATGAACACAGACAATATTTGGGACTTTTTTTTGTTGTTAATGTCTTTATGACTCACCAGCGTCTTATATTCAATCTGCTGTCGGATGAGTTTGTCCTCACTGAGGGAATAGCGTGCCTCTCCAGTGATGGAGTCTATGGGTCCCTTCTCCATTTGCTGTTTGATGGCACAGAACAGCATGAAGAGAGGCTCGCCAGCACACTCCTTTGTTTTGGAAGGGAACCCAGGGATTAGAGTGAAAGGTGGGAGAGAGGAAAATAAGACATGGGAAAGAAGGGAAGGCAAGGACAGAGATCTGTATTCATCAGCGCAGACGACGAGACTTAGTAACTAGAGCATGACACCTCAAACATGATAACACAGAGCTTTCTCTTCTTTTGAATTGCAAAGCTGGAGATAAGTTTCACCCCACAGGTAACGATTATCCCTCCACAATGTTCATAAAACTACCACACCATTAAAATGACAGCTACAACAAAACTTACACAGCAGTCTATTTCAAAGTCAATGCTTATAAATTTAAGAAGGATTGTCACAGTACACCCTTTAGAATGTTACATTGACGCCTATAACGATAAGGTGTGAGCTCATTTTACCTTGAGAAATTTGTGTAGCAAGAAGGCAAACCAATTTGTCAGCATCTTCTCCGCCACCGACTCTGTTCTGCAAGTCAAGAAGAAAGCACACTCATTTGTTAGCAAGAGGCGTCCACAGAGAGCCTGAGTGCTCTGATTATTCTTTTATAATTTAAGATGTAGAAGAGGCTGACATTGTTGGATCCCAAAAAAAAACTTGACAGAGTTTACAGAGAAACACCATCCTTACTCAGACGCTCTGTCTCAAAGGACATATACTCTGATACACTGTAAGTTGAGTGCTGTTAGTGCAGAGAACATATTTGGGTCATGACATAATTGTGCAGACACAACTTAGATGTCCACTTCAAGTCCTTTTTACAGTTTTTTTCTCGCTGTGTCTGCACTTAGCTACTTTAGATTTCATGGTTTACTGTAGCAAATCCTTTAAATCATGTAACAGAACCGTTAAATGGTGTGTAAGCTCTTTCTAATTAAAATGTAATCCAAAGCCTGCAGTTTCATAGCCACATGTCTCTCTCCATGCCTGACGTTCTGTCGCTTGTTTTGGGTCCTTACCTGCATTTCAAGCCTAACCTGTATTGACCCGACTGTTGACGGCATCTCATTAAGTGTTTCAGCAAGAGCAGCATGTTAGGACTAACAAGTTCTTGTTGTACCGGCTCCCATGTGAACTCATCCTTATATTTAATGAGTGTGCTTGAGATTGAGAGAGCCCTCTTTTTCATAAAAGCAAGAAAAAAAAAAGTAAAAATAAATAAATCATGAAACATTCAGTAGGCCAGTCTCAGCACTGGAAATTCAATCGGTAGATAAGCAGAGGTGGAGGAAAGGATGAGAGGCGAGAGATGGAGGACGAGAGGTGACGGGGGAAGAAACGTGAGCTACAGCTGAATGTTTCATGAGTGGCACACAGAAGATAAGTCAGACTGACAACAACTGTGCCGCCGCTGCACTCACTCTTCCCCATTAGGCTCTCTTCCTCTGCCGGTCCCTCCCACTCTCTATCACTATTACCTCTCCTGTCTTTCACCTGTCTGCTCAGGCACGCTGTTTCTCAGACTTGTAGCGGCTGTTTTACACCGCTGCACAAAGCAAAGCTGAACAGAGGTGGGCTTTTCTTCACCGGCCTACTTACTCATCCATCAGAAGTGCGGTAACTGGGCTGGAAAGAACAGTGCACATAGGAATTATCCATGCCAAAAGATAAGCAGCGCTGATTAGAACTGGTCAGCTTCGTGACAGAGAAAGCCTCCAGTTTCAATCCTGTGCTCACAGTGGAAAATATGGCAAGAGAAAGTGAGAAAGAAATTGTTGGGTTTGATTCCAAGTCCAATTTTGGTACCTGAAATTTACAAGGAAATGTTTGTGCGACATACATGACTTGTCAAACTTCTTAATAATAATGTGCTTAATGTGCTTACCTTTCAAGTGAGTGTTACTTAAAAAACAGTGATAGGATTCTTAGCAACTGCAACTAAGATGCATATATGCCAGAGATGGGGACTCAAGTTTGAGACTCAAGTAGCTCTTAAGTTGCACACACAGTAACTTCAGACTTGACTTGAGACTCGTCCTTAAAAGACTTCAGATTTGATTTCAGTTGTGGGACTTGTGAACAATCTTTATTTTTAGGAAACGTCTGATGAGCTGAATGTTATTTCCCTCCCTGCGTAAACTATAACCTACCTGTATAACACGTAATGTATCTGCTGTGTGCGGCTACACGTCAGAGAGGACAACAAACATGTTGACCTCAACGGCAACTGCTGTGCATTCATCAGAAGCTTCAGCTTTAAGAACTTCATACAACAAGGACCAAACAAAAGAAGTGCCAAATTCCAAAAGGATTCTGGCTCAACCACGTCTGATTTTACCTGGCACCTGAAAACGCGACCTAAAAGCTTAGCAAACATGTTTAGCGCCGCATTGGCCATCTAATATATTGCTTTAGCTACAACCTATGGGAGGTTAACTCAGACTTTCATTTGCTAGATGTTATGAAAAGATGTATGGGGGGTTGTTTGCCAAACGTGTGGTAGTAGATTTATGTAATCAGTTGTTGAATTCCTTATATATAGCTATGCAGTGTTCTAAGCAGCCTGGATGGAATGCAGCAGGTGATACAACACTCATAACTACAAGAGACTTGAATCATGACTTGGACTTTAGCTCAGAGACTTAAGACTTGACATGGACTTTAGCTCAGAGACTTGAGACTTGACTTGGACTTTAGCTAAGAGTCTTGATGTGGACTCTAGCTCAGAGACTTAAGGCTTGACTTGGACTTTAGCTCAGACTCTTGACTTGGACTCTAGCTGAGAGTCTTGGCATGAACTCTAGCTCAGAGACTTGACTTGGACTCTAGCTCAGAGACCTGAGACTTGACTTGGACTTTAGCTCAAAGTCTTGACTTGGACTCTAGCTCAGAGACTTGAGACTTGACTTGGACTCTAGCTCAGAAACTTGAGACTTGACTTGGACTCTGGCGCAGAGACTTGAGACTTGACTTGGACTTTAGCTCAAAGTATTGACTTGGACTCTAGCTCAGAGACTTGAGACTTGACTTGGACTCTAGCTCAGAAACTTGAGACTTGACTTGGACTCTAGCTCAGAGACTTGACTTAGACTCTAGCTCAGAGACTTGAGACTTGACTTGGACTTTAGCTCAGTGTCTTGGCTTGGACTCTAGCTCAGAGACTTGACTTAGACTCTAGCTCAGAGACTTGAGACTTGACTTGGACTCTAGCTCAGAGACCTGAGACTTGACTTGGACTTTAGCTAAGAGTCTTGACTTGGACTCTAGCTCAGAGACTTGAGACTTGACTTGGACTCTAGCTCAGAGACTTGAGACTTGACTTGGTCTTTAGCTCAGGGTCTTGACTTGGACATTAGCTCAGAGTCTTGGCTTGGACTCTAGCTCAGAGACTTGACATGGACTTTAGCTCAAAGTCTTGACTTGGACTCTAGCTCAGAGACTTGATTTGGACTCTAGCTCAGAGACTTGAGACTTGACTTGGACTCTAGCTCAGAGACTTCAGACTTGATTTGGACTCTAGTTCAGAGACTTGAGACTTGATTTGGACTAAGTTAGAGACTTCAGACTTGACTTAGACTCTAGCTCATAGACTTGTGAGTGTCTCTGCTAGATGCCTATACCTGAGCTTCCTGAGTGACATAACTTTAACCCTTTTGTTGATGAATATAACACCAAGGCAAGGTAACACAACCGTGTGAAACTACTGAATTACCTGCGGAGGAGTAGTTTGGGATGGTTCTTGCTCTCCAGGTTGCGCTCTATAAGATCTGAGAGCAGGTGTTTGAGGATGTCTGTGGCATACTCCAGCCGCCCCTGCAGAGCGGTCATGATGAGCGAGGCGATGTAGCCGCGGTCCCGCATGGAGAAGGAGCGCTGCAGTTCCAGTGTACGGATGAATGTCAGCAGGAACACCTTGTTATTCACCAGCTGAGCAAACTGCTTCAAGGCTTTTTCCACATTCGCTTGTCCGCTCCCCGCCACCTACACGCATCATGCGCACAAAGATGCACATGCTCATTAGACAATGCTCACTCAGGGATAGGAAAAGTCATAACATAGATGGAGGAACATAAAGTCTGAATAAATCATCTCAAGGCATAAGTGGAAAAACAGAACCACTGGTGTGGCTACAGGTTTATGGCTAACATCCATCCAATTGGTTGATTGCTTCTAAATTCGTCAAGATGTTTATCAAGAAAACACATAAACCATGCGGATGCTTAATTGTTCTCCAACAAATACAGGGCCTGTTATTTTGATCAGTTAGGATGCAATCAGAGACCTTTTTAAAAACCATAACAACAACTTGATTAAACCAACTATAGGCTAAGTGGCAACCCCAGCCTAATTAATGTACCTGAGAATACAGTAGTGAGTCAATGAAAAGGTCGTTAAGAGCCATCAGAGTTTCTTTAAAATTAGTTATATAGTGCTACAGAATTTAACCCTTAAAATGTAAAAACAATCTCAGCTGTGTCAAAGACCCTTTTAAAACCAGGTCTTCTTGAGTTTGAGACAAGATGCGATCCATAGGGATCTACGTAGGTGAGGATGAGACCAAAATGAGAATAAAACAAATCCTACCTATGTCTAGTACAAAATAGGCAATGGAGACCGCAGCGCAAATGCAAAAAAAATAATGCTTAGGTAATTTCATCAACTAAAAATGTAGATCCGTCATCCTTCCACATCCAGCTTATTGATGCACAGGAATACATAAACATTTGACAAACACCTAATACTATCCTGAAAATCCACTGTGTAAGATCAGGTTTAGACAAATCATTTAGTGAGAAAGTTTTGAATGTGAAAAGTCGAGAGTCAGAGACGAAGAAAAGTTTGGCTCAAAACAGGTGCGTGACTGATACTAAGGGATGCGGCAAACTAACCCACGAGCTCTTCCAGCTGGTGTGGACCCCATCAAACAAACAAACAGACCTCAAACCACATTGAGTAGACTGACATTTGCTCACATTGCTCTGCTCGACAGCAGTTTGACAGCACTCGCCAACAAGCCCCAAATCAATCTATTTTGGAGTATACTAGAGCCCTAAGGTCAAGATGTCAGAAAAATGGTTGAAACTGGATTCAAGTACTGCAACCCTGCTTCATATGTTGCCTTACCTCCAGCTCTCTGAGCACAGGGTGATCATCGATGCCAGGGAAGAGAACCCTCATGGCGTAGGTGCGATAGTCCAGGTAGGGGATGCCAGCTCTGTCCAGATCGCTCGTTAACTCGTTGATGTCTGTCTGCAGCTCTGCAAAGGCTGAATGGGACACAGGTGCACCTTACACATTTGACGGGTGTGTCTCCACAGTAAACCTTAAGACGTTTTCTTTCTCAACTGTTTCTGATTGAAATGTTCAAACCGTTGTAAAACAGTAAAATGATGACAAAGAGAGTTCAGTCATGTTTGGATCCACATGTCTGTAGTAATTGTACAGTTCATAATATACCTTACAGTATACTGTATAGTTCATCGTGGGGTGGTTCATTTTCAGTAAACATTGTTACCTTATTGCAACTCAAAATACAGGCATCCAAAATGTAGCTAGGTGTGTTATTTTCATTATTGACCATTTAATCATTCCCCAGCCGATGTACATGTAAGTAAATAAACCAAAACCACCACAAACATCAGCCAAAACATCAACAGACGGCGCAATAAAGCAACTACAAGTCAGACATTCTTTTGGGAGTGTGACATACAAAAACAGGATTTATGATCCCTCAGTACAGTCTCACTCACCTTCCTTGCACTCCAGAGCCACCCGGGACTCCAGATTGTCCATCTGCATCTGCAGGCGCTTAAGAGTGAGGTCGTTCTCATGCGACTTCCGTCTGTAGGCCAGTAAGACTATAATGACGATGATGAGGAGCAGCCCTCCTCCAGCTGTGATGCTGAAGATAGCAGGAAGGGTGAGCAGGCTGTCAGACCGGATGTGAACTTCTCCTGGAGAGATGTGGAGTCCTCCTACTTGGACCTAAACAATAATTACAATATAAGTGTAAGCACAGTAATAAGCCCAAAAGTGTTGGAAATGCTCAAATTACATGAAAATCAGGAATGAAAAGGCTGGCTTGAATTCAATACAGCGTTGCTTAAGAAGTAAATTGGCAACTACAATAGAGGTGGACCATTTTGCCACGGACGCCTTTTGAAGAAAACAATTCTTGAAAGTTCCAGGCAAACCAGCTTTCTTTTTATAGCTATCCCTCATTATTTGCTAGATTGCCTGTCTGTAATTCTGCAGAGCAATGTACTGTAATTGGGAATCCACCAGACCATGAGTGACAGACAATGACAGAAAAGCCAGCGACTAAATGAAAGCCTGTCGGTGACCCACAAACACGATGACGTACAGACAGTGACCCACATCCACTCAGACAGCCGATCAGATGCACAGACTGACAGACACGTTTTTAGACTGACCAGGACTTTGTGCTGCCCGGTGAGGTTTGGCGGCTCGCAGAGTAACTGAGTGTCAGACACAGTGAGAGAACAGGGCGTCTCTCCGATCAGCACTGTGTAATTCAGCCGGGCTCCGCCAGATGCAGACGGCACCAGGTTACGTCCCTGCAACACAGTTAGAGAAGCATTGTACAAAACTGCAGAACACATCAATATATCAAACATAAAACTTTGTTTCTTACATGGACAAAAGCAAAACCGTAAATAATTGGTATCCTTCAAATTGTATCCACTGTACAGTGGATACAGTGGGTACTATTTCATAGACAATCACCCTGTTGGAATTCCCTCTGTTTTTTCTACGAAATTTTTACTTTTGTAGCATCATTTCTTGCTGATCACATGTATTGTATTTTAAACTGAATAGATTATTACCGTGCAATTTAGGGGCATTAGTATAATTACTTTAATCAACCTTCTTGGAGAACACTCTGAGCCACTGACTCATATTCTGCAGGAAATTATTTTACCTCTGAAAAGGCAGATTGCTTCAGGATGCGAAGCAATCTGCCATGCTGTTCCTCCGCGGCACACAGAAGTGAAGGCAATTGCACATGGTGTAAAAGTGAAAGGCAGATGGAAAGATTCTAATCCACAAACTAAAAGAAGTAACCACGGTCTCTGTGTGATAGTTCAGTTTTTCAGAAAAAATGAAAAAGGTGAGTCCACTGTTTTTTTATTAGTTTACAGCGTTTGTAGTAAAGCATAAATGTATGTTAAGAAATATTACGTGTAGCAGATTGCGTTAGCAGATTTGTTCATGGTTGAAGGAACAGCAGTGAGACATTAGTAGTATTTCACATTCTTACATAGTGTGTACTGTATTTCCTATTCTCACATGTCACTGTCAACGCCAGATAGTATTAGAATTTCCTCTCTGTCTATTGCAGTGAAATAAAAACAAATTGCAGTAGCAGGTCGGACGTACTTTGAGTATGATGGGAGCACCTGGTTTCTGCTCCAGAACACCTGATAGACTGAGGGGTTCCAGGTAAGGGTTGGGGTAGTACACAAAGCTTGTGTTGTTGTAAGTGAGGAGAGCTTGGACGTTGTTGAAGACAAAGCCAAACTCGTCCACGTGCTTGATCGTCTCCTGGTCTGCAGTGTACTCCGCCTTCAGAGAGGGGGCGAAGCAGCTGATGGTGGTTGTGTTCAGCACTTTGCACACCTACAGATGAAATCAAATGAGTCGACGTAACACACGTCACAGCACATATGGTTAATTATAAACAAATGTGGATTTTGAAGTCCTCAGCAGAATCCAAAGTCAATATTTTACTCTCAAAATTGTCTGTTTATAGCAATGGTGCTAACTTTCAAAACATTTGAAATTGTTTCACCTCATGCAAATACATTATAATAATGCAGTATATTAAGCCCCGCTGGTAGTTTTTTAGAAACCACGCTGAGTAGATCTGAACAGATGTCTCATTTCATGTCCAAATGTGGTAGCATTACTATTCTCAGTCATTTTAAACATCCAGATGTTGTGAATCTTATGGAGTCTTGAATTGTGTAATAACATAAAAGTACTGACGGTCTCCACGGCGTTAACCTACATAAGGGTATCTGTATGTCTGACTCTTATTCATTAGCTGCTACAGTATTCTTTGCATATTTACCTCCTCCCTTGCATATGTTTACCGGTCTGCTCTTGTGTTTTTACCTTCTGCTTGTAACAGCTGCTTTGCCGCGACAATTGCTATAGTAGTGACGCTAAAGGCATTCCATAGAGCTGGGTCATATGTTAATAGGGAGTTTTTCAGCCATGTTTTCTGCATATCTACCAGAAACCAATCACTTGCTCCCTTGATGAGGTTAATATCAAATTCATCAAACTTCTTTCAGTTCTGTTTCACTACTGTCACTTTATCAATAACTAATAGCTCTTTGGAATTGGCATGCACCTTCCGTTTCCTTTTCTTGAAAATCCTTCTCAAAATCAAACAGGGCTGTTAAATTCCCCCAGCTTCAGGCCAATTTCTAAGCTTCAGTTATTATCTAAGGTTTCGCACAAAGTTGTTTCAAGTCAATTAACTGCTTTTGTGATTTGAAAATATTTTTTAAGCAATTCCAGTGATGTTTTCGAGATATGTGCGATGAAGAGACTGCCCTCATTAAATTTACCAGTGACCCTCTTTTTGCAGCTGATGTGGGTTAAAGTTCAGCATTAATCCCTTCAGATCTCAGTGCTGCCAGTGACACTGTAAAACATGCAGTTTTAATTGACTGGCTCACATTCTGGGCTGGCATCATTAAAGCAACACTAGAGAACTTTTGGTACCTTAAAATTAATGTTTCCGAAATCAGACACCAATCGTAACAGGGTGAACGTCACTTCTGCGTTCGCTTTGTGGCTCTCTACCGGCTATAACCGCACTGTAGCGGATCTGTAGTTCATATGAGACATAATGGAACAATTCCGCTTCCAACCTGTAGGAGGACCGAAGCGGGAAAAGTTCCCTAGTGTTGCTTTAACGCACCATTTAATTAGCTTAGTTAGGCATACCTCTAACACATAACATTGTCTACATAAAAAAAAAAGAAAAAAAAAAACTCTTCCTCAAACATATTACATTTGAAGTTCCTAGGGTTCTCATCTTGGTCTTCTTTCACATTCTTCCACCTGAGCTTAATTATCTTTAGATATAGTGTTCATTCCACTGCTGTGCCAACAATATAGGTATTTTAAAAAACTTCCCAAACTGACTATATACGATGTATTGGTCTAGACATCATATTTATTTAGTTTTCTGTCTTTATTTTGGCATCAAGAAAATATGTCTTTAAAATATTTACCTTTTGCTGATACAAGCAAACAATCTTGTTCCATATCTGGCATTTCCCCACTTGCTACTTGCTTAGAATTGATTTTTAAGAATATATTGATCTATTCCAAGGTCGAGCCAAAATTTCCCTCCCAGAAGGTTTGACCCTCCTTCAGTCAGTGTGCAGTCTCAGATCCTCAATTCCTTGACTGGTCCAAAGTGGAATAATACAGGCTAAAGGTGACTGGACTTATGCCACCGGGGCCCCAACATTTGAAACAATCGATCACTTTGAAAAGACCAGCCTGAAGAGCTCAGGCAAGCAGAATCAGCACCATAAATCACCTCCCAAAACTGAGTTGTACTTTCATGTCAATCTCATTTTGGAAAGAAACCTCTCTGTATGCAACCTCTGTCTAACCCCTTAGTTTATACAGTATATGGCTTCATTTCAACATACACAGCAACGCTGATGTTTTCAAAACTACGGCCTATTAGACTGTGCCATAGTATTTCAAGCTCTTGTTTGTTGCTAAATTCTTTAAGACCTGGGGACCTTTTTTGACATACTTTCATAACATCCAAATGACACAGCATGACATGCATTCTAACTCTACCCTTGACATGAAAAATAACTCCTGACTTCATGAATTAACTACATCTTCAGTTTTATTTCTTCATTTGTAGATATTGTGCCTACATATTTTAGATAAGCTAGGGCTACCTTAGTTATTATTGTCATTGTTATTTTTATATGATACTACATTTCTGTGCATTTTATAACAATCTGGAATATATTTGCCCAACCCTGGGATATTTTGCTGAAAATTTCAATAAAAAGGTTTTGAAAAGAAAAGAAGCTATTGTTGCAAATTGCATTCATCGTGCAGGCTGTTTGGTACAGAGACACTTTGGTAGTTATATGCTATTTTGTACTCAAAACTAAACTTGGTCTAAACATCCTGTCAGCCTATCAGGTGAAGCAAAACAGGTTTGTGAATACATGCTTTACAGAGATGTCACTGCAGATCAGTATGTAAAAAATAAAAGGTAGGAAACCACAGCCCTAAATGCTTTCTACAATTGTAGCAAACTATCAATAAAGAACAACTTTACTGTGACATTTCCATCAGCTTGAGTAAGCAATGCCAATAAAAGGTTTAGTGCAGGATATTAGCAGTTGTCAAACTCACATTGACAGATTCATGGCCGGCGTATTTGACTCTGACGCGTGGCTCCTGAACTACATCCAGGTTGGTTCCAGTCACTGTCAGAGTGGTGTGTCCACTGTTTGCAAGGAAGGAACAAGATTATTCATAAATAACAAGAATTGTTGGTCAACCGCATGTACACATGCACATACAAGCACTCCACTTTGGCTCCAGGTGACCTATTTATGAATGCTAACCATGATTCACCGTGATTCAATTAGAGTGATGGCCGCAGAGAGAGCAATCTTTTTAACTTGTAAAACCCCACATTTTCCAGAGGAACTGCAGTAATGCAGGTTTGAGGAGGTTTTTTTTGCTGGCAGGGTGGCTCGCTCTTTGTTATTGGGCAGAAGAGCCAGATCAAACGGCAAACCAGCTGGCTGCTGTTTTATATTCATCCATAACTGTGAGGCTGGCATAGCATGAATACAGGTGCTGCTTGTTTACATATCTGTGCTGGATGTGATTAAAATAAACAACACTCTAATCTTTTATAACCTGTGCTGCAGTGTGAGCTTAGAAAACTGTACTATGGAATCGGAGAGTAGAGAAGGAGAGACAAAGGGGGAGATACAAGAGAGAAGTGATGCTTCAAAAAACTGGCCAGACTAGTCAGCCTGACAGAGTGCCAATCCCTCTCTTCTCAAACTTCAAAGGGTACCTAAGCTTGTAGGGCCACATATTGGGACTGCACATTCATGATGAAGGCTCTTGATTGCAGCTCCACAAAGCTCCTCCTGTCACAAGGCTGAGGGCCAGGGTGTCTCTCTGAAGTCTAATCTGCAGGGACGTAGTGCTGGGTAATCCCACCCAACTCTAAATTAACTGCCATCTTTTATTTAGTGGCACACAGGTAACACACCTTTCAGCCGCGACAGAAATGTTGATGCACCAAATTCACTTTCGTTGTAATATTTTTTGCAGCATCGCACTCACATTCATCTGAAATCTGTTGTCATATTTCAATGAAATGTGGCATAAATAATAGTACTATTTTGAACCCAGATTTTATTTATTTACGTGAGTCATCTTGTTGTGAACACTGATTTGATATGATTTTAAAAATCTAGTTATAAGAGCAGCCCAAGCTCTCATTTACACCTATCAATCAACCAGGGACCATGAAAGCTGCAATTTACAAAATTAGATCACTTCGTCTCGAATTAATTATTACACATTTCTCTAATCAGACAAACACCATGCCTGTGACCCATGAGCATGTGAGAGCATTGCTGGCCTACCAAATGTATCCACAATTTACAAGCAACAATTTGTTGTTAATTGCTGCCGTTTGCAATTTGCACGTGTACCTGCATATCGCTTTTGTGAGACAGGCCCTGAAGTTTGCATGTCTGTGGATTGTGTATTGTCTGAAAATTGAAATTTTTAGCATATCAATCACTTAATTTTTCTGCAACAATGTGTGCCTTTTCTGCATCAATTTATGGTGCAAATGCATTTAATTATATAAAGGAATCTATTGTTAGATATTTGGGGGGGGTTGCACTGGCCAATTTTGTAAATTACGCTAATGCTGGGAGTAGTTCATCATGAGGTATCGGTGCACACATGTGCTTCTGATATCTGAACCGTATATTCAGTTATGTAATGCTTTGTGTTACCTGGTGATGCTCCACAGGGGTTCAATGCGCTGGACTGTGGGGTCCTCTATGTACTCAAAGGCCAGACTCCCAGGAACGTTGGCCCGGTCGACACTCAAACTGACTTGCACCGGCCCGGCTCTCGTAACAGACGGTGCAGAGAAGCACACGATCTCCGACATGGTCCTCCTGGTGTGAGCACCAAATGAGCGTTTTATTCATGCCTTTCAATTGTGACTCTACCCACTTGTTACTGCAGTGGCAAATCCCTGATGCGGTTATGAGCCAATGTACATTACCATGAGGGGAGAGCATTCATTACAGTCAGATTCATCTCTTCATTGTTACAGATACATTAGGGATGGAACACTGTAATTAGAGGGTGCTCTAGCTAATGCCTTCCTTGCCTCACCCCTGACTCCTACCATGTGAGGCATTTTGAACTTTAAATAGATATCTATTAATACAAAGAGAACCTACGGATGTGGGTTTCATCACCTCCTCACAAATCATTGTAAACTCTTTTCATGTAACACACAAACACTTAGTTGTATCTAAAGTGTGCTTCTATAAATGATTGTGATTTCTTACTATGTTTCATAGAGATTAGAGAAGGCTAAATCTTTGATGTTGTGCGGAGGCAGTCCCATGTTAGTGTCTGTGTATCTGGAGTCTAGAATGTAAAGCCCAATTTATGGTCCTGCGTACCGTAGGTACATATGTAGGTACGTGTAGAAACGGACCCTACGTCATAGCCCGACGTGCACCTCTCAAAAACAGTAACTAACTGTGATTGGTTCACTTGGCCTCACCAGCATACACACACCTCGGCCTTGCTACTCTCAAAGAGATACGCTTGAATGACGCAGACACCAGCCCCCAAGTATAAACCTCCGCCTACTTAGGTAGGCTACGGTGTAAAATCTGGGTAGAGCCCCTGCAGAAGCATATATCCTGTTGAAGGCATAATTTAACATGAGGAAGTTATGTTATCAGACTCACCTGTACAGCTCACAGGTCTGATTACCAAAGTACACATTAACAGTGCTGCCAGCGCCCAGGTTCTCCCCCACAATGGTGACCTTGGTGCCACCAGATTCAGGTCCTCTGCCTGGGGTCAGCGCCATTATTGAAGGGTTCTGTGAAGGACCAAAATTAATTTACCATTTATTCAACATACAGTAGATCTAACACAGTGCATTGCATTAATAATCTATCAGCCTTGGCTGAATTAATAAATAAACAGTAGGAAAAATTGTACTTGACTCTAGTGCAATAAACCACTCACACTCTTTTCATTAGCCATGAAATGTAAATAATGCACACAGTGAACACACCAATAGAAACACTTTCTGAATGATGAAGAACTGGTGCCCAGTGAGCACATTCGCATCTTTCTTTAGAAATACCAGTACATGTGTGGCAAACGGTATATGCAGGGATTGTTTATGCATGTGGCAGTGGTGGGGAATGGAGTCACATGACTTGGACTTGAGTCTGACGCGAGTCACATATTTGATGACTTTAGACTCTACTTGAGAATTTCAGGAAAAGACTTGCAACTCGACTTGGACTTCAACACCAATGACTTGTGACTTCGGACTTAAGCCTTTTGACTTGAAAAGACCTTTCCCCAAACACAAAGATTAAAAAGTGTGTTTTTTTCCCTTTCATTTCCTGAATCAACTAAGGCTATTAATTCCCAGCAAATCAATACTTTATTTCCCAGAGCCACTTTAATCAATCTGACAGATCGCAGAGAGAGAGGCATGAAGTGAAGTTATGTCGACGTATGTATTAAGTGCCAGTTTGAAATGATGACAGCAAATAATTTTGTTTTGCGTATGAAGACTACTTACTATCAGACTTACTATTTAGAATCTGCGCCCTATTGTTTTTTTTTCTGGGAGAGCAGTAAATCCGCCTGCTGAGCCGAGGTAATCAGCATGAGTGACGAATGAATTTGAAATCGTTAACGTTAATTACAAAGCAGTTTGCCATCCCTTTTCCATGGATCTGACACCTAATGGGCTGTGCTGATTTCAGACAGCACACCCAGCCTCCCCCGCTGGTGCCAGGGGACTACATGAGGTCAGTCCTCAACGATTAACGTTACTGTTGGCTGAGATACAGCCAAGTTTCCCTAGTTTCCCCCCCCCCCGGTTTCCCTTTGCCTCCAACACGACAAACTACAGTTATTACATGTTCAATTGTCACATTAAGAGCCATAGGAATAGCTACATTTGACGCCCAGATCAACAGAGAGCTGGAGAATGAAAGAGAGAAACCACTAACTGCTTAACTGAAGTAGCTCATAATAGCATGTAAACATACACCTGTGTGGTTAGCTAGAATGTTGCTGAAAGGAGATCGCTATAAGTGAACTAGTGCAACATTCCCTTTAAATGTAAAGTGAATAATAATTAGCCACTGTAATGATGAATATAACAAAAAATACTGCGGCAATCTACCATAGCAAGACGCTATAAACACAGAAATATGTCAGCAGTGAGCCAAAAAGGAGGCTGGACAGGACAGCTGGTGCGGTTTAGTTAAATTGATGAAAGTAAAAGCCTGCTCCGCGGATCCATTATATGTTATGTGCAATTACGTGTTCAGTGTAACCTGTCAGACTGGCGATGAAAATATTAGAGATGGCCCAAGCCTATGCGGTGGTCAACAAAAAAATAGATGCAATATGCAAAACATGCGGGTTGAAAATTACAACAACTTCCAACTTCGTTCTACATTTGAAAATGTACAAAGAACAGTAACGTTGTGGGTTCCCTCTCTAACTCGTACTTGTAGGTGGTCTAAGCGATGACATGAGTTTTTTTAGCAGCAAACATCTCACTAATTTCAATTTTAATTTTATGTATAGTATCAATTTCATAACAAGTTATCTCAAGACACTTTACAGACCATATAAATGGACCCAATAGTTCTAGTATTTCCCTCCAAAGCAACCAACAGTGCGAGGAAAAACTCCCTTTTAGGAAGAAACCGGGACAGACCCAGGCTCTTGGTAGGCGGTGTCTGACGACCGGTTGGGGTTGAGATGAATAGTGGCAACAACAGTCACAATGAAAGATAATGATATAGTGACTAAAAAATAGCCATTTGTAGTAATTCATGAGTTATAATAGTTTCAGATTAGGAGGAGGGAGGGGTGAGCTAGCCTCGTTTTGTTTGACAATAACTTCAAACATCAACAAGAAGTGACATCACCCAACATCGGTTAGAGCGCCTTTAAGTCTAATGGTGTTTTTCCATTACATGTTACCTGCTCGACTCACCTCGACTCTACTCGCCTTTTTGGTTTTCCATTATGAAAAAAGTCCCTGGAACCTGCTAACAGCTACATCATCTCTGTTAAGGTTCCTAGCGAGTTGAGGCGATACCAAAAAGTGACGTGACAACCTGCAGACTACTGATTGGTCAGAGAGAATCATCACTAATCACTGCTTTGTCATTGCTAGCAACAGACGAGGGGAGGGGGGCTGAACAAACCCGCCATTTTTAAATAGTCTAGCCAGCAGGGTTTTTTTTTTGCTGCCTCCAGCTTCTTTTGAAACTAAATGTGTCTTCTGGCTGTGGCAACAGCCACATGCCGAGAATCAAAAACAACACACCTTCAATGTGTGTGTTTGTCGCGTTAGGTCACAGCAGTTTCCTGCTGTGTCGCTATGACGACCAGCCAGCCACGCTCGCCTCACACTACTGTACTGAAGCTGAATCTCATTTCTCTATCTCACCCCTTCCCTACCCCTAGCCCTTCCTTGGGCCTCAAAATCAAGTGGTAAGGACTAGGGGGGAAAACACACCCCTGTGAAATGGGACACCACCTGGTTACATCACCATGCAGTATTGATCACAAACTTCCAAGATGCTGTCTGCAAGTGTGTGTATGTCGATTGCTTGGGTTTTGACAACAGTGTCATATGTACTGTATGTATATATTTTAAATTTCTTTTATGTTCACTTTGGTGGTGTGGTGGTGCAGAAGCAAATGTTCTTATCTGTGTAGGCTACTAATTAGGTCTGTTTGCAGTAATTATTTTTATACACACTGAATGGTGTGTGCTATCTATATGTTGTGTTCTATATCTGTTTCAGTTATCACTGTTTTGAATGACATTGATGTTCAGAAACACTTTTTGTCAACAAAAATATATTTAGTATATTTAGTTTACTTTATTGCCCAATAAAGTAAACAAAACACTCAAAATCATATATTATATTACAGAACTATTAGCTACTAGTAGATCGGGCTTAAAAAGGCACTCAAATGTGTAAAACTCATAAAAGACCACAAAAAACTACTGCTATTCTGATATTCCAGACCAGTCTAATGTCCTGGATAACAACCAACAACAATGCACAGGTGCATGAACATGAATTAATTACAAATGATTACAATAATACAGTAGCAATACAACAATGAATGGCTACAACAGGAACGCATGACTCACTCCCATAGTTGCTTTATAGCATATTTTTATTTTAAAAGTTTTCAGCCTGAAAGTGGATCAGCTGCTGTGTCCGCCTTTGTTCCTGTGTGATACAAGACGGTATACATAAAACATGTATCGATGTCGCCAAAGCAAGTAGCGTTGTGCACTGATATCAAACAAAATTCGCTGCTAATGGAGTTTAGTTAAAACTGTAGACATGCATGGAGTCCATTCAAGGCAGAGAAATGCGGGATTGTTGTGCAAATCTGCCATGTAACATTAACGTTAGCAATTAGCAATTAGCGTTAGCATAGCAAGCTAGTGATTTAAAAAAAAGTTTCAATTAAGAACATGATTGCAAATATATGTGCAAGACTGTATATAGAGCACAAAACAACACTGTTGTAATTTTTTAATTAATCATTTAAGCAAAAAGTACTCTTATTGCGACAACCCTAACTCTCACGTCAATGAGCAAAACTAAGGCGAAGGGGTAAGATTGAGAAATGAGATTCAGCCTAAATCTGCAGTGGAAACTGGACGACAGGGCACCGCGGTCGAGTAGGGCTGGTACTCGCAGTGGGTAAGTGCCATAAGTAACAGAAATTGTGCAACCTTGCGGGTGAATGCAACTGTTTATGCCTTTTGTCTGTTGTTTTATGCAAACTGTGGTGTTCTCTCTCGCACACATGCACACACAAAGTTTAATCATAAAGTGAGTTTTTTCTTCTTTTACATTTATCTTTTTAATTCATGTAGATATAACACATGAACGTGAAGTGTCTGTGTTATTAAATTCAGCACCACATGTTAAAACTTGTTGAAATACAAATGTGTATAAATACCCTAATGATTTGTGTAAATTTAATTTATTATTAATCTGTTGTTTAGATTGGCTTAATATTGTGATATAACTTGTTTAGGAATCAAAACACAAAGTTTAGGACTTTGGACTTGACTCAGAACTTGCCTGTCTTGACTTGGGACTTCAGTGCAAAGACTTGAGACGTACTTGAGACTCTGTCTCACGTCTGGCATGTGGCCCCAGATGTTTGCTTCGGAACAAATGGACAAGAGTGAATGTGTTGCATTGTGTGAGAATTACCACAAAGGAGTAGAGCTGGGAGGACTGTGCGCGTAGTTCCGGTCTGCATTCACCAACACACAGCTTAACTGGACCTGGAGCACTTCCTTTAGGAGCCGCAGCCATCTCACACACAATCCTGTTAAAACAAAAGACACAAATGCAAAAGGTGCACAAAAAAAAGAAAACAGGTGGGCAACAGATCATTGTGCACACAAGCCAGACACACACCACACACACACATATATACACACACAGCAGAATCACTGCACTGTATCACATTTATTCTGAACTGCAGAGGGACAAGCCTGTGCTGACCAGTGTGATTGAGGCAGACTTTCATAGAAGTTGTGGGTCAATACAGAGGGCCATCTTTCTTCCTAATGGGAAACCTATAACAGCAATATAACTCAAATGATAAACTACACCCCTCCCCATCGTCAGCACGATTGTCACCCACCATTACCTCTGGTTGCCATGACAACATAAGGGTTTCTTCAATAAATCAGTATTGCCTGCCAGGTCAATAAGATAAAGTGTGCCATGAATAAGTCATTATAGCAACTGACCCCATGACGAAATAAATTGTTGAAACAGTTTTAAATGTTTTGAAGCACTTGGTGTGCCAAAAGAATGGCCCTGCTGAATGCATAGATCTGCTCAACAAACATCTACCTTTACAATAAGGGCACCCAATGCATCGTCTCTGCCCATCTCATCTCTATTCCTACATCACGAGAGTTTTCCAATTTTCTGCTGGTCTTTTTTTTTTTTACAAGGATATAAATAAAGTCCCTGCAGCCTGAGCCCAATCGTGTTACATGGCTGTGAGAGAAACACATGGCTAGCAGATTGTCCCTGCAGTCAGCGACATGTAGCGCATTTCAATTACAGCTGCGCCGACAGCCTCATAACGACAACGACACAAAGACTGTCTCTTCCTCTGGCTCTGACTGCACCAGAGCAATGCAAAGCCCCCCCACCCAATCCTACAACCTGATGAGGCATCGTGGTCTCCAGCTTATTCACAGATCCTGCTAGTGACAGTGAGATAAATGGTGTGAGAGAGGAAAAGGGTGTGTGTGTGTGTGTGTGTGTGTGTGTGTGTGTGTGTGTGTGTGTGTGTGTGTGTGTGTGTTTACAGTGTGTATGTAGTCTATGTACAGTACAGTATGAATCCAGACATGTCTGGGCAGGAGAGGAGTCTCTCTTACTGTTCTGCTGTGATGTATCCCTCTTCCTGTGGGATGCACTGCATACCCGCCACTTCCACGTTATCCTCCAGCTCAGAGAAGGACAGACCCAGGTTCAGGCCCTGGATGGTGACCAGTGTGCCCCCCTCCAGAGGCCCGGCCACTGGGCTCACCTACATAAGAAGGGGAATCAAGTAAAAGAGGATGAAGAAAGGATTTGACGTGCAGTGATAGGTTCTCAGGCTATTCTTGTATAAATAAACACTTTTAGGCAACATTTGTCTTTCTGTAGGTTTAGTCTATCGCCAGCAGATGGACTCACAGCAACACACGTACAGTACGTCAAGTGCATGTTTGCTCGAATGAGTGAGGATAGCAGTGAGAGCAAGTATTATCATTTCACAGAGCCACGTCCCTTAAGTCTGTGAAGAACAGAGAACATAGCTGACAACAACCAAGATTAAAAAAAAAAATACTGTTAAATTGTGCCTTTAAACTGGATAAAAGTCCATTTCTGACAGAGCTTCTGGCAGGTACACACAAGACGCTGACAAATGCGCGTGAGAGACACACAGCGAAAAACTACATCACCTGAATGATTGAGAAACTACACGGACACACCGTTTCTGTGTAATCTCTATGTAAACAACAAAGGTCCCATGACATTTTTTTTTTTAACATTAATATGAGTTCCCCGAGCCTGCCTTTGGTCCCCCAGTGGCTAGAAAGCTCATTGTGGGACTGGCTCTAGTGGCTGTAATTCTGCACCAAGGCTGAATTTTTGGAAAGAGACTTCAGAAACAGTATTAGGGGAATACTTAAGCCTATATAACAGCATCCAAAAAACAAAATGTCATAGGAGCCTGCCTATAGCCCCCCAGTGGCTAGAAATGGTGATTGGTGTAAAACCAAGCCCTGGGTATCCTACTCTGCCTTTGAAAAAATGAAAGTTCAGGTGGCCTGGAATCTTGCCTCTTATGAGGTCATAAGGGGAAAGGTTACCTCCCCTTTCTCTGCTTTGCCTGCCCAGAGAATTTGGCACCCATGAGAAAGAGAAACATCACGGCTTTAAAACAAGCAAAGTGGCAGTTTGGTCAAAGCCACAACCCCAGCATTCACCTTCTCTCCTCCTCAAAAGTTACAGACTCAGAAATGGCACATACTAAGGAAAAATCATTGTGGGACTGGCTCTAGTGGCTGGAATTCTGCACCAAGGCTGAATTTTGGGAAAGAGACTTCCAATACAGTATTAGGGGACCACTAAGGTCTATATAAAAGAGACTTCAGATACAGTATTAGGGGACCACTAAGGTCTATATAAAAGAGACTTCAGATACAGTATTAGGGGACCACTAAGGTCTATATAAAAGAGACTTCAGATACAGTATTAGGGGACCACTAAGGTCTATATAAAAGAGACTTCAGATACAGTATTAGGGGTCCACTAAGGTCTATATAAAAGAGACTTCAGATACAGTATTAGGGGACCACTAAGGTCTATATAAAAGAGACTTCAGATACAGTATTAGGGGTCCACTAAGGTCTATATAAAAGAGACTTCAGATACAGTATTAGGGGACCACTACAGTCTATATTAAAGCATCCAAAGAGCACCATGTCATGGGAATTTAACGTAGATTTACCTTAAGTTACATACCAACAGGGTTTTGTTCAAAAAGCCTTGAAATCCACTATAATTCAAAACAAACTTTAATGAATAACGCAGTACGTGACAAAACCTTGAGGAACCTATTCACAGTGTAAAGTTAACCATGCCAGCAGGAAACCTTTAGACCTGCAGAGCAGAACAGGAGCAACGCCGGAGCAACACTCCCTCTACTCACATGCAGCACTCGATGGTTGATTCATTCTGCTGCAGGTCCTTCAGCAGCACTAATAATGTGACGGGGACATCAAAGGCTCGCGGCTCTTTGAAATGGAAGAGCCTCACATCTCTGTGCCTGACCCACTGTGCCTCATTCATGAGAACGAACAGGAGTTTGTGTCAAAAAAGATCCATCACCTCTCTCTAAACACACTGAATTCACTTAGCTGTCAGGCACTTAAGGTATTCAGCCTGCGTGGGATAAAATGTAAGATAGTCTCAGATACACAGGCACTTGGATGGGAAATTGGAAGGTAGCCACAGATAAAATGTTTGTTTTTAACATTTACATGCTACCAACGCAATTATAGTGCTGTATTCCTGTAACGCAGTAATATAACGCATTACTAATAACATGTCGGGAATATTATACCTGTTACAATCTACAAACACGTAGTTACGCAGTAACGCATTTTCACCCAACATTTCGTTTGTAGCCTTTGTTTTTTTTAAGAATTCACCAACACCGCAAAATATTTCAGCACCGAAAAAAAAGGTCCGCGAGTGTTGTTGGAATCTCTGGTTGAAATGACCGCAGACACGGATCCATTTGCGAGATGGACATTATTTTCAGGAGTTGTACACGCTATGTTGAAGCAAGCTGTCCCGTCTGTATGGAACTAATATTATGCTTGATACACGTAATATCATTACATTTTTTAGTGGTGGGAAGTAACTATACCGTAGGCTACTTCGATTCAATTGAAGGTGCATTTCAGTGAGTATTTTCATTTTCTCCTACTTATTAGGCTACTTCTAATCCACCACAATGCAGAGTCAATAGGCTAGTGTACGTTTTACTTAACTATTTATTTTATAGCTTTAGTAACTTTGCAGATTCAGATTAATAATACGAAATAATATGAATAAATTATGATGTGTGGATAAAGATGAGACATACTTCCACTTTTATTTTGGTGAAAGTAAAACAAAAATAGTGTAAAGCATTACAATTCAGAGACCTTAATATTGTAACATAACTAATTACTCTCAAATGACAGTAATTAGTAATCGATAATGTGTTACATTTTGGAAGTAACTTGCCCAACGCTGAATACAACTACAGTATATGATGCTGTAGAATTCAACCTATTTTTTAAGAGAGCTGTTTTTTTTTTCCACATTTCTGAAAAAGCACAAAACTAACAATCCTAAGCTGAAGTCTATTAATCAAATGTTACTGTTACACAATTGTGAAACTTGAGAAATAAAGTAGTTTCAGTTATTTTAACAACCTGCTTCACCTTGGTTCCTCTGTCAGACATGCCTCGCACATCAGTCAAAGAGTTTGAAAATAAAAAAAACCCTGAAACAAGACTGCCTTCCTTCCATCTTGAACTTTATTTTTTGACTGACTGACTGACATTGGCTGACAACAGCCCAAACAAACAATCAACAGACCTCAGTAATGCGTGGGTTGGTACACTTGACATTCCTGGCAGAAAGGTCCAGCCAGCGGCTAGCGTACGGAGAGATGGGAGGACAGTGCTGCTTCATGGTGCATCGGCCCTCACCGCTGCACCAGCCACACCGGAACTTCCTCTCCGCCCGCAGACACATGCCACAGCTGTCCCGCTGGGCGTTGCACTTGTAGAGGTGCACTGTGGGAAAACACAGAGGATATCTGCTCAGTTAAAATATAAAGTCATTTCACTTTTCAATATTGAGGATTTTTGAGAATGTCACTATGAATAGGCTATCAAAGCATATATCAAGCATAGGATGTTCTGTAAAAAAGCACCAGTAGGGAGTTATGTTACAAGTTAGTCTGATTAAAATACTAATCAACCAATTAGATCACATTGTTAAACAGAAGGTATGTACAGTCAACTCCAAAAAAACCGAGAAGGGTCTAGCTGCAGAGCTCCAGGCTCTGGCCCACCTTCTCCTCTGGACCCTTGGATCCCCAACTTGGAGAAAGCTGTGACGTCTAAAATTGTGTACACCAGTTGTCATAAGATCAGGATACTACAGCTTGCCTCATGGTTCATTAATTTGGATAAGCCTCACCACCTCTACCGATAACACCAAGGTAAAACACACAACCTTAATATGTCGATATAACTATATCTTAATAATGTAATAAATTTAGGTAATGTAAAACAGCTGGCCCAACCCGCTGTTGCTCCACCTCTCCCCACTGCTAGATGACTTTTGCTGGGATGAGATCTGACGACTGGAGATGAACGGCTGGCTAGTCAGTAATTCCACCATGATTTCATGCAGTGTATGTGGCTAAAGCATCAGGTTGTTCAATTTAACTCATTTGGCTGGCTTGCTTAGCTATCTTACTTACTAATTCCCCCATTCTTCATGCTACACTGGTTACCACCAAAAAGATTAAAACACAGTGGCTATTTCATTAAAATAAAATAAACATTACAAATTGTAACGTGAATAAATCTTCAATACATTATAACTCATCCGTGAACATTGTTTCTGCTTGAGTCACATCAGATAGATTTACATTGGCAAAAAAGACAAACTCCCATCATCCTGCCCTACTTATGAATATGATTGAGAGACCCCGAGCGGTGATTTTTAGGTCGGCCTGAGCCTGGAGCTCTGCAGCAGGACACTATTGAAAATAACTGTCTACAGCCATGGACAGTCAACTAGGGAATTCCATAATACTCACGAGTTTGTTTAAATTTCTTAAATTTCTTATCTTAAGAAAAAATGTCCAATAAACTTCTTCATTGTTTGCTTACATCCTCTCCGGTATAAGTGGCTTAAATGTATGCCCATATAAAGAAACTTACCTATGTAATGAAAAGGCCTTATAAAATTCATGGCCATCACAGTGTATATCCTTGGCTATGGGGATGTATTTATTATACAACCCACAATGATAACTGACAAACACCTGTTCTTGCATGATGATGGAGAGGAAACCAAGAGCAGTTGTGAGAGCCAAACCGAGCAAATATGAAGATTCACCCTTCACCCCTCCCGGCACACAAATAATTGGGTGCCTTTTTGACAACACTCCCTGCAATTGTGAACTTTCTCTTAAGGCCTTTTGGGAGCCTTGAAGCGCTCTCTATGACCCATCTATCCTCTGTGGATTGAGTGCTTTACACTTCTCTGGCCTGGCAGTGATGGATGGCAGAGGCACCTTTAATCTTCTCGGGATTGTCGATGATGAAATTGCCATTCCATACAATGGAGAGGTCCACTGCCAGGTCACTGATCTTCACACCCTCGTACATGTACTGAAAAGAAGAAATAGAGAGTGAGGAATTGTGCAGTAAATGGATCCAGAGAGCCAGAGAAAGTCAAAACTAGAAAAAAGGTAAAAAAAATAAATAAATACAGAGAAAAAGACAGAGTGGAGGAATATGAGAAGATGAAAGGGCAGCAGAGAGACAAGGCTTTTAACCATCTGTCATTTCTGCTATGGTTGTCTGCTCCTCTCCTCTTTGACATGTGGGGACGCAAACCCTGGCTGGGGTGGCCGATCATCCACATCTGAGGAAAATGGCCTTTTCACTCATTGTCACAGAGTAGCAATGTATGCTTTGCATGGAAATTTAGCCTGTGACTTGCATTGTGCAACAATAATCTCATGTATTAATCCCAAACCTGTTTGAAAAACATCACTTGTATGCTTTGTCAACACCTATAGGTGTTAGTCAGACAATATGCTGCTTACCAGACAAGCTAGTGTCCTTTCCTTCCTTCCTTGCTTCCTTCCCTGTCTATTATGACAAAATGACTTCGCATAAACAGACACACCCACTTTCTAAGCCAAGTGGCGTGCTATCTGTACACATTTTGAGCTATTTGCGTGTATTTCTACGCTCTATACAGCGGACATAAATGCGTCATGATAACACGCCGATAATGGCGTACGAGAGATCAGTCTGCACTGTCAGTCTTTTTCTATCACATGCTTTCCACCTTTCCTCATCACTCTCACTTTCTTCTTAGTATGCTCAACACCTCAGGCGGTATTCACTGATGTACCCTATGTACCTTGCCTACACAGCATCCAAGCTGTCTGTCTCATTTGACAGCTGTGAGACTCCCACTGGGAGTGTTTAAGGTCATACCGAGCTGTTCTGGCACTGCACGCTGGTGCTGTTGAAGCGCAGCGCCGTGACACGGTGGCTGACACCCTGCACATGCACCACACACTCATAGCCCGCTGGCCTGACTGCGGCTGGGGAAGGTTTCTGGCCCTCAGGGTGATGGGTCGGACCTCCCCGGCCGGAAGAAGAATTTCCCCCGAGTGAAGGAGCTGAGGGCAGTCCTGTGAAAAACACACACACACACACACACACACACACACACACACACACACACACACAAACAAGTAATTGTTCTATCAGTCAGTCAGTATGAAAACATGTACGCTTGGTTCATGTCGTCCCTGCTGTTTAGCCTTTAAATTACCTACGCATAATACACAAGTAGTATTGTCATATCTTCAGTGATTAATTGATTTATCTACAAAAGTTTCTATTGTATGTAGGTATTTACTATCTATTTGTCTATTTATGTGTCCCTCTCTACGAATGTAGTAGAGGGATTAATGGGGCAAACAAATTGCTAATCCAAATACAGTTTGCATTCAAATGCTAACATGTTACCCTTTCCAATACAGTAACTTTATATAATACTGAGAATATGCTCAGTTGTAAACAAGTATTATTATTTATATATATATATGTGTGTGTGTGTGTGTGTGTGTGTATATTTATGTATATATATTATATGTATATATATATGTATATATATGTGTATATATGTATATATGTATATAAATATGTGTATATATGTATATATATGTATATATGTATATATACCATTCTATTAGATTATTTAGGACTACACTTTCTGTCAATGTATTTACAGTGGCTTGCATAAGTTTACACACCCATGCTAAAGTTGATTAAAAAGAGGAATAAAAAAATATCTTTTGGAAATTGATCTTAATGTCTTAATTCAAAAAGAATTAGGAAAATCCAACCTTATAAGGACACCAATTTTCTTTGTGAATGAATAATGTATCATAAATAAATAAATGTTCTTCCTTAAAATACAGGGGGCATAAGTATACACACCCCTATGTTAAATTACCATAGAAGCAGGCCGATTTTTATTATTAAAGACCAGTTATTTCATGGATCAGGATACTATGCATCCTGATAAAGTTCCCTTGGCCTTTGGAATTAAAATAGCCATAGAAATAGGCATGGGGAACTTTCCATAAGCTCATCTCTTAGTGCAAATCAAACCAGCTATAAAGCTAACTGAAATAAAACCATGCCAATCTCCAGGTATGGTGAAGGGTATGTTTTGATGTGGGGTTATTTTAATTCCTAAGGCCAAGGAAACTTTATCCTTATATTTATTACTGTATCTGAAGGTCTCTTTGCCGAAATTCAACCTGGGTGCAGAATTATGGCCACTAGAGCCAGTCCCACAATGAGCTTTCCTCAAGACGTACCATTTCTGTGTCTGTAGCTTTAAATTCTATTGAGGAGGAGAGGGGGTGTGGTCTTGACAAACTGCCATGCTTTGCTTGTTTCCAAACAGAATGTCTCTCTCTTTCTTATGGGCGGGAAAATTCTCTGAGTGGGCTAAGCAGTGCAAGGGGAGGTCACCTTTCCCCTTATGACATCATAAGGTGCAAGATTCCAGATTGGCCCATCTGACCTTTCATTTTCTCAAAGGCAGAGCAGGATACCTAGGGCTCGGTTTACACCTATCACAATTTCTAGCCACTGGGGGACTATAGGCAGGCTGGGGGAACTCATATTAATATTAAAAAACCTCATAAAGTGAAACTGTCATGCCGTGTGACCTTAACTATTCAAAAGATTGCCATTACATTTGGTACAGACATTCATGTCCCTCTCATAAACTTTTAATAACTTTGATGATAACTTTTCATTTAGCACCATCATCACATCAAAATTTAAGTTTGTCCAGTACATTGGTTTATTGTCGTTGTTAATGTGAGCATGTTAGCATGCTTATATTAGCATTTACCCACAATACCATATGCCTAAAATAGACAATAGCGTGGCTGTAGTCTCTAAGCTTGCTTGATTCTTTGGTGCAGCTTTAGTTTTATCTTTAAAACTTGGACTGTGTGTTTATGGTGTGTCACAGAGAAACAGATAAAGGGTACTCTGGAAAGCCAATGAAACTGTAGCTGTCTTTATGTTAATGAGATTTGCTGTACCTCTGAGGCGTTGACTCTTCCCTCCTGGAAAGAACAGCTGCTGGGGTCGTGGGTGCACAGGTTGCGGTATTTACACCAGTGGCAGCGGAAAGTGCTGTTTACACAGGACAGACACCTGCAAGAAGAAATTAATACATTACTACATGACCAGCAACCATTTAATATTGCCTCCTGTATATTGAGTTGCTTTGCATTCGCGTAGTATGTAGGCTACATATTCCTCTCCAGGGTGAAGAAGGTTGAAAAAGGGAGACTGATGAAGGATTATAGCTTTCTGCTGAGTTTATCATGCCAGTGATGTCTGCATTTTCTATGCAGACAGCAATGAATGGTAGTCTTTTTGTTGTATATGACAATAAATTACCTTAAAGGGGAACTAGGCAGTTTTTTTAGCTTAATTTACCTTAACTGAACAGCTTCGGAGTCATTGGAACGGTTATATGACTTTTTTAGTTGAATGGTGGTCGTCTCGCCGCCAGCCTCAGCGTCAGGAAGTATCGCGTGATATCAGGTCTTATGATGTAACAAATTGCTTCACATCCAGGAACCGGCTAACAAGGTAGCAATGGAGTTTTTCACACTATCCTCATGGCTGAGCCGGCAAAACAAGAAGCAGAAAGCTAGGAAAGCATTTTCAGAGGAACAGGAAAAGAGAAAATGGAAGACTGACCGAGCGAGGAGTCAGACAAGTAAAAGCTGCCAAATATTCCAAAGCTGTAGGGAGAGAAACCTGCGAGCAAAAAGAAGAAAAAAACTGCATAGCGCCCCTTTAAGTCTTTGCAGGAGTAACTATTCAAATGTATCTGTCACTTAAAATCCTTTTAAAGCAATTACAATTAAACAGCGTTATATACAAAAATGTAAAGGTCATACAGTGTCCTTGTTCTGAACTTTTCATTTCATAATTCATTAATCTGTTTTTTACATTATGTTGATTTGTATTTATGATTTCTGACTACAGTACATTTCACCTATCCAACTCTAGATTACAGTATATACTAAAGCTTGAATCTATCAAACTATCAAAGTCTGCTCTGCTGAATTTGGTCATGCAATAAGATGAAACTATGAGGAAACTATAAAATTACTAGCAGCACTCCAATACTGTGGCTCATAGCAAGCTACAAATGCCAATAAATGTAGTGCAGCACCATTACATTTTTATATTAATTAGCTGCCTAGGGCCAGTATGGACATACAAGTGTGTGTGTATGTGTGTGTGTGTGTGTGTGTGTGTGTGTGTGTGTGTGTGTGTGTGTGTGTGTGTGTGTGTGTGTGTGTGTGTGTGTGGGGTTGGGTATTAATAGAACTGGACAGTCAGGGAGCTGCAAACACTGGGTAATTAATTATGGAGGGTGATGTGATGGTGGTATAGAGGAGGTGTAGAAGGTGGTGCTGAGTTAGGAGTGTGGTTGGTTTGAAATATTAATCACAGGGGTTCACAGGGTCACTCTGCAGCTAATGGAGGCCGTATTGGTGTGGGGCGGATGTGATGAGCTTCCAACTGTTTCTCTCTAATGGCTTAATATGGTTATATTAGGGCGTTCATGTTGCAGTCAAACAATAGGTGGCATGTTTCCATTGTGAGCTAATTCCCAGGGTTTGGCTATGAATAAACCATTCAATAGGGAACTTTAAGGCTCAAAACCGACCCCGAGCAAGCTTTTTTTTCTATTAGACAAGTAATGTTACATGCAAAGCATGTGAAATATATTGTGATAATGTGGTTTTAGCTGGCTAATATTAGCTTGGTCACTTACGTGGACAAACTGCTAGCTAGCAAACGTAGCAAAATACTGTCTTGAGTGTATAACGTCAGCTTATTCAGCCAGACTCCCAAGGCTGATCTGACTGGTAAATTTGTAAGCTTGCCATTTTCAAAGTAGTTTATCAGCTAATGTTACGAAACAACACAACGCTAGACACATGCCACGCAGCTAAGATACAGCTAGCTGGCTAACCTTAGCTTCTTGTGACTGTTTTTGCTGATGCCCAGGATGGTTACTCTCACCTACGGAGTGCGGGAATGTGCGCTAGAAAAAGGAACAGGATGCTGACCGCAGTTCACCTAACCAATGTCATTAATAACAAGGATTTTTGCAAATCCCACATAGTACCTTTAACGGTTGTTTCAACTCTCAGTAGCCTCAAAATACAGAGAGTGTTTATTTCCCTCTCTCATCTTACTGTGCCATTCAGAATGTGGACGAAAAAGTAATAATTTCATGACAA
Organism: Percina caprodes; assembly: GCA_013375575.1. Taxonomy (NCBI): domain Eukaryota; kingdom Metazoa; phylum Chordata; class Actinopteri; order Perciformes; family Percidae; genus Percina; species Percina caprodes. The sequence goes on along the minus strand of JABXJD010000301.1, from coordinate 307,709 downwards.
AGGTTCTTTCAAGAAACTTATTCAACATTGTGCCATTTTACCTTTCTGGAGATTCAATTCATTAAGTTGCTGATTTGCAGACATCTTTTAAAGCTGACAAATGCCGCTAATTGACATTCATCCTAATAAGATTCACCTTTGTAGCAATGATTGTAATTGCTATTCACATAGAAACACTCTGTCATAGTTTAATGTTACAATAAATACAGTTGACATTAGCATGATGGCTCAAAGTCAAAGCAGCTTCCCTGCCCAGTCAGAAAGAGCTTATAATGGTAAGACAAAACAGATGAGTATTTAAATAAAGTCCTCTTTAATTTACATTATTTCATCCACCTTCAAGGCACCAGAGCAAGGCTAAAAATCCAAAAATGGTCATCACAAACAATTCTCTGGTCGGGCCACTTGGGACAAAGTCAAGGCAAAAAGGAGTGTGTGTGTGTTTGAGTCTACTGCTTATCTATTCACGGGGCCTCGGGGACTGCTGACCTATACAGCGACGCACACTCAGTTACACCAGAAAAACTGCTCTACGAACACTGCAGGTCTACTAGGCAGTTTCCAGGTGTGACTATGAATAAGGTATTGGATTAAAAGAGCATATATGCTTTGGGTATTAAAAAATAAATACAGATTATTGGGTATTTTTCAGAGACTGACAGAAAAACTGTAGCTATTTGTATTTAAAGCCATAAGCAGTAAGCCCACACACCAGTTTAAGCAAAGTCGAAACAAACAGGTCATGGCAAATGCATCATGTTGATTTAAATGAAACCTGACAGATAAATTGAACTCAGAGGTTATCTAACAGCCCAATCTTAAGTAGAATTGTGAGCATCAGTACATCATTGCCCTAAGTCAAGTCATGCTCCTCTATTTATTGAACAAATCAAAGTGTGTGTGGTTGAGGGGGGATGGGCTTGGCAGTGGCAGCTGGACTCACGTTTGATGGGTACTGCAGTTGTAGAACTTCACCTCTGTGCTGGCAACCATTTGACCCGTCTCCTTTGAGTTCAGACGGAGCTCTACGCCAGCCCAGTCTGAGAGAGAGAGAGAGAGAGAGAGAGAGAGAGAGAGAGCATAATGAGTGAAAGGCCAGAGAGAGGGAATTAATAATATACAGGAGAGTTGATGACAGAGAGAGAACAGCCGTACAAAGAGACAGAGAGAGGGGGAGAGTAAGTAACAGAGAGACGAAAAAGATGGGTGAAAGAACGAAAACAACGAACGCAAAGTGGTCAAAATGAGAAAATTTTTTAATACTTTTATCACACTTCTGTAAAGAGCCACCTGGTGTCTGCGTCACTGCAAGGGCATATTGCTGTTGTCGTGGGAATGCCTTTAGTCAGAAACTTCAATTGAAGGATTACTGTGTATGCTCTGAGAAAATTCTACTGCTCCTGGGTACTTATCAAACTCTTTGGATAAACAAAAAATGCAAGGTGGTCCATCTGAAAAGCTGACTGTTTCAGCATCTTAAAAGCTGACTGTTTCTTGTGTCTGGAATATTGGTATTCTTAGTTTTTCACCTGACATTGGCATCACCATTACTGTATATAACTTTTTTTCGTTTTATCCATTTGTTTTGATACCTTATATCTGAGCTCACCTTGTCCTTCTGGTATCTGAGGGACTTCCTTCCCAGTCGGGGACAGACACATTACCCTGTTCCCGTTGACATGACCCTCCACCTGGGCCTGCTGGCCAAATGAGCAGGTGATTCCAGCAGAAAGGTCTGGAACATTATTCACCTCCAGCAGAAGCTTAAAAGAATTGGGAGAGGGAAAAAGATTTAATGTGCCGAATTTGGCCTGGTGCATAGTCACATGTATGTAATACTGCTTTCAAAATAAAATGTAATTATCAAAGGATTATAGAAATAGTTCAACATATGGGAGAATGGTTTGTTTTCTTAGCACACTTGGTTGCTGTGGATCAGTGGTAGAGCGGTTGCCTGCCAATTGGAAAGTTGGTGGTTTGATCCCTGGCCCTGCAATCCCATGTCAAAGTGCCCTTGGGCAAGACACCGAACCTCGAGTTGCTGCGCATCGGAGTGTAAATGTGTGTGAATGTTTACTTGAGCAGACAGCACCTTGTCCGTCCTCAGCCACAGTGTATGAATGTGTGCTTTGAGTAGTTGTTAAGACTCAAAAAGTGCTATATAAATACAGTCCATATCTAACCGTTAATATGAAGCTCGAGCTAGAAGGTGGTTAGCTTAGCACTCCCTGTTCCAATACTAGAAACAAGGAGAAATAGCATTTTCTGCAATCTGCCTATCAGCACTTCTTAAACTCACTCATTTACACGTTAAATCGTGTTTGCATAATCCATATCGAGGTCAAACTGTAAAAATGGGCAAAATTTACTCCTGAAAGTTATTGCTCCTGGCCAAGAAATAGTCCTGCAGACAAGCCCCTTAATCTGTTGTTTTTACACTTAAGGATTAAACAAATGAGAAAAAAATGTTAATTAGTGAGCTTAAGAGGTGCTGGTAGGCAGGGTTTGTTATGTTTGGACAGTGCCAGGCTAGCCTCTTCCGCTGTTACTTTGTGCAAAGCTAAGCTAGCCAGCTGTTGGCTCCTGCAGCAACAAACAACACAACAACAACAAACAGATAGAGAGTAGTATTAATCATTTAACTCTCGGCAAGAAAGCCAGTTAAGTGTATTTCCCTAAATGTCAAACAATTCCCCTAAAATAGCCCATAACTGCTACTGTATTTGGCTCTGCTGTGCTCTTGGCTAATTAAGCTTTTAGGAAATATAATCAACCTTTTGGCAGATGCATCAGGGATGCTGACACATTAGCTCACAGCCGCAAAAACAACTCCCACCTTTTTTTCAACATTTGTCCTCGCAGCGATGATGTATTTAAACCAAAATAAATAGAGAGTGTCTTACTGGGAGAATCAATCTTCTACGCTTATACTTACTGTACATGTGGCTGTACAAGGCTACTCTCAGTGATTGCTCATAAACATTGTGAGTGGAGTGACAGAGCAGTGATTGGTGTAATGATAAGCCGACTCACAGGGACACTATGTGCTGAGACAGCAATGCTGTCCGGGTGAGCGATAACCTTCACACAGCGGTCAATGTCCGTGGCGAAGCGGAACGTCTCCTCCGCCCTCAGACACAGATCCCTCCTCGAGCACCTGTGGAGCATTAAAAATGCACAGTATGTAACAGTGCAGCAAGTTAAGTGATGAATTATATACTGAAAACATCTCGAAAACTACTAGATGTATAGCCATGAAAGTTTGTGCAGACATGCATGATGCCCAGAGGATGCATCCTACTGACTGAATGCTGATCCTGTTCCTTTCCCTCTGGCGCCACCATGAGGTTCACATTTGCAGTTTTGAGTGAAATAACTCAACTATTGGGGATTGTCATGAAATTTGGTACGTTTTCTGGATGAATGTAAATTAATTTGGTGATGTTTCATCTCCTGCAAAACTACCGATAATGGCATTCCCATCAGCCACCGCTTTACTTTGTGCTAGGTGCTAATGTGCAAAGGTTAGCAAGCTGATGTTAAACCAAGATGGTGGACACGGTAAATACTATACATGTTAAACATCAGCTTGTTAGCATGGCTGTAGACAACTATTGTTACATTTGTACATCAACAGCATGGAAGTAAAGCTATTAGTTAATGTCTTGTTTTTTTGGCATTTTATTTTTGACAGGACAGATGAAGACATGAAAGGGGAAAGAGAGGGGGGGGAATGACATGCAGCATAGGGCCGCAGGTCAAAGAGTAAACCTCTGTGTATGAGCGCCTGCTCTACCAACTGACTTATCTGGGCGCCCGATATTACATTAATTTCTAAAGCTATGTAGAACTTTTCTTTTTTAACTTGACCACAAAATAAGATGTTTAAATTGTTTTTGGTCATGGTCACCTCCTGCACATACTGTGCTTTTCTGCAGAGCACGTTACACCGAGTGCACCAGTTGAATAAGCTTTAGCTCCTAGATCCCAACAGGCAATTAAAAGTAAGAAGTGACGGGGTTGACACCATAGTGCAACCTTAAAGTAAGTAAAAAAAAAGTACATTCAAAGTTATGCCAAGGGGTATTAGAAAGGATTTTTTAGACATTGAGCAATTTTTTCCAGTTTCAAAACTGGGGATTTGTTTATGAGATAGTTTCAATGTTGTTGTATGTATTGACACTGACTTATTTGAAAGCTGCTTTATATGAGTTAGGTTTGTGCAGAATCAGATAGCAACAGGCATTACAAAGAACAAGAGTCTCTCAGCTGTAGAGTCAAATTTGCAACGGCAAACTCAAAGTAAATTGGCTGCACACCATCATCTCATTCTTTTAAATGTGTAATGCGCACAGCGAGGGGAGAGGGTACTTAATACACTCTGAGATGCTGCTGAGGGGGTGGCACCTCCTGAGAGAGCTCAAAGAGCACTGAGGCCTCTGCTGTAATTACAACACAATATGGAGGCGGAATAGAAACGCTGTGAGAGCTGATGCTGGCTGGGCTCCTTGAGGCGGACTAGAGCCACAAGACTACAGCCCGTCATCTTCTGACTGCTCATCAACCAAAGTGGCTCGGAAAAAAAGGACACCTTTCATGTCAGATTCTTTTCATGGTCTTTTATTTTGCTTCTTTTATTCACCACGTTTTGTCTGATGGAGCCATTTGTTCCCTTTTTGTCGAGCTTTGTGCCTGTTTAACTACGCACCGTTCCAGGGGTGAGATCCTTACCCTCCGTGAGAGTCATTCAGAGGCTAGAAAAAGACCCCAATCAGGATTAAATAGACAGAAAAATAAAGTAGCCTCCTTCCGCAATGTGAGGGATCATGATTGACTTTGGGGCTACTTGAGGGAGCAGCAGCCTATCTGTTCACTGATAACTGTAAGGCATTAACGTGGCATTAAAATGGGTCTTGCCGACAAAGTCAGCACTTTCGGGGAAAAAAAGAAAAACAACTGCTTAATGAGGTAATTTGGATTAAGACGAAACAAAAATGTTTCTTCTCACTTCACTGGCGATAAACTGAAAGTTGCAATTTAAATAATGCTGATCACTGTCAAGATATTGCTCGCCAAAATGCAGACGTCACATTATGAGACGGGTAAATCCCCGGCTGAGGTCAGCTTCAAACACAGCGGCTGGTTCAGAAACACAGCGTTTTAATCTCACGAATCCCCTTTGCTCCATATCGAGGTATAATGCAAGCTAACCCAGGGGTCAGATAATTAAGATGGAAGAGATAAGCTTGCTCTGTCTGGTCCAAAATGTTCCCCGGGTATGTAGAGGTGCAGTTGGACTGACAGGCTAATCCCTCCACCATTAACACCAGTCGTCCTCGTCATCTGGTGGGTGTGTAGTTTCTGCTGTCCTGAATTGCGCTATTTAAGAGGGATCACACTATCCAACAACCAGTTCTGGTTTTTGGTTTGTCCCGCCAGCTGTTGATAATGGTGACCTCCAGGGAGCACAATATCTCTGTTATAGTAAATCTCATGAGCATGCGCTTAGCTTTATTTATGACTTTCTACGAGCTGTTTGGTAAACAGTTATGCTGTGGTTTTAATCCCTCGGCTGTGATGTGTGTAATTGAGCATGGGAGAAGCTCATAGACTGTAACAGTCTATGGAGAAGATCAGGAAAACAGACTCACATGTTGTACAGGACACACCAGCCACAGTGGGGGTCCCCAGAGCTGAGGCACTCAGCGCATGTTCCATACTGCTCACAGGCCTCCACGGGGACCTGGGCCACCTAAACCAGAGGAACGACAGGGAGGGTTAAAATGTGGAGTAGTTAACACGTTAAGGAAAATGCATGGACTTGTGACTGAAGTTTCCAAATCTTAGTGCGACAAATGTGTCAAATGTCAACGACGGCGTGTTACCAAAACATTTTGATGAATTAATAAGCAGTTCTGATGAGGAGAGACCATTTCATCGTGGTGTCTATTTTGCAATATATGGAAGCCTCATCACAGCGCACAGTGTGGAATATCTCCGAGGAAAACCACTTTGACACCGGTTTGCAACATGCAGCATTGTGGTTCTGCCCACAGGAGGAATTTTCAGATTTTTCTTTTGTTCTCAGATGTCAGAAAGCGCATGATGTGACACTATTCTTAACTTTTCTTTTAAAAATTCATTAACGATGTTCTTGCATTGATAAAGCATGACGACTTGCAATAGTTATTACGTTGTTAGCACACAGTGTAGGTTTATGCTGCTATTTTTCACTCACTCACACACTCACTCACTCACTCACTCACTCACTCACACACACACACACACACAGTCAGCCATACACTCTACTTCTGCTGCCACTTCCAGGCATGAATGTCTGGCAAAGCGTAAGCTCTCCATTAGCTGCTGAGACACTGCTGTCACACGGCCAGCACCACCCCTGCATACAAAACCAGGTTTGGAGCTGCACCCGGTTATTTTATACTTTGTTATTATTCAATGTCTGGACGTATGATGCAAGCAATTTCCTGATGTAAGCAATCCCAAATGAAGAGTGGATTATGGATTAGAGTGTCTCCGGGGCTCCTGATAGCATAAGTGGGTGCTCTCTCAGGTCTGTGTTGGCAAAATGGATTATCTGCTGCGCCCTATGAAAGAACTTTCTCTTTTTTTCGCCAGCAGTTGAAAACCCATTCGGTGCATTCCATTAGCAAAATGATTTTGTAGCGTGGGAGGGGCAGTAGTTTTAAGTCCATATATGACGCAGTGGGAATAATCCATGAATTGTTGTGGGCTGGAGCTCAGCTAAACTAACAAAGTCGGTCCGTGGCCGTTAGGCATCGTGACCTTTGCAAGGGGAGAGCTATGGATCTTCTGCTTTCTGCGAAGAATCAAATGTGATGCTCTCGTTGCACATCAGCGTTGATTTGTTTAGTGGAACTGGCCTGAGCAAGAATGTGCTGTGTTGAATCCAAATAAAATCAAAAGACATGACCTCAGGTTTTACTGCATGTTCACAAGGTCTAAAATGCATCGCAGCTCAGCATGTGAATTAACATCAGCCTGCATTACAGTATATTCTTTTTCACATTGGTTTAAGATGATGATGATGTAGTATTTTTCCTTTAATGGATAGCGGCAGTTCAAGTACAGGTCAGAAGCGACATAAAACATGCAACAAATGTCCCCGGCCAAAATCAAACCGGGGACTCTCCTGTTATATGGGTCTTAACCACCAATTTGTAGATGTTAATAAAACACTAAAGATGACAAACTATGGCCTGAAGAATAGGGTTGAATTAAATCCTCTCTCACAAAAGTAGCAGTCTAAATCGCATTGACATTTGTATTATGCAAATTACTAATAATCCAGCCTTTAAGATGCCTTTAATTAACACAATTTTCCACAAGCTCTGGACCACCACAGATTAAGAACTCTGCAAGTCAAGACACGTCACTAGTCCAGACTTGGCTGTAACAATAAGCTGTAAATGTTTTTCAGACAGGAGAGATCACAGCTTTTTTTTTTAATATTCCATTATTTTGAGCTCTGGTGGGTATTATCGGCAAAGCAGAAAGTTACAAGTACACGCGCTGCTGCAATGGTGAATTTTCAAGTGAGACTTCACTTCAAATATCAAGTATGAGTAGAATAGAATATGAATAGTAAACTACAAAAAAGAAAGGTAAATGAAATGCTAAATGAGGGACTGCATTGAGCCATGGAAACTATTGTCGTGCAGCTTTTTCTTTTAGTATATATATATATTCATATATAGCATATATCTTATAAATGTAATGATACACAGGAGTTGTTCTCCCTCCCAACTTGTCACATATGGATGCTTAGTCAGTGGCCCTATGCGTCAAAGTGTGACGCTGCACGTACCTTTCTAGTGGCAGTTTTGCACGTGCAGGGCTGCTTTTAGTGGCTTTAGTAATTATGACGGGAGTCAAAGAAAGTTAGGTGACGTGGTATTAGGAACCATAAGGGGGAATGTGTTGGATCGAAATATGTGGTGTTGAGTTTACCTTCACAGTATAATCTACAATAAATGGATCTATCATCTTTCTACAATTGTGGATCACTAAATTAAGCCCTCAGTCTCAGTTTATGTCCGATGTACTTTAGATTCCTCATTAGTCATTCGTTGTCAGTAGTATTTGCTCATCAAGCTTCAGTTTGTGTTGTCTTCTCTGAGATAATTTATTCAGGAGAAACTGATCATTTAAAGCAAACCCAGAAAACCGATGAAAACCTCCCGCTCCCGAGAGGCGGAATCTCAGTCTGGCTCATCATGCGTTGTATCATGGAAGAGTTGGATAATCATGTCCAATTTTCCGGCTTTAGGAATTGCAAAATCCTCATCTTTTCACAACATCTGGGATGCTCTCACACTAATGTAGCTCAGCGTAAATGCTTTCAGGAAGACCTAGCTTTTAATCGATGCACTCCTAAATCAATTCAGCTGTTAATATCATAATACCATAAAATATTTACATTTTATCATGCTGTGTATGCAACTAGTCTCTCCTGATTGAAATGTAGCTCAGTGTAAGTTCTATCAAGACCTCACTCTTAATCAATGAATCTACCCAACTCAAATCAGCTGTTAGAGGCGTTCACCTTCCTGCTAAATCACCACATGATCAGAATCATACACAAGTTTCAAGGGCCAGTCAGAGTCACAACCCAGCTTTAAATCTGTTTCTCCCTTTGCTATCAGCTGTCGTTGCAGGCAAAGAGTGCAACCCCCCACACCCCCTTCCACCTCCAGTCATCTACTCCAGTTGACCGGTCCGGATCCTCCTTCGGTCTGGTCTTCGGGCCCCTTCGACAACACCACCGGTGTCTAGATTCCATCGGGGGAGGGGGGGGGGGGGGTCTGATGGTTCTCTACCCCTATACATACACAAAATATGCAATAGCGATGGAGTCTAATCGCCAAAGACTTTGTACATTTCATTGAGCTGTACAATAAACCCTATTTGCATATCTTCAAACACATTGAAATGTTTATTCTTATTATCTTATCAGTTTGTTATTGCTTAAACACTTTCATCCTGATTTACTTGAACATTACAAATGCTGTCAGAAGAGCATGCAGGCTTTTAGACCCCTACAAAACTGTTGTCCTGTACATCCTCCGTGAGGCTCTGGCAAATCCACAGCCATCACGTGATACTAACGGCCATGGGGTTATCCCGTCATATCCAGGATTTTTTGTTTTGTGGTACTAAAAATATCAGTGAGTAGTTTCCTAAAATTAAATAAAAAAAGAAATAAAATCACTGAAATTGAAACACTTTAAAACTCATGAATGAAAGTTAATGTAACCTAAGGCTAATTGTGAACTGCAGAGCACAAGCCTGAAAAAACGAGATATGTGACATTTTAGAAATGAATTCTACAACTGTAGAATTGCAAGCATTGCTGACGGGATTAGCATGCAGTTACCTAGATCGGTTTATAGACCGTAGCTTCAGTCTGCAGGTAATATATCCACACTTGTACCATGTTACATTAACCTTTTTCACTTTCTCAAAGCCTGTTACAGTAAGTGCACATGCTGTACAGCTGTGGTTCCCAACTACGGGTATGTGTACCCAAGAGGCATGAGTTACCAATGGGTATATATGGAAATAGTAGCTAATTTTAAAGAATTAGAAGATTTTATTTAGATGTTTAGATGTTTCGGTCAAAATCAACAACAAATAGCAATAGGTATGGGACCGATCTTTAGTAGGCTATAAGTATTGTCACAATAACCAGTAAACTACCTCCCGACAACCCGGGTCAAATAACACCTGAACACCACCTGCTGGGATTCAGAGTTCATCAAAATTAGTTAAAAAGCTAAAGTTAAAATATAGTTAAAATTGCTGATAAATGGTTGTAATATTCATTGTCTGTAGTTCAATATAAACTTGACTGAACCTAATTAATAGTATCACATTCAGCAGTGGAAACCACTGCTGTACAGCACTCTTACCTACAGGTGAGAGGGGAAAGACAGATAGAGAGAGATAGAGAGAAACAAAGAAGTGGATTGATGGGATTTCAAGCAATTATTCTACATTTTTACAGAGTGGCACTTTGAGAGGTCGCCTAGGAAAAACCCTGCAGCAGTTTCCCCTTTTCTCTAAGGTTTAAAGCCTTCAGCCATCATTTCGCAGACAGATGAGTGACATTCAGTGAGGTTATTGTGTGTTTGGATACCGCATTTCTATTCTTAGAAATCATCAAACTAAAGGCACGCAGTGAGGAAAAAAGATTAACTGCTGTGAAGATTTTCTTTCCTTTCATATCAATAATGGTTCCCAAATGGAGTTTTCGTGCGGACACAGACACAAGCAGAAGTATCCACACACAAACCCACACACACACACACACACACACACACATACTGATTCCCTCTTTTTTCTCCTCACTCTTCATCATCATGCTAACCCTGCGTGTTTCACTCGGCAGGAGACAGAGAGGCTCATTGTTATTCCACAAGGGTCGGCTGATCTCAGCCAAATCTGTCTGTGCCTCGCTCCTCATTTCACATCATTCCTGTATTGTTTGGCTCCCAGGAATCTGAAAATCTCTCATCTCTGGGATCTACTAGAAAATGTGGGAAATCTGTGAGTGAAGCCTTCTCCCTGGGGGATTCCGCACCCAAGCCGAGACTGAAGGGAAAGCTGAGCAAAGATGGAGAGGGAGACGGAAAGAGGAAGGCTTTGCTTTGCTCCGAGCTCCTGAGGGCTACAAAGCCAAAGCTGTTCTAATATTGAAAGAAAATGCCTGGCCAAGCTGTGTTTTAGTTTTTGCTCGGTTATTATGTGTCACCGGAGGCGGAGTGAAGAGAGTAGCCGTGAAGCCCTCCTTGAAGGAAGCGTGTGTCTCCTTGAACGACCAGAGCTCATCAATAAGTGATGTTCTGTCTCTTCCAGTCTATCACACAGAAGCCAAAGCTGCCTTGATTTGTTTTAGAAGACAGTATCCCACACAATAGTGTCTCTATTCTGTCTCGCTCTTCAGATGACATCCCTTGTTTTGTAAACATAATGCTTTTATCAATTTATGGACATTTTTTCAAGCTTACAGAAAATAGTTTTGGAGTTACTCAGAAATAACTGACACAAATGCACTTTTCCTATCTGTCCTGTGACTCGGGCTCAACACATTCCAGCAGTCAGAAGACAACTGGAAGCAGTGATAGGGGCGCTTTCGTTTTGTTTTTTTGGCTGCACTGACACCTAATCCCATTTCACAGTGCCATGCAGCTGTGCCAAAATAATCACTTGATGGGAGTTGAAAGTGATTACCACTGTTCACTCTTATCTCCAATGAGTGCAGAGAATAACGTCCAACAACAACAACTGCTCGCCTCTGTGATGCCGGGCCAAGTGAGGAGCAGACGAGAGTGGGGGATACAGCCACACAGAAAAAAAGCCCCTAATGGTTTTTTATGGGACGTGTGTGTGTGTGTGTGTGGGTGTGTGTGTGGGTGCGTCATGTACAAAAGATGCATGCCCTTGTAAGTTGATTCGCATGGATAAGTAATTAGAACAGTGGTCCATCCCCTTACACACAGCCTGCATATTTAACAATCCCTACTGTAGACATGCAGCTTGTGAATGTTTGGGAGTTGCCACATTGTAGTTTGGGGATAAGTCATAATTATCTGGTCTTATTCCAAATAAATGGCATTAATTTATCATCTAACATAAATTAGATTTAAAACTGTTCTGCTGCTCATTCCTGATCCGTATACAATAATAAGGCTAACTGTAAAGCTGGTATCTGTGCAGAAACAAGCCAATCATTGCTTTTTGCAATATCCTGATAATCTGGATCCAATCAAATCCTCAGAAAATAGGATTGGCTCATGACTTATTTACTTATTTTTGTAGCTATATACACATGTAAATACCGTACTTAGTGTTTTCCTATACAATTTTCCCAATGGCACAAATATTCCCATGCTGTACCTTTTTCTTCCAGGGCCCCTTGGTGCATGTCATTCCCTCTCTCTCTCCCCAGCCTTTTCAGTCTGTCTCTCTCGCTATCACGGTAGAAGCAGGGATGCCGAAATAAAATACAGCTACATATACAGTTTCTCGCTCAAGGACATGTCAGCATAGCAAACGTTCGCTGTCACAGGGGCATGAACTCGGGGGACTTTCAGCTGAAGGACCGTCTCGCTACTCACTACATCACTCTGCCGCTTAGCGTTTTCTCCTGACAGCAGCAGCTAAATGAGGGCGTTTCCTCACCTGATTGTCAGACATGACATAGAGAGAGTTCCTGTCCAGAGAGAAGGCCATGTCCCGGAGGATGGGGTTGCTATCCTTCATCACGGTCACTGTCTCGTACAGCACTCCTCCTTCCAGAGGACCGTCCACTCTGATCTGCAAAGACATAGACAAATACAGAGATGGAGAGACAGTGAATTCTAGCTGCAGGACACAGTGACTAATAGTTACTGTACTTTTTGTAGAGTGGCATCTGTTGTTGACTGTGTAGCAATTTAGTATGCGTAGTACGCTTCCTTTTGCATCTGTATGCGAGTTGCCACTTTCCTTTTTGGAGGGAAAATATTCTTTGAAAAGAAAAAGAAATGAGAGTATTAGCATGTTTTCAGTTTGCTAATTTAATTTCAATTTTAGCTTTCTTTCTTGCTTGAAATGGTTATAAAACTTTTTATTCACTTTGTCGGATTGCTGTAATGCCTAACACTCCTGGTCATTTCAGTACAATGTGAAGCAAAAATGTCTACGAAATGTCTTCTTGTACAAGCCATTTCGATTTTTCTCAATAATGACAAATAGACGTATAGTTTTAAATGAACTCTTCTCCAGTATAGCATTCAATTAGCTCATTAACAGAGAAGCTGATAGTGAGCAGATAATATCACAATATTCATTACCAAATACATAGATGTCAATATTGCGGCAATGTTGTAGGGTTGGCTGTTGGTGCTTTCACCAAATATTTACACAATGAGAGTTTTGATAAATAATCATCAGTAATGTGGAAACAATGACTAATTGGGTAAAGGCAAATAAAAGAATCTGAACTGAAGAAAAGGTCCAAAAATTAAGCTACATTCAGACCAAAAATTGCTGCAAACTCAAGGCCAGTTCAGTGCTTGTGTTTCATTTTTTTTACCCTTGTGTTTTAAAACTTTCTTGTGGCAAAGTTAGTGATGTTTCCTGTTTACTCTACGGGATTACGGGAAGTCTCCGTTTACATGATTGGCCACCGCAGAGTGGCGTGGGGTTGCGTGACTGAATGGAAAAACCTACGTTTTTTTTACCGGACGCAGGCGTTGTGAATGAGGCTTAACAGCCATGACGCTGTAGTTGACTTTTGAAATATGTTGAGTGAGCTTAGCCTTAATTTGACTTTAGAATGACTTTCAGGCAGCAATGCTTATTAAATGCAGGCATGAAGAACAGATGCCCACTGGTACAGGGTTTTTGATTCTCTTCTCCCACCTCTGCCTACAAACAAGACGTGCTGTTGCAGTGAAGCAAACAAATAAGCAGGGCTGTCTTTGTAATAAGTGGCTTACTGATGTTGAAGCTGTCGAAAGGCAGCCTTGTGAGGATGTGAAACTGTTTGTAAAGATGTGTGGCGAGTAAGCTGGAAGACCCTCTATTATTGCTGAAATAAACTACCCATTAGTGTTATAACTTCTCATCTGCTTACCAAATTGCGTAACCATACCCATTGAGCTTTGCTCCACAAAAAGACTAGGCAATGCTCCTTACATTTTTTAAATCAGAAAAATACCTTGCATCATACAGTAATGATACTTTGACACTTGAAATATAAGTCAGAAATGTGAAATGGGGGAGAAAAGTCTGAATGAAGCAGGATAACTAGAGAAAAAAAAAAAAATCCTTATTAGCTATGCAAACCCAGGTTGAAGCCCTATTTAAATTCCAGGGAGATTGGATCATTAACCATGTGATGCAATTACAGTAAAGCTGAATTCATTTCTCAGTCGTATTAATTGAAATGAAAGCAAGATAATGTGGAATTGGAGCAGAGAATTGTGGAAGTGTGGCGATACGTCTACCGTGCGATCATGCAAGTCTTCGCCGCACGCATTCCGACGCGTGAACTTAGGCGACCTCGCCACCCAAATCAAATTTGGCTGCAGAAGATTTTGAATGCGTGCCAGGTCTAGCTCGCACACATGGTGGCAGAGCCTCAGCAGTCGCTCAATGGGGACAGTCAATCAATACAAACTGATTACATGATTGGATCCCCTGGGCACCAAAACTTCATCAATCAATCACGCCTCCACCTTCCTGGCAGCTGTGCCTCTCCAACTGTCAGCTCCACCAGCCAAAAATGAAGAAAGGAGCTAGAAGTGTGTGTCTGTGGTGTGTGTGTGTGTGTGTGTACCCACATACTGGGGGGATAAAGGGAGGATGGGGTGTGATCTTTCACATACAAAAACACTAAAGTAATAAGCACAATAGTGACATGATATGGTCTGTTGATTCTGGATCATAAGAAGAGTCTCTCTCATTGGTTATTTCCTCGACACCGTGCGCGCACCACACTATCCTTTGAAACAGTTATTTCATAGACAGATTTATTTTTTATATTAAAGATTTTAGGGCTAAGCTTCTTTCTCTCTCGCTCATTGTCTGGTTTCTTTTTCTTGCCCTGTCTTCTCTTGCTCCTATTCTTCCTCCACCTCCTCCTTATCCTATTCCTCCTATTCCTCCTCTTCCATAACACTATCCCACGCAGTAATGGAGCCAGTTTGCATTATTGTTTCCCACACTCTTCATCGTATATAAATAGCATAGAAAGCAGAGCATGTAAGCATTTCTATGGTGAAACCATGTTAAAATGAAATCGAACAATCGTCTAGAGAAGGAGAGCTACTGAGCCATGTGTGTTTTCAGTTGGGGTTGATGGGGTTGACTAAGGGCCACGAGTGCAGGGATGAGCTCAGACAAATACTGACCCATCATGGCCAATCCATGGTGTTTGAGTTCAGTGGTTTTAAAAGTGTTTTATTTTTATCATTTAAAACAGTGCTGGCCAGACAGAAGCCCTCTGGGAGTACAACAGGTCCTCAATCTCTCCTTAAGCCCCACAGCTCTATAATGGGAGTAAGGCGGGTTTAATTGGTTTTATAATGAGCCTGCTTGTAGGAAATGACACACAAAGTTGCACGCACGTTCCCACCTACACACACACATACACACACACAGCCATGCAAACAAAGACACATACACTTGCATGCAAACAGACTGCATACTGACTCTTTTGTTGGTTGCCCTCATTAGATTTGTAGTGATCAATACACTACCATGGATTAGTGCATATCAGGAACACACACCCAATATGCAACGATCCATATAGACCCAAATTAGGCCCCATCTTCACTTGTTATGCATAAGTATTTATCAGCCCCTTAGGAAGTGCATTTAGCCCTGCAACAAATTTTTACCAAAAGCATTTTCCACATTGTAAAAAGTAACATCTGTAAAACTGCTAGGACACCTCAAACTGCAAACAGGGTCATTTATGATCCTCTTTATTCTGAATTTTTAATCCATGCACGTTTTATATTTGACCAACTTCTGTCTTGCTGGGAGAAACTATTTTAAAAACCTGTGATGTCACCACAATATAAACTCTATGGGCCGAGCAGGAACTTGCGGGCGGGGCCAACGGGAGAAACACCACTGCGCATATTCAGTGGGCCGCATATCACAGAGGCTTAAAATTTTTGCCTAGTGCTAGGTAAGAAACTCCATTGAACTGAATAGGCGCCGTATTGGGATACAGTATCCACTTAATGTAATACATCCATGGTAACCATAAATAAATCAAAACACCTTGTTGAATCTTATTTGGGAATGAAAGGACTAAAAACAAGAGTAAAATTACATAATCTTAACAGTCTTTAACTCACGCTGCTCCCTCACCTACAGCTATTTTAGGGATTAGACTGATCACGGGTCAGCTGTACGCTACAAAAGCTCAGTGCGACTTCTGTATGATCGTGTGTGCTAAAATTAGCTGCCATTGACCCTGTGAGTGGGTGTTTCCACAAAGCGCTTACACTTCAACATCTAGCTAGAATTCGACAATTGGATTTCAATCCACCTTGAATGCTTCTTGCTTGCATTTGTACTTAGCTATTGCATATCAAAAGAGCTATATGATCCGACCGAAATGAATGAAGTGACCAAGTCTTATTTAAGTAGTTAGGAAACTTTGTTCAAAGTCAATATGAACGACTACAGATTTCCCAAAACCCCAGTAAACCTCGTTTAAAAATTTAAGCAGATGCCTCTTGTGTGGTCCATGTCATGTAACAGAAGAACTGAACTGATTTGCCATTAATCCCACATGTTCACATGACCTCAGTGAGCTGCTCATTTCAATTTCTTTTCCCAGCTTCTCACAGCTGACGAGGATATATATATACAGTGTATTTAACCCATGAATAATATTTAAGCCGATAACAGCATCGTCTTCCTGCTGCTGAAATTCTATTGCGGAACCTGCAATGGAATATAAACAACCCAGATAAGCATGTTTTCCACAAACAGATATGCAACCTGAGCCCATGTACTCTTAACGAAAAAAGCCTCCCTTTCTCGTAGCTGGGTTTGCATCTTAAAAGCTCGGCTGCACTCTCATCCTGTGAGAGCCAAAGAAAACTAAATAAAAACCTAGACTTCTTAGATGTCACTTGGCTTGAGTTGGGTCGGCTCCGTTGTAAAGCTGCCAGACCTTGCATGAGCAATACATTCACCCAAATGTCTCTCCAGTGAGTATTTACATATGGGGTTGATTTTGAGATTCATTTCAGGCTATGATTTTATTCATGCTGAGAGGAAGTATACATGGAAATGTCCCCTAACCCCTGCTTTTCCGTTGCAGATTGGGAAACATATTCAAACAGATGATTACTATGTTTATGTGGTAATGGCTGTCCAATCTAAAAAAAAAACTAAAAAAAAAGTGTGTCCATATGTTGCCAGCCAGTCTGTGCCCTCCACATTCACCCAGTTAACCTAAACATATGGATGATGACCCAGGAGGCATGGAGCACTCTGTTAAACCAATCATTTCCAATCTGCCACTCTGACAAGGTTTCATCTGTCCCTGAAGACTGCTCTGACCTATTTGAACCAAACACAAAGAGGTCACTTCATTTATTCAACAACAAACTTCAGTCTTTGCATGGGATTTTGCTGGAAACCGGTGATTCATCCTGTATGCAAACATTGGAATCACAATAAAGTATTGTGTTTTGCATAAAAAACCACCAAACCACACATACAGCTTCCATAATACTGGGTAAAGGGCACAGAATTGAAAATACATGCGCGACCAGATATAACACAGACTAGTGACACAGACTGTAAGCAAGACATATTTTGGCAACAGCTTGACCCAATATTGTTACACGGTGCATGCAGCGACATAAGGGCCAGACAACTGGCCACCTTTAAGGTTGAGTGCATATAGTCCGATGGAGGATGACAGCCGAGGAGAGCGGGCGTTGATTAGCCCATATACCCATCACGGCTCTGTGAATGCTAATGAGACGAAGCTAAGGATAGAGCTGAGCTGACGCGGCTGTTGAGTATTCAGGGGAAGATGGGTCACTGAGGTGGAGATGTGTATTACAGGACAGGACTAATCATTCAGCCATCACATTAACTACAGCACAAAGCCAAAGCGTATTGATCATAGCCACTAGATACGCTGTATGTGGGCAAGTGCCCATAACTTAACGCGATTACCAACTGGGTCGGAAGAGAGGTCATGGCGCGTGTGTGTGTGTGTGTGTGTTCATGCATGTGTGCTTTTAAGGGTTATTGTTAAAAGCCTTCCAGCTGCAGAAGCCAACATTTACAGTTTGCTCTAACCTTCAGCTGCACGGCAAGCTTCCAAGTCTTCATACCACATTTTCTACAACTTAACCACACTCTCCTCCTTCTCTTCATGTTCACTTTGTTTCTCTCTCCTTGAGGACATGGTTTCCTGTTCTCTGTTTCCTGTCCTCCTCCGCACGCCCCCCTGTCCCTCCAATCATTCCCATTGTTTGTCAGGTTCCCATGGCCCACCAACAAAAGCAGCGGGGAGGGGGACAGTGGAACAATTCATGGCACCCGTATGGTCTTCATTTTGCTGACCGCAATGCAGTCACAGTTCTCTTGTGTGTGTGTTTATGTGAGTGAGCAGGAGGAAGAAAAGAAAGAGAGGACAAAAACAGAAAGAGATGGAGCTGCTAAATAAAACTGCAGTGAGAAAAAGCAGAGAGATGAACACCTTTTTACCTTTCTTTGTTATCACAAAATTGCCTCCCTTAATACCATTTACTATTTCCGCTGCTCTGAGACATCTAATTGAAGAGTTTCACCCTCAGGTCCAGCTCCCTTCATGCAGTTATGAAAATTCTATTCAGCTGGTGCCCCTCCCCTCCTATGAAACTCCATTCTTATGATTTCCATCACCAAATCTCCCCTTTCTGATCCCCCATAATTAATCCACTTTTTGCATGAGAGTATTTAACTAAAGTTTTATTTGTTGTGAGCTTAACATTTCCAGCCATTTCTAGGGAAATACCGCTGCTGAGTAGCTGAAGCCACTGAGGCTGTGATGCGCTGCTCGGTTTTTATTTTGTTCAACAACACTTCACCCCCTTCCTATTGCAGCGTGTGCATCCTTCACAATTATATTTGCCAGCACCGAGCTAATTCTCTTACAGTGATTGATCAGTAAAGGCATCAGTGGCTCACTCAAAAGCAGTGTTGAGGCAGCTGGAGGGATCAAATGTGTGATGCTTCAGTTAAAGGACCGTTTCTCCACCAGATGTCCCTCCCCAGCATGTAGAGAGTGAAATGGAATATTTAGATATGCAATGGTTTAATCATATGATAAAATATTACTGCAGTTGCTTTGTGGCAGGTTTAGTATAATTGATTTCCCTCTGAAATGGAATGCACTCCAAATATTAGTAGAAACTCGGAACCTCTCGATAATGAGTCACACAATCCTCGTCCTAACACTCGCTATGTCAGGGAAGCACTGTGTATGTCATTGTAGTCCTTCTGAGTAATACGGCACTCTGATGAAACTATTCCTCAGAAAATCAATTCCACTCAACACCTGTTATGTGTTTGAGGCTGCCACATGGCAAGCAAAAGTACAATGTCATTCTACACTGTACTTGCTGGGATTCAGGAGCATAGAGACATAATTCTGCTGTCCTTCCTAAGTAGAAAAGTGAAATGGAGTATGGTACCTGGGGAAATGTGTTTGTAGTCTGATACTGCATATTTTAGAACTGAATAATACTAACCATTTATTTACAAATCAAACCACAATGTGTACTCAAACCACATTTTGACTCTTTTTATCGATTTCAGTTGTTTTGTTCAGTTCAGTCAGTAGTCACTGTCACTTGTCAGTAGTCACTGACTGTGATTCGCTGTTGTTTGTTTTCCTAAAATAAGAGATCACTTTATCATTTACTGTAAATGCACATCAGTGAGCCATACCTTAACTCTTCATAATGCTACAACCTTATGGCACTGCTTTTTACTGTGTGCAGTTCAGCAGTGATGTCAGTCTCTTTCTGGTTCAAGTTTTTTTTTTTCTGGGCATAGACATGCACCGTTTATGCGATTATTGCTCAGCAGCCACCTGTCTGCAACAGAATTATTGCATCACGATTGTTTATCTTGCTTCTGCAGTTGTTTAGTAACCCAAAAGGTAATACATTAGCTGAGCTGTTAGGTACATACAGTGGCTAAGCTGACAGGGGAGCTCTAATGCTAAAAGCTTCTGATTTGGTCGGTGACAATGGCATCAAAGATTTGTTTGTACATGTACCAGATTCACCTCTACTCTCTCCACCTAACCAGGGTTCTTTCAATATGTGTTCATGTTTGTAAAAATGTTATGTATCTCAGGCTCTGCCTGCTGGTTTGTGAACTCTGGCACAGTCTTTTCCCACTTGCTCATATTTGTTTCAGATCATCACCCAGAGCCACACCACCAAACTCATTATTGTTGCAATAAATGGTTAAAATCTTGATGTGATTGCTAACGAGGGGAAATTGTGCCATCAGCGCCAATGAAAGTTGCATCTACCAACACCTCCTGCCTTGAGACTGGAATAGATTTAAATAAGGATCAGTGAGATAATGGCTTTTACCTGGATTCACCTCATTAGCGTGCATGCATGTAAAGTGTAAAAGCCCCTTTTGTATTCAGCCTAGAGCTACCTACAGGGTTAGGGTGGTGATCTTACTCAGCTAAAATCAACAACCTAAGACAACAAAACTGTGACAGGTGATGATAGAAATATCCTGTTATATATCTGGACTAGGAGTAGCCTTATCGAGAGACGTTGATGGACTCATCCATATGGTGCATGGAGCCTGGATGGTGAGACTGTTGTTTATCCCTGCGACCTTTCACCCCAGCTACACCCTTCCTGTGGCAGGCTTGACCTTTGCAATGACCCTGCTGCTGGAGTGATCCGCTGATGGCATTTATTGTCATGCCCCATTTCCACTCAGCCTGTCCATTTGGGGGTGATGGAATAGGATTTAAGAGGTGACCCCGGTGCTCCTGGAGGCTCCTAAGAGTCTGAATCATGGCAGCTTGTTCTCTCAGTGTAATGACAAACTCTGGCCTTTAGCCACTATGCACTTAGAGCAGTAATGACGGATGTCGTATGCTCCTAACCCAACCTTTCTGCTCAATTCCTGATCTAACTTTTCTTTCTTCCTAAACGTGTCCCTCTTTCTTTTTCTAACTGAAGATCTAAGTCTTTTTACCTCTGTCTTTATTGTTTTGCTGTCCCTTTGTAATTTTTCTGTCTTTGTTTCATACTGTCTGTCCCAGATTCTTCTATCTCTTTCTGTCAGGCTAACTTGTCTTTTTTTCCAATGAAAGAGCTGCAGTGATGCTATCTTCGCTCGTAGTCTGGACCCGTGTGTGTGTGTGTGTGTGTGTGTCAGACAGATTGCTCCTCATAAGACTGAGACCCCCAGGCTAATGTCACAACAGTCCTCTCACACATTTCCTCAGTCAGCTGCATGCCTGTACGACTGTGCAGTAAGCAGAGCCAGCGGTGATACCAAGTCAATCCAGTTGGATCAAAGAATGAGCCTTATAGGAACTTGATTATAATATATCATTACAGTTTGCATTTGAAATCAAACATGATGGACAATGAGTTAAATCAACTTTATGATCCCCTCAGAAAGAGGTCATTGAATGTCTGTGGGCCTTAAGGGTTCCTACATGTATAGCTGTGAAAAAGAACACTATGGTGTCTGATGCATTCCTGTAGAAGCCGGTTTTCTGTACATTTTCTATAGTTAGGCATACCAAGGAGCATTAAGGGGTCAGTATGCTGTAAAGTGCTCAGATTGTCAAACTGCGCCTGAACCCCCCACACACATACACACACATACAGTATGAAACTGACAATCTTTACTCAGTCATTAGACCTGAAATCATTAGTCATTTCCCCAAGCAAATATGCTACACATTCTCAGATTGTAGTGTCTTAGGTGAGAAGATTTGAGGCATTTTTTTGTCACGTATGATAGATAACTGATAATCTGTGGGTAATTGGACTTTTGATTAGATAAAACAAGCATTTTGTGGTGCATTTATTTACTATTTTCTGACCCCCCTTTTTTTTAGCCAGAATCAATAATCAATGATTGATTCATTCATTAAAAAGGGTCTACTAAAAGGGTCAGAATTTGAGCTTTTCTCTATAGCTCTCTCTCTTTTTTTTCATTCGTCACTCAACTTCTTCGTTTAACACCACGAATGCCCCTGATGATGCAAGCATGGAAGAACAGCAGAAACCGAATACTAAGGGAATACGAAAGTTACACTTAAAAGGATGAGGATGGCAATATTTTATATTTTTCCTATTGTTAACAAATCAAATGAAAGGATCAAAACCACCAAAACTTTAGTCAACCTTTTAATGTTTTCAAGTCCTCCTCGCCTGTCTGTGGCACTTAGCTTCTTTTGTCCTCCTATCTTTAAAAACCTGTCACAAGTATAGGCAAAATATTTAGCAAATGCTACTCAAATGGGAGTAAAAGATGCACTTGTTGCAATGTATTATCAGCTGCAGATTTGGTGTGTTTGTGAGTATTTATGGCAGCAGAACAGTGTATATGGGCTGACTCAAAATAAACAACAGTGCCCATATTCATCATAATAAAAAAACATGTCACCAAGTGCAACACTGTGGCTTAAGGATGTGTTTTTAATAGTCTTTGGACAACAATGGAGGTCTATGCCACAGAGGAATAAGATGTATCAGGGTTAAGGCTAGACAAGCAGTATTAATAGTATGCATTCATGTTTTTGGTCTTTTTATTGGATTTTTCAATGTAGCCTACATGTTATAAATACTTGTTGAAAACATATCAAAAATAAACTGTATAGTACTGAATTGTGTAGTTAGACCATTTTTCACCATTTCTGTGTCCAAGATTTTTGGGCGTCCTAAAATCATGGTTGAATGACACACTAAAGTCATGCTTTACATAATCCCTCCCCCCTACTGTATGAAAACGATGTTACTACCAGCGTTAGACCGCAGAGCATCAGTCTCGTTTTGTTCATCAAGTGTGTGAGCGGTTCGACTTCCCTACATTCTGCAAGCTCTCTTAGCTCTTTTGGTCTAATAAAAACATGAATAAATAACTCCATTAAATGCCACATTTATACAAACACAAGCAGAATAGTCGTCACTGAGTCTTTCAGCCTGAATGGGCGACCCAGCTACGGCTCACTGCTGCAGGTGTGTGCTTGATTGCTGTCTGTCGCCGTGAAGCGGCTCAGGGTGTGTGTGCTGTCCGTCTATAGATTGTGTTTGCTACTTTGGTGGGGGCTGTGCTACCATTGTGCTATCATTGTGTGCCACTAGCTTAGTATATGTGCTAGCGAACTTACACAGCTGCAACAAAAGTCAGTCGATGCCAGCGACCAATGGATTCCAGCGACCAATCTCGTTCTTTTGCTCAGTGCCCCCAGTGTCTAAAGAGCAGAGAATACTGCTTATTGAAACCTAATTTTATATATTTGCCGATTTTTTTTGCTCCTTCACAGACTCAGAACACATTGATTTTTGCTTTATGAGGACATTAAAAGAATGGGAACACTAATGTTAGGCTATGAAAGAAGGAAAACTCAAATTAGACTTGTTACACAAGTAAATGAATTGAAAATCATTGTTATTCTTGTGCCTTATAAGATGAAGGATTTCGTGGGGGATTTGAACCTGCCTACAAGATACAGAGAACACTTACAACTCTAATGGTGTTTTACTAACATGTAAAAATCCATGTCAAGCACACAAAGATAATGTGAAGTGGACCTTTAAGTATTTGGTAATGCTAAACGCTATTCAAACCAAAATCCACCAGGACATGTGTTAAACAAGAGGCACTAGAGCTGCATAATTTCCTGTTACTAACACAAAGGGATCGAAAGGAACAGGCATGTGGCTCCAGTTGTCCAAGGTTCAGTTTGTGCTGCAGTCCTGCAGGCTGCAGATGTAGTGCTGCTTGATTACTGCACCTTTGTTCAGCTGCATAATGTCCCACTTAATCAATGTGAAATACAGTATTAAAGACAACCAGTTATGCTAATTAGGCCCTTTATTGATCATATTATTGC
Source organism: Percina caprodes (assembly GCA_013375575.1). Classification (NCBI taxonomy): domain Eukaryota; kingdom Metazoa; phylum Chordata; class Actinopteri; order Perciformes; family Percidae; genus Percina; species Percina caprodes. Next base: position 284,038 of record JABXJD010000301.1, on the reverse strand, counting down.
ACTAATTAGTGTTAATGGATGTAAGATTATTGTTACATAAATGCATCAGGGCGGTGAGATGCAAAAATAGGTGTGAGTGATGAATCTCAGTGGTGTATTCTCATGGTTGTCTGACAAATGAGGTAATATGAAGTTTGGTGGAAGGAACCTTTATTGTGATGTAACTAAAGGGACATTCCACCAATTTTACACGTAAGTTAGTTGTGATGCTGTGTTGCATGGTGAGTGCAAAGCAGCCCATAAACCGTTTTTTTTTCTTCTTGTCTCTGTCTTTGTTAAGGCTGAGAAAATGATGATGTCACAATGATGTCATCAGGATTATCTTGACTTTGGCATTGGCCCTTCAAATTAACAGCAAGCCTGCATTACAAGCTGTGAGCATGGGGTTAGACATGAGCATTTAGGAGACAGGGAAGATCTAACAAAAAGCTCTGCGTTGCATTATGGGAAATATAGGTTCCAGTGTGTTTGGAGTCTGACTCTCCAAACTAGGAACTAAATGTCAGGATATATCTGGCTCTGCTGAATAAAGTTCAACTATTCTTGTTGTAATCTGTCCCCAAAGTTTATGTAAGTGCCACTAAATTGCAGGCGCAGCTTTGTGAATTCATTTTTATTTGGCACGGAACATTTAATCTTTTATAGAAATGTGTCCTATTAAGCGTTGTTATTGCTGTGCTTGGACTTGATGCTGGAGATTGATGCTACTTGTATTTTTTCATCAATCTTATCCACCCATTTTGCCTTTTTTTGTGGCTACTTTCCACCAGCTAGCCAGCTTTGTAAGAACATGACTTTCCCATTCTTAACCGCACCTCCTAAGCGCTGAGGAGTTGATTGTTTTGCCAACCACTGGAAATAGCCATAAATGGGCATGACATTGGACCTATCTGAACCTGAGATGCCAATCAGTCATCAATAACAGCCTCGAGAAATCAGTTTGTACTCTAAAAAGTCCTTCCATCAACAGGATCTGGTTACCTCTCTTGAGCATTTCGCTTTAAACAACCAGACAATCCTTCAGTTGCTCTCACCTTCTTCAGCCGTCCACTCCTGGTCCCCAGGAAGATCACACTGTGTCCATTGTAGACGTAGGAGGTGACAGAGGTCAGCCTGTCCCTGCTCTCCGTGTACACCGTCTGACCCGACACCAGCTGGGAACCCCCCAGGGGCTGGTTTATATCCAGGCCACAGAAGTGATCATCGATGGGAACAGGCTGCGTGGAGAGAGGGAAGGATGGACAGATGGGGCGTTGGGGTGAAGATGAAGAAGGAATGACGAATATGAAGACAGAGAAGTGTTATTTGAGAAGGTGAGGGGAAGAAAACAGGAAGAAAATGTAAAACGAGGGAGGGATTGAAAAGGGAAGAGAGTGAGAGGAAGGAGGAGTGGGGATGACACATGTAAGGAGGGGAGGTGCAGGTAACGAGAGAGAGAGGGAAGAGCGTAAGTGGGAGCCAGAAACATGACTGAGATCACTGTAGACACATACGAATACAAGACGAGAACTCAAGCTGACCTGTGGCAGTCCTAACATGCATTAAGTGCACAATATTCAGGATGAAAAAAAACGGTTACTTCAAAAGGGTTGGGGCTGCCGCCTTTATCAACAAGCCTTGGAGCGGCTAAATTTGCGGAGCAGACTAATTGCTGATGGCAAACACGAGAAACGCTGTGTATTTTGCGCCTGTTTCTGTGATTTTTCGATCACTTGATCTGACATCACACAAACACACAGCACAAGATATGTCAGGTTTAAGCATCAAAGAGAGCCGCGTGCTTTGCAGTCCTGTTGCATCTTTTTGTAAAAACATGCAAACCTTTGCTAATTGCCTGTCGCTCAGAGTATGAATACTTTTTTTTAAGGCAGCTAATTTCTTATTTCACTTCCTCAACTTCTAATGCATCTTAGTTCTTACTGTTTTTCTTTCATCAAGCAAAGTGCTTTACTGACTGTGATTAGTGAAATAAGCTCAGTGAAAACAAAAACTTCTTATCTCACCACATATAAGCCATTGTCTTTCTGGCTAAAGTATGCGTGCATACAACTCTTCTCTTTTGAAAGTTATTGTACATGTATCTGTGATTATTCTTAACAGTAGCATTTGTTGACTGCTTGCAAAATTGCCACTCTAAAATTCTGCAGTTGAATGTTTAATGGCATATAACTACTTGGGAATGTTAGATGTTAAATTAGAAATATAAGGGGTCAGCCTTCATAAATACTTCATCTTCCCTTCAATTAGTTATTGCCTTTTTCAGTAATTAACCTCAATCTTAAGATAGGCACGTTTAAAAATCTTGACACGGGAAAGAAAATAGCTTGATCTTTTACTTTCAAGATAGCCATTTTCACAGGAAAGAAAATATTTTGATCTTTCACTGACTAATTAGTCGTGCACTCGAAGAAACACAGTATCTAATCACATCTTAAAAAAGCTGAACCACTGCGTTTCATTTACAAGTCCATTTTAGATATAATGCCCTTTTGGTTAACTGCACAGTAAGACTTAATTACGAATTATTATGTGTCTCTGTCCTCCCTCAGCTGCTTTTATGAATAACATTACTGAGCATCTTATTTGATTATTGGCATGGTGGAATCAAAGTACATGTTGTGAATCAACAGAGCCAAGGATGTGATGAATATCATTGTTTTCATGATTCGCTTTCAACTTGTTTCCATGAAAGCCACTCATTATGCAGAATTACAGCTTTCACAAGGAACAGACTTGGACATTTACAAGAAAGCACTTTTCTCAAGATCAGGAACAGGTCTCAGAGGGCTCTAATACAGCTGACAGCGACAAGAGTAGAAGGAAGGAGATGGGGGGAGAGGGGAGGGGGAGAGAAAGGGAAGGAGAAGTAGGCGTGAGTGAGTGCCCAAACCCCTGAATAAAATCAAAGCTCTATACAAAACTCCTCTGATTAGCATTGTGGAATTAATCTCCTCCAGCTCTTCTGCTCTTGTGGGATCCTAAAAACCTGAATGGTGTCTTCAGCACAGCTCTAGCTGACGGCCTATCAGCTATTTAGGCTTCAATCATGGTTGTGGATAAGCTTTCAGTGAATCTATATCAGTTCTGCTCACTATTTTTTGTAGTTAGGTATAAATATGTGTGTTACAGGAGGATACATTTCTGTACATTTCACCTACCGCCTTGGTGCACTGCACGTCCTTTCCCAGCAGCCAGTGCAGCTCCAGGTTTCCTTCTCCTTGGTAGCAGGACTGCAGCCGCTCCTTGATGCGAGTGTTGATGTCTTGGATGGTGAAGACGCAGAGGGCGGAGTGATCTGGAGGGTCGTGGCACTGCTTCTGTCCCTTGGAGAACACAGCAAAGAGCACGTCCTCCTGGGCGCTGATGTTGAGCGACTTTGCCAGAACCCTGCCGGCCTTAGACAGGTAAGCCGCCTGCAGCAGACGGTACTCCTCGCCTTTATGTACGCACCCCACAGGAAGTGACACGTATGAGTGGAACTTCTTGTCACCTTTGCAGAGACGGATGATGCGAGAGGTGTAAAACAGGTCGCCAGGGGAGCCGCCAGCAGGCATCCCGTTCTCAGGCGTCTCCGGTTGCACGGTCATGAAGTAGACGAAGCTGCCGCTAGCAAAGCCGTAGATGTAGAAGATGTCAAAGTGTGGGACAAGAGCCAGTGTGTCTGAGGGGATTTTAATAAGAGAGGAAACAAAGTCAGTGTGAAGCTCGTAGTCCAGCATGGCAGAGGATTCTGGGTCGCGAGGCAACTTGCGGCTGGAGATGGTTGGGAAGTAGTCCTGCTTTCCACCGACGGCCGTGCCGATGTACAGGGTGGCATCCTGACCCTGCGAGGGCACGACAACCCCGTACATCGTCCCTGTCTGGTTGTCACTGGACAGGTAGTGTTCCTTCTTGTGCGTGGGCTCCACGAGGATGAACAAGTCATCCAGCCTCATCAGCTTGCAGACGCCCTGGTAGAGACTCCCGCAGGCCAGCAGCCGGTTGTGAGAGTAGTCGATGAGCAACAGTTTGTTCACGTTGTCAGTAGAGGCAAGAGGCTCAGAACAGGGCTGGACAATCAGCGGAGGATAACACGCTTTGTTGTCATACTCTGGCCCCGTGTCATGGGACACCAGGAGGGTGAGATTAGCGGACAACTTGTAGATTCGGTTGACAGCTCCGATGTACAGAGCTCCAGTAGACTGATGCACAGTCAGGTGGTTCAGCGACCACTCCCTCCTCTCTGATTGGAAGGTGTTCAGAGTCTGCCCAACAATCGTCTTTTGATTCACAGAGATTAGAGTCAATAGCCACAGTGCCAGGGGCCATGACATGACCTTTAGTGGACAGGGACCTTTAGCGAGGCCGCAGTAAGTCCATCCTTTATCCGAACACGTTCCCATCCCCACAGGGCCCCAAAACAAATACCAAGCTCAGACAAAACACTTGGGATCGTGTGTCACCTGGTAGCAGTACTGCAGTGAAAAAAGATGAGCTGAAGTGCGGTCGTGTTCTCCTCAAGTGATCTTCACATCATTCTGAAAGCGAGAATAAAGACATTTGTTTTAAACTCAAAAGATCCTTGATTCTTTCGAGAGTGAAAAACTGCTTTCAGGGTATCATTAGACACTTCATCTAAAAACCTAGAAATATATATTTGTTTTTCCCTCTTTCTCCACTTAGTCAGACACATGACACATCAAAGAAACAAGTAGTCATTTGTTCAAACTGCCTCCCCATATTTACTAGCCCGAGAGATGGTCCAATATTCCCCCTATCAACAGGGGGGCTCATTATATTGCATCTCTGAAAGAGAGAACTAACTGTGGTCTATTACTTGAACAAAGCCTTGACACACTGTAGCTGTGCCTTCCCTCTGTTTGGGTTGGCTAATTAAATGATCCAAATGTATTAATTATGCTTCCATATTTTGGGCTTCCTGTTTTCCTTTCTCCCCTCTGCCTTGTTCGTTTAAGTGGTTGAATCCAGGAGGAATTAATCACTCTCCACTGCGGCCGACATTCCTAAATTAATCAGGCTTTTTCTAGGGATGGCAGGGAGTCATTAGAGATTCAGAGCCAGGCAGCATCAACCCTCGCACTTCCATATTTAATGTAATTAGCATATTGTATGTAGATATTTCCAGGGCACAAACAATGTCCCTCAAACACACGGTGGACTGAAGGATGGATGAATTGGTTTGATGTGTTTGTGACCTTTTTTTTTTTTTTTTTTTAACCCTGTCATAACTATTGTGATGTACAGTGTGTTTTAGTTTGCAGTGTTTCTTATACAGGTGAGTCAAAATAAGCTAATTTGCAATAAAGAACCGGAACAGGTTTTATCTCCGAATAACGACATACGTTTAGTGAATGCAACACAAGCATTGTAGATAAAGTGGCTTCACATACACCGTTACTTCATCGTAGTTCATTAATGGAGTAATAAAACTGCCTGCATAGGAGGACGGATCATAAATTAAGACACCTACATCACCCTAAATCCTGTCCATGTGCCACCAGAAGCTTCTTCAATCTGGCCCTAAAGGTTCTTTCAATCTCCCCCTTTGTCATCGCCAGCAGCCCCTTCACACTCCTTTAATAATATCTCGTTTTTTTTCAAATCTTTCAAACCTTTTCAATGAAAAGCCTCTAAATGTCCCCTAAAGATATGCTGCCAAAAAAAAGCTAGAAGGCTTTAGCTCAAAGACAACTGTCTTTTTTGGCTGCAGCTAACATAAACAGGGGGTTTTCTCAGTCAGACTTCCCAGTATAAGTAAAGGTTAAATGAAGACAGCCATGTCAGATCCTAATGCGGGGGTCATGATGCGGTGGGCGCTCTCCATTGGCTGACTAAGAGGACTTCTGGCTGAGTTGAGAGGGAGCCAGGGATGGAGCGGATGGACTGACACTGAGCTGGCTGGGCCGACTCCAGCTCCACTCCAGCATCTCCTGTCCATCTGTCCCCGCCTCGCTCACACCAGGGGAGAAGTCAGTCGAGTGTCTCGACCTACTCTGCTCAATTTGGCAGGCTTAGTGTGAGAAACTTTACCCGTAATTGGCCACCTAAGAGTAACATCTGATTCTTGTTGTATTCCTGAATTTGAATCTGAACTTTTCTTTAATTGTAATGCATGACATTTAATTCAGACCTACCGTATGTAAAGCAATCCTAGTCACACTGTTACTTTTATCTTTATCTATCTCTGCTTAAAAGCTGCTATTCTTTTCTTGACCACTATTTTCCAACTGGTTTGCTTTTATTAGTTCTCAGAAAGCTGAGATTTGGCAGGACATGTTGGCTCTAATATTTACAGCTTCTTTATTTTTGGCCAAATGGTGTCCAACAAATTCCTTCTGAAAATCCCTGAAATCATCTGCTTTGCAAGCTGATGAGTCCCTGAACCAGTTTCTGTGTTGATGTAACCACCATTTTCTATCATTTGTCATTTATTGTGCAAAAACAATGAAAAGAGTATTCAGGCCTTTTGAAATGTTTCAGAGGAAGCAATGACAGTCAATACTTTAATGGATTCTGTGTAGACAAAAACATAAACTATTTTAAGCATTTCTATTTGTTTTCAGTAAACAAAATTGCCTAAACCAGTGGTCACTGGAGACCTCTCTCCCTAGAGGGCAAACCTTTTTCTTCTTCTTTTTGATGTAAGCTAGTGTGAAAGGGGATGCTGGAATGGGATGTAATGCATTAAAGAGCTGTTGAATGTGGGCGGATTATATCACAAATACTGGACTGAAACCTTTGTACAGTTGAGGCCAAAATTATTGATAAAAATGAAATTATACAAAAAACTCTGGATTTCTCCACAGAAATGACCATTAACAACAAGTGTAGTGTATGTGTTTTCAACTTCAGAAAGACTAAGTTTGGTTAGGACATCGTATTTATGCACTGAGTTGAAACAAGAAAGGGCAAAAATTAGAAAAAAATGATTAGCCCCCAGGCCATTAATAGTCAATAGTGTACCCATTCTGAGCCACAACTGACAACCTCTTAGTTTTTAACTAGGTTGGTACAGGTCTCCTGAAGGATTTTGGCCCATTCTCCCATTCCAAATTGTTCCAACTGGTCCGAATTGCGTGGTTTCCGAGCAATGGACATTCACTTTGAGTACCCACCACAGATTCTCTATACTATAGAGCCTATATATCTATCTATATACTATAGAGCCCAGACCTCAATCCTATAGAGTCTATAGGATTGAGGTCTGGGCTCTGTGGGTCTGACCACTCCAGGATCGTGGTTTTAGTATCCTTTAGAAACTGTTGGCTCAATTTTGATGCAATTTTCTTTTTTTCATGATGCCATGCACCCGAACGAGGCTCCCTGTGCCTGAGGCTGCAAAACAGCCCCACAGCATGATGCTCCCACCACCACGTTCAACTGTGGGAAACATGTTCTTAGGGTTGAAGACCTCTCCCTTTCTTCGCCAAACATAACCACAGACTTCCAAAACTCATCTGTACCTTTCAAATGTTCACGGGCAAACCTCAGTCTGTCATCAACTCCATAAGAGGGCAGGTCAGCAACAATCATCATGGCAGATGCCTGTGGCTTCTTGCTGACATCTCTGACTTTTTTCTTCTCCAGAGTTCTTGAAATCTGGTGCTTACGACCATGCCCAGGTTTGTTTCTTACAGAACTTGTCTCTCATTACTTGGCGATGAGGCAACATACAGTGGTTCTAGACGTTGTAAAATGCTTGGAAATGGCAGTATAGCCTTCCTCCTTAATGAGCCTCCACTATCTTCTTTCTGAGCTCAAGACTGATTTCCTTTGTCTTTGGCATGGTGAGTTTTCAATAGCCTCTCAATAATGTGTTCAAGTGCCCTGTTTGTTGGAGTCCTTTAATGCTGATTGAAAGCTCAGGTGTTGTTGGGAAGCCAATTGACTGCGCATGTGTTGTTTGAAATCTGATTGGTTAATTAGGGGTGTTTTTAAAGCGAGAATTCACATGGTGGCTAGGATTTTTGATCACCCCATTTTTCACGATATTTGATAAAAACCAAGCCAAAAAAATTATTTTATATTCCAAAATGTAACACAAGCTACTAAATGTCATTGGTGAATGTTTGATTATATCAAGTTTTATCTATCTATCTATCTATCTATCTATCTATCTATCTATCTATCTATCTATCTATCTATCTATCTATCTATCTGTCTCTTTCTCTAACCCCCAACCGGTCGAGGCCCTGAGCCATGGTTCTGCTCGAGGTTTCTGCATCTTAAAGGAAGTTTTTCCTTGCCTCTGTGGCCTAGTACTTGGTCTTGGGGGGAATTGTTGGGTTTCTGTAAATAACATCACAGAGTCCGGTCTAGACCTGCTCTTTTATGAAAAGCGCAATGAGAAAACTGTTGTTGTGATTTAGCGCTATATAAATAAAATTTTATTGAATTGAATTGAAAATGTTCCATAATTCCTGGGGGGGGCTAATACTTTTGGTCTCAATTGTACATATTCTTGAGATTTTTGTGTTTACCAATTCAACGATGGTTGTCTCTACGTTGGGGCGTTTGGGGCGTCCAACAAAATCCCTTACCTTTTGAATTTCTCCTGTTGAAATCACACTGCAAACTTCCTGCTGAAGTGTAATTCGTTATCAGCACCTCAAACGCTGTCCTTTTCTCAACTAGAAGTAATTAATAAGACAGCGCTCTCCATGTCCAACAGCAAATAGCAGACCATATGATATTTGCAAAGCCAGGTTTGAATCTGGCATGACCTTAAACAACAGACACCAGCAGTGCCACTCAGATGTTAATTCAGTGTTGAGAGTCTCCAGTCAAACCCCCGGAGGAATTGCAAAACAGGGAGGGGATAAAAAGATGATAAAAAAGGAAGTGCTGGTGGCAAACGAAGCCAGGCAGGCTAGCAGCAGCCTCATCACTCCATCCATTTCTGTTCTCCCGGCTTTGGTCACGTCTAAGGCGTGCAGTCATGCTGCTCAGTGTTTACCCTGGATTATAGAGACAACTTTTTGCCCTGTGCGGTCCTCCCTGCTGAATTCTCCGCCTCGCCACTCAGACACGCTCCAGCCAAGACGTGACTCATTCACACTCACACACAGGAACATGGTTTGTTGAGGCCTCTGGGGACACAAACTCTCAGCGGGCACCAATCACAGCGCAGATCAGGGAGAAGCCAGCCTCTTGTGCGCCACAAACATGACCCCTTGACCTGGATCGAGATCAGTGGAACCAAATCCATCTTTTGAATTCAGCTTTTATTGGGGTGAAATGCTGTCATAGCTTCTCTACTTCCCTGTTAGGTATGATGCAAGGGACAGAAGGGATGGTTAGCTTTTGTTTGTTTGACCCATCTGCCATCAGAGATGAACTAAAATATTCATAAAGGGATATTTCTTTGTTAGGCTGTCCAAGTGTATCATTTTCACTGCTCGCTCAAGTTCAATAGCATGAAGCCGGGCTTCCAACAGGTCAGCAAACATTTTTCTTGTAGTGAATTCACAAATTATAAAGCTCTGTCATGAGTTATATCACTGACGTTATGCTAAAAAAACAAACATCTCATAACTTTTTGGGTGATTTGGTGATTTTTCCTTTGCTGTGAAGATTGCACCTTTGTGAGACATGATGGGTTTTGAAGACCCTATTAATTCCAAATATTATGTTTTCACACACCAGCAATAAGATAGCCCAACATGTTCTTTTCACTTAAAAGAAAAACACGTTTAGCATGAAAGGCATGTTGTCCAAGTTCATCTTGTTTACATTTTGGATTATAGATTTGGGTGAGATCTGTTGACAGACTGTGCCATGAGCTTTCTAAAGGTCAGGAGAAACATTTCTGTTCTCACGCTTAGTCAACAATGGGAGTCATTATCACTAGCATCAGAAGTGATAAAAAATATTTTTTGTTGCTGTTGTTTTTTCTGGCCCTAGATTTATACGGCTGCACAAAAGTAATAACAGTATAAGACCACTGGGGCGGAAAGGTGTCTCACCTACAATAGTCATAACAGTTCTGTCTTTATGATTTCATGCCAGCTGGGCAGAAATTTGCAGGGATTTTTGAGTCACTAGGTTTTCCAAGACAGGGCAGCTGATGGAAGTTGAAAGTCAGTTAATAAAAGTACATTCTTGGAGATGATTTCAGATTTGGGGTAAAAGTTGTGGCTGCAAACTCTTCTTAGTAATGTGCTGCAAAATATATGCATTTATTGTACGCAAGCTCACATGCCCTGATGGCATACTCTTGTCTGGGGTTTCCTGCGAATACACATGGACGAGTCATTGGGGGGGAGGGCCATCGTTGTACACATTACACATGAATGAGCTGGGAGGGCGCCAGCCGCAACAGAATTTGACTTCCAAATGAATAAATGAAGGCAATTAGTAGTTCTGTTTACAATGTTGTGGAGACAGAAGTAGGTCAAACGTGGCGAAGACAGGAGGGAGGAGGAAGCCAGCAAGCCAGAGCCAGGGGCTGTCGCTGGTACCTACAGTGATGAGTCGGGGAATTAGGACATGAAAATGCCGTCTTTATTAAGGATGACTTTTAAATGAATGTCATATTGAATCACAAGGGGCCGGTGGGGTTTATTAGAAAAAGCAATGTTTTGTGATCAGTCCACCGTGTTGTATGTGTGGCTGCGTTGTGAAGGGGCAGCCCAGGGCAATTGGCCCCTCCTCTTAAGGCCCCATTACAGAAACACAGACTTGGGCCTCAGAGGGCATAATGTGTAGCGTCGATGCTCACACTGCAGATACCCACAGGATATCTCCACTTTGATGCCGCACACTGAAAATCTGTGACAGTTGGCCTGTGGTTAATTTTTTCATTATGTTCTGCAAAGTAAATGCAAACGGCAGTGCTTCTTGCCAGATATTTCTCTCAGTCATGGGGGGAAAACATCTTACAAGCAGTATTTAGAATAATGATAATAACGCTTTGTGATGCTAGTATTCTCTGGAAATGAGTGTGAATTGCTGTAAATTCATTTAGTTTTGTTGGCGGCTCTTATGGCATGTCTTTGTGTCCCGGCATGATTTTATATTAACAAAAACAAACCGTAATTGCCTTTTTTCCATACTTGTTGTTTAGTTTATTAGTCGGAGCAGATAGGCTACTGCACGCTTTAAGACTCTCCAGCCAGCCACTAATCTTGATGGTAGCACAAGATGTCTGCTGGGAACAGTAAAACAGCACTATGTCATCGCAACACGCTCTGCTCCTAATAACTGCAGGATGCTGCGAGGGACCTGGGCATAGGCAAATGTGACATAGGGGACCAATTGCAAAACACATTCCACACAACACAGTTAGGAGCCTCCTCTGCAATGCATGCCATTATCTTAGGGCGCATGCATTATACATGCAGATACAGTACTGTATCTGAAATTGCTGTTAAGAGCAGGGACCAGATGAAGGGCGCTGCTGCCACCGTTGCATTTAACCACGCATGCCATTCTCCTCCCTTCCCTCTTCTCAGCTCTGTCTCCTCTTCCATAAATCTCGTTGTCGGTCTTCCTTGGTTAATGGTAACCTCAAGCAGGCTCCTTTCAACTGCCGAAGCCGTCGTGTTGCATATGTGATGAGCATAGAGGGGAAAGTCAAAGTGACCTCTAGCACTGTGATGAAAACCCATGCAGCTCGAGTGCAATAGAGGGTCTTCTATAATTCAGCGGCCGCAGAAGAAGACAGAGTGAGCGGTTTTTCTTTGGAACCACACAGCATGTGCACCCCTCCTTCTTCAACGTCACTTAAGTGCAAGAAGAAGAACAAGGGGTTAAACAGAGGAGTCTGACCGGGGCTGAGTAATTTGTGCAGCTGAGGGCATTAAAGAATGAGAGTGGTGAAATGTGAGCTCTACTCTCTAGCCCAGAGACAAGAACACAGCGTTCTCCAGTTGTTGTTTTTTTTTTGTACTATATGAGCCCTCAGCCTTTTTTTTCTTTTAGCAATTTTTCTTTGGCTCATAAACTACAAGCGTGATATTCAGCCTCTGGGATGGCTGTAATTTTATTGTCTGCTCCCATATCTTCAGAGTTTCCGTCTCTTTTGTCTGAGTTGACATTGCTCTTTCTCTATAACACAGCTATATTTTTGCTCAGACTGATTCAGTTACAGATGTGCAGGGCTATATTGCTTTTGCATGCATAAATCATGGCTACCTGACAGGGAGCATACATTACATTTGGCAGAGACTAGACCCCATGCAGGTATATGAATGAAAAAAATAATCAAACACAGTGATGTAGAGCATCCATGTGAAGCTGTGAAGCACATATGTCCATAATTCCCACACCACTGCACACACAAATCAAAGAACTTATTCCAAAAAAGCCAGTATGTTTCCTCGGCCTTCTCCATTTTTGCCCATATGGCTTCTTGGGGTGGAGGATGCCAAGGTTGGAGGTAGCTGGCACGAATAATTACGATCAAAGAAATTACAATGTGAAAGGAACAGCTGCTACCTCCACTGCTGACAAATCACTGTGAGCAAAAGGAGACGGCAATAGACAGCGAGCGAGTGAGCGAGAAACAGCAAAGAGGAGGAGAGAGGGTGCGTGCTCTACTATTCGACAACTTCCCCTCTAAGGATCTGCTGCTCCAAAACCCATTTAAACATTTAATCCACAGTGCAAATAAAGCCTTTGGTGGCCATTCACCCAAAAAGCTGTACAAATACAAGCATCTGCCCAGATTATCTCAGTTTGTCTCCCTGACCGGCTTGTCCCTAATTCTAACCTACTCTGAAACTATATCCTAGTCTCCAAAATGCATATAACGTTCCTTAATATTCAGAAATAGATATAGCCTGGTTAAAGGTACAGTACCCTAGTGGACCGAAGGTCTACCAGGACTACAAACACAGGGGAATTTCTCACTGGAAGGCAAATGGAATGCAGTTTTTTTTTTTTTTTTTACAAAAGCTTATAAAATATACAAAGCAGAGAACATTTCCCATTGCTACAACCTGTCCTTCTTGATAGGTCTTGATCATCAAATTAATACTGAATTATCCAACTCTATTAAGTAAGTCCAGTCCCACCTGGTTTGTTGCTGCCAAGGGCTGAGCTCATCTCAGATGTAGTCCAGGTGCACTGGGCTTTTGGGACATGTTGTAGGTAACTTATCACTTACTTTCTTTCAAGACAATCTAAGAAACTCATTCAGTATTGTGCTGTGATCTTAATATTCCCCCAAAGACAGCCTAGTCACAAGGGAGAAGCAATTTAGTAGCGTCCTCCTTCTGTAATTCAATTCAGTTGGTGTGAAACAAAGGTCTTTTTATCTATAACCTTGAAATCTCATCATTTCTACATTCTTTAAAACCATTAAATTCTGCAAATCCGCAGATAATATTTTAGGAAACAAAAACAGTTTTAATGGGTGAATGACCCTAATTGCACGTCACATTCTTTGAAACGTGGAAGTTGCGGGTTTTCTGTGACGGGACTGACGAATGCGGAGGTTGTTTGTAAGTCACAGATGTTATTTGTTATTGGGAATTTCAACCAACTTGTACCGACATGCAGCGAAAAGAGTACCACAAAGTTTTCATTTTCTTAGAAATGGAAAATGATTTGAGTTGGAGGCATTTGCTAAACTGGAGGAAGGAGAACGTTTTTAGTGGAGAGACACAGATTTGTCATGGCTCTCCCACATTAAAACCTATTTCCATACATTTTCCATGTCATACAACACATTTTTTTTCCATGACCAATATTACTATATGCAATTCTTACATTTTAATTGATAGCTTATTAGACTCTCCAAGTTTATTTTCAGTTCCCTATCAATGTCATGTATGAAATTATATTTCAAAAGCTAACTTCAATCGATTTAGCATTGCAATTCCATAAAGTTCGGGGACTTGCAAGAGATGGTATTGTGCAGAAGAAGGAGAGATATTCTGACTTTTTCTCCCTAATATGACTCAGCAGCGGATGCCACATTTCTCATAATGCAACTTGATAGCATCATTTATGAGAGCATCCCTACTAGGAAAAGGTCTTTCAAACTCTCTGACCTGAGTTTGACTTTCTGTATAAAATCGGTAGTCAACCTGGACCTGAGATAACCCCCCTGATGATATCACCTATTTATCTCAGAATTTATGGAGCTTCTCCAAAGCCACAGAAAACATCATAAGTCTGTTTAAGTAGTCCTGGGGTCTGTTTTAGAAAGCAGGTTTAGTGAAAACTCTGAGTTTTTTAACCCTGTGATGAGGGAAACTCTGGGATTACTGTTTCAGAAAGGGAGGTTAATCATACCTGAGAAAGACGGGTACCTCCGGCCCATTTCAGAAAGAGAGGTAACTTAACCTCAGAGTCAGTTACTATGGTGACTGAGCCTGTGAACCTAACCTGGTCGGGAGCAGGTTTTCTTCTCTCACACGGCACTCTTTCATTTCCTCATTCATTCAGTCTGCATCAGGTGCATTTTAACGCAGTTTGTTATCTGCATGAATAAAAAAACATTGTCTATGGATTTATTAACCATGTTAGGCAGACTGTAGCCTCAATTGTTTTTGTTCCAAACAATGGCATTTTTCCTTGTGTTGACTGATGTTTAAGGCTACGTCATGTGGCCTACTGTACATAACCTTATCCTCATATCATTAACGTCACCCATCATGGACTTGCTCTACGTCCCAGCACAGTCTTTGTGTTGCGCCGTCAGAAGAGTGTGACTGGCTCTGAAACGTGTAGAGTTCCCTGGACACAAACCACTAAGAAACATTAAAAGTAATAAATTGTAAATCATAATTCTGTTAATAATGGCGCTGCAACCTCAGAATGGGATTAGTAGTAGTTTTCTTTTTTGTCCTACTCTACTCCGAGAGATTGATTGGCTCAAATCAGCTGTTCTGGAGCCGAAAACTCAGTTTCCCATCTCAGGCTAAATCAACTTAGAGATCAGGGTAGGAGTCAGTTTGTTAAAACCTCCTTCCTGAAACGGCCCCCTGCTCATAATGAGTAAACTGATCATTGTGTGTAAAATCACTGGAGTGCCCCTTTTAAGAAGAAAGAGTTTAGAAACTTTTTAAATATGAAAGTCAATTCCTTCCCAGGGAAATAAAAAGAACACACATGACTTCCTTCAACTTTGTCAGTTTTCTTTACAACCATATGCTGTTTGCTTACACCAGTGCCAGAGGAAATCATGCAAAAACACACACACACATCAGCAACGTTATTGTACTGTTTGTAACAACAACGGTGTGACAATCTGGAGGCGGTGCGCCATATTGCAAGACTGCCATCACTGCATGCTGAGAGCTGCCAAAGCTGCCATCTGGCAGGTGAGCTGCACGCTATCCACTTGTACCTCTACCTCCCTTTCACTACCCTCCTCCACTGTTTGTTACTGCCCCTTTCTTTCTCACTCTTTCTGTTTGTATTAGTCTTTCTCACTCCCGCAACCTATCTTTTCCCACCACTCCTCTCCTCTCTATCACTGTTTACCCCTCTCTGTCCATATTCTCCACCTCTATCTTCCCGTAAATCCACCTCCCTCCAGGCCTGGTTCACCCACTAAAACAAGAGGAAGCATGAAGATTGAAAGAGGGATGAAGGAGAGAAAACAGTAAGGACAATAACATATCGGTCATGCTTGATGATCTGCAGTATTTTGTTCTCTTGCTGTTTCTTTCTCCCGTCACTGTCGGTTTCATATCGCTGTTTGCGTCTCCTCTTTTTGTTGCTTTCTCTCCCGCTCTCTAATGTATACCCTCCAATGCAGAGTCACACTACTAAATTCACATGTGCAGACACACATATACTACATGTGCACACATGCAAACACTATCACACACAATATACACACAGTAGCGCTCTCTTTCTTCTTCCTCCTCGGGCTGTAGCATCTGAACAGTCGTGTTTAATCAGTGTCTCCGTTGGCAACGGGGTAGTGGTGGAGGGGAGAGGGTGAGGGTGAGGGTTGGAGGCTGGGGGGTTTCCAGCTACTGTATGGGTAGTAGAAGTGAGCTGCTGTGCACTCACACACCGTGTAATTGTGTTACATACACTAATTCTCCTGATGTACTATTGCAGCGACTGTGCGTCGCCTTTGCCCCTGACCCACATCACCCTCTGATGTTGAAATTACTCTAAAATCAATTTCACGGTTAGAACTGGTGGTCATTTAAATCAAAAGCATTTTTTTTTTCTTTTTGCAGCTAGAGTTGTAGTTCTGACTTTTTTCTGTCTTCTCAAACGCACACTATAGCTCATTAATTTCTGTAGAAGCCTGAGATAACACTTAACTCCTGGCTTGTGGGTATTTTTGACAGAGACAGACGTTCTAAATTACTTCACCTACACTGGTCCTGCATTGTCCCCAGGGTCAAAAGAATCACAAATAATGCAGTTTCACCTGCAATTTCTCTCAAAACTACCTTAACAAATGCTTATAACACTCTAGAACTAGAAATCAGTGAACAATCCAACGAACAATCCATGCTTGATATCTTTTTATCTAATATCCAGTTTATCAGTCTGACTCTACGTTGTGGAAAAATTTTATGAATATATCTTAAAACCTCAGCATGTAAAACTAAAAGTATCTGTAAGGGGGAACACATTTATTTTTGAAAAACTTACCCTAAAAAAATTGGTCAGCCTTTTGAGTTTAGATTAGTTAACCCCTTAACTGCATGTTCTAGATGAACACCGTTCATCACAAGCCAAACCTTAAATTTCATTTGTTGTTGTCAAAAAGAGCAAAAGACTGAGAGACAGAAGTGGAGATCAATAGAAATCCTAAAATTAGCAGGCAACTGATAAAGTGTGTATGACTGGCATGAACACGCTGAGTTAGAAGCCAATCTCTCTCTCTCTCTCTCTCTCTCTTCTCTCCATGAGAGGCTTTACCCACTCTAGAGGGGCCAGGAGAATAAAAAGCTAGTCCAACTGGCTGGCCAGATAAGCAAAACCAGAAAGAGCATTCAGAGGTAACACGGGTTCATCTGGTGTGCATGAGGGGTGAGAGTCAAAGAACCTTGAATCTAACAAGCAGCCCTCCACCACCCCTCCTCACGCCCTCTACTTGCACCCAAACACAAACACACACACAGACAGGGGCTCTAACACAGATGCACTTGGTCAACAGCATTGTTGAGGTTGGCACCGCTACAGCCGTGTGTGCCATAGTTCTCTCGAGCTCAGACTCCATCTCAGCTCCTGCCCAGCCTTATCAGCATCCCAGTAGCTTCTGCTCTGCCCAGGCTGCCAAGGCTGCACAAGCCCTGGCTGCAGGAGGCATGGCGGCACTGGAGGACTCAATCTCCAGGCTTAATACTGCCTGATGACCACAAGCGTAAAGAGTTGTGGAAAAAATCTGCACAAGCCAGCTACTATAGCAGGCTTTGCCTAAAGTAGAGTGAAACGCAATGATTTGCACCAGACCTACACAATGCTCTTCCTCCTGTCTGTGATGGGTGCTGAAGCTGAGACATTTACAGTCCCTCTTCCTCCAGAGCATCAGACCACATCTGTTGGTTGCCCCAGGTGGCCAGCAGAGGAATAAATTAATAATTTGCCCATGCAAACATTTCATACAACACTTTGATTCAGAGTGCACCGGACGTCTTTCACTACGCCCAGGCGCGTAAAGTCTGCCCAACTTTGCTCTCCTGCACACTGCCGGGCTGCACAGCACTACAGGCAGCTGCTCTGCTAATAACAGTAAAGGAGAAGCTACTCACCTTGGAATAAGAGGAGACTCATTCATGAGTAGCACAGATCCGGTTATTTCACTGGAATTTTTACCGGGGGGAGAACGTCCCGCGAGTCAGCCAGCCTGCCAGCCAGCAAGTGAATGAGTGTGGACGCCAAATTCAGCGAGATAAACTGCCGGTTAATTTATTCTACGTGCGGCACGCGACGCACAGTCAGCCAGTAAAGTCACCTGGACAGCAGTGAGCATCTCTCCGTCAGCGAGTAAGAAGGAGACGGTGTTAAGTGACCCTCCTGCCTCGTTCAGGGATTGATTATTTTCTGTAAAAGTCTCTCTCTCTCTCTCTCTCTCTCTCTCTCTCTCTCTCTCTCTCTCTCTCTCTGTGCATGCCGGTGCTACATGAAGTCACTCATCAGTTCACTTGCACCTCACGTACAGTGTGCATTTTTAGACCCAACCTCCATCGCGTCATCCTTTGGCACAACTTGAGCGCATTACATTGAATGGCCCTTAGTTATTAGGTGGACACTCTAAAGTGTTTGTAGATTAATACATTAAGGCAGATGAAAAATAATCTCTTTTTTTTAATATGGGGAAATAATCAATAAATGCAATACATGTAATAGAGATTCAACAGAAAGATATCTAGAATTTAGACATATTGGGCCTAGCCTGCCTATGTTATCACCAGCGCACAGGATGAAGATAATGTCAGGGTCTAAATAGGTCTATTTGTAAAATGACTGGCTTCAACATGTACAAATGGGACGAATTTTTTGGCTCATTGTATATTTTGAAGCAAGTATCCATCCACACATCCTCTGAGAAAAATGTAAACTGGTTTAACAGAACGTGAAAGGTAATTGTGTTACAGCAGCTCACATGCTGGTTAGGACCACTCCCCCAGTCAGATAGAGACTGAGACAGGCAGGACCATTTTTCATAAATAAGTCATACATACAACCTTTCACAGTGAATATTTTTGAGCTTTCTTTTCATTCACAAGTCCAGATAAATGCACACAGCAGCAGACACTGACTAGTTTCCTTAGAAATACTGCCATCTGTAGGATTTATGATGCTACAACATGTCCTTCTTTCACAAAGCTATGATACAGAGCCCATATATTTACAGAAGCCTCAATATTGAGTTGTGAATGAAAGGGTGTATTGTGTGAAGCATGGATATGCCTGACTTTGAAGGAAAACTGCGCGTGCTTGCACACACACACACACATCCAGGCAGCAGCATGCCTACATGAAACTAACACAGAACTGCTTATGTTGCTAAATAGCTCAGTAGGCAGTTTTCCTGGGTCTGTCGGCCAGCTGTCTGCCCCTCATTATCTGCCGTTTGGCGGGTTGGAGATGAGTTGGAGATGTCAGACGTGCTACCTGTTGTGGGCGAGCAGCTCTGGGTGGCCGGTGGACTCCCTCAGGGCTGACCAGATGGCAGCTATAGTCTATACTGGCCCTATGTCAGGCACTGGGGTTCATGAGGCAATGTTACACACACACACACACACTGTAATGCAAAAACACATATGCCTGCAGGCATACAAACACATATGCAAACATACACCTGAGGCAGGTGAATTTTATCAGTGCTGGAAATAGTTATGCTGCACGCATGACCAGAGGGAAACTACAATGTCAGGTGAGGGGAAAAGTGAAAAATAGAAAAGGGAAGTGTGTTGAACAGGCTTTTAGAGATGTGTGATGATTTGATTTTGCCAGTAACAAGTAATTGTTGGAATACCTCTCTGTATGAATTTAAATACTGTATATATCTCCAAATCGTAGTCTTCTTTATCAGATTCATCAGTGAAAGAGCGACCCATTGCGCTGGAACATACAATATCAAGCTAAGCATAATGATTTGTGCTTGTATGAATAACAGACAGTAGTTGTGCTGTTTTTTAATGTTGGTCAAGGCAGCGATGAAGACTAAGCGGAACTGAGTTGTAGAAGATTGGTATATTTACTGCAGTTCAATTACTCAACACTGTCTAATTCAAGGGCAAATGCAGTTGTTAATTATTTTTCAAGTTGCAAACTTGTGTTATCACTTCTTCAAGAGCAGCACATGTACAATGTGTTCAAGACTCTGGAGAAAACCCCAGTTATGTGGATAGTAAAATTACACTATACACTCAAATTACATACTGCATTCTTGCTTTAACCTTTGTGTTGTCTTCCAATCAACCATGGTCAAAATTGACCCGGTCTGTTTTATAAAGCATAAATTATCACTCCAATTCTGTGTTACATCTTCTTAGCCAACTTAATTCCAATTTACCATTGCTAGTTTAACACTTATTTTAGCCCTTAGCCACAGGGCGGAGTCGAACCCTGGTCCTCTGCGTCGAGGAGTAAATCTCTATATATGGGCGCCATCTCTATCAATTGAGCAATCCGGTCGCCCAAATTATGCCTAATTCTGAAGTTAAAACCCTTCGATATTGTACATTATTTAGCTAATAAATAAGATCAAGGGAACCTATGCTGACACATAAGTACAGCCTGTTTTGTGTATGGAACTATCCATTTTATTTTTGGGAAATTTAGTTGAAAGAACCCCATATTTTTGATATAGATACTTTGAGAACACAAGAGTTAATAATGTAGCACCAATGGGGCACTTTAGCCCCTGATAGGGTAAAATGCGATTGTTAGTTTGAGTGCTGCTCTGAAATGAACTCTTAACACTAAATGAAACCCCTAACTGTAACCTTGCACACACTAGAGATGTGTTCATTACGATTATTATGCTGTTGCTCCAGGCTTCTCCCGCAGACAGGACCCAAGTGGAGCAGCCATCGAGATGCAATCTACTTATCAAAATTACCATAACCACACAAATCTGTGGAAGGCTGCAAAGGGAGGTGCATTCAAATAGCACAACAATGAAATAAGACCGCAGGCGCAATCAAGCTGTCATAACACCCATAATAATAACAACTGAAAGCCATTAAAACCTTTCACTCCCGAACCGTTACACCTCACTGTGCAAAGAATATGATTGAGAGGCCCTCATATCGCTCACTTTGCCTAAATAGTCACATATACACATCAGGTTTTACCCAACTCACATCCATCATCTCCAGATTATAATGAGCCATTCATCAAAAGGAGTCATGTGCTGGAAAACAATTATCCATCCCCTTGTCACTTGTTCCTATTAAGGCTTTCCACACAAATGTCTCTTATCAAAAAATTCAGATCTGTTTTCCATCCAAAAGAAAAGTAAAACCAGGTGCATTTGTCATGTTAGACCGGTGGTGAATGCTTGTGTGGCTGTATGAAATCACCATGGCCTGATATAGTTTATTCATCTGTACCATAGACCTCCATTGTTTGCCAAGAACTATTTAAAGCATATCATTGAGCCGCAGCATTGCACATTTTCATATTGTCATTACCATAAACGTGGACGCTGTAGTTTATTTTGAGTCGATCCCACATACACCATCCTTAAATACTCACTAGAGAACCAAATGTGTATTTGCTGGAAATAGTCCCCAATAATATCACTACTTACTCCTGTTTGCTAAAAACTACAATACCCAGCTGGAAATTTTAGGAGGTTATTATGTCTTTTGGATTTGTATGTGTTATTAACTTTGAGACTGGCTTTTAAAGATCTCTGTCTGCAGTAAGCAATGGGTCGGAGTGATCTCAGACAGGCTGGGAAAGTCAAAGTATTGAGAAACGGGAACACCATTGTTGGCTTTGGATCTTTTCAACGGATTCGTTGATAATAACAAAAATATAGAATTTTGCCAGCATTATCCTGTGACAAAACATTGTCTGGATTAGATAAACATTTCAAAGCATTCGGGGAAAAGTATAATTCTGTGGTCAGTTTGAAAGCGAAACAGAATAACTTTTATACAATTTTTAAATTCTGAATACACATAGTGTACACCATTTCCAAATGTGTTAGAAAACTTTAGATCACAGACAAAGCAACAGTGTGTCTGAGAAGTAAAACAGAAAATGGTCCGCACCGACATACAGTACATTACATGAATAATAACAGCCACTCCATTGACGTAATCACTGAAAACAATTAACACTCGGTTGAGATAATACTATCACTGCTTCTATACTGTGAAAGCACTGTGAGGCAACTAGCAAAGGCTGAACAATGGTAAATATAGTTGTTACCTGAACTGCAGATGATGTGTCTGCCACAAAACCTGCTGTGTAATGTGTTGCGAAATGGGAAACTGTCATGATATCTGCCAGACAGAGTGTTTTGCAAACAAGAACAGCAGTCAGAATCCAATGCTCACCAACAGCCAGGGAGATACGCCGATAGCTGCTAAAGACCCCAAAGGTACATCCTCAAACTCCCACAATAAAAACTGTGAGCTTCACAAAGCTGCTAATTATGCTGTCATAGCAGGGGTGGCAAATGGTGTAAAAGGAACAAAACCTAAACTGTGAGCAATTAACTGTTTATTAATTAACCCCCTCCTATCGAACGTCTCAATCATAGCTGAGCAACCATAACTACATGGTTTTACATAGTAGACATGGCAAGTCTGTCAGTCTTTGGATTTTTCCACATGCAGACACTATGGATATATAGAGCTGATGTACCCTAAGCTGCCAAGACAGTTCTCTCATGGTTGTCCCATGTTCCAGGATGATAAAGCCCAAGTTTACGAAAACATTATAAAAAAAACAACAATCAACTGATATCCCATACTCAAATAATGTCACACATACTTAAAATTTAATGGAGCGGTTAGTTTACATGACCTGATGTGTAATAACTTATATTAAGAATATAGTCATCTGTATTGAAGTCCTTTTACATGTTTTATTCATATCTCTGCTAGTCTTGCATTGCCAGACCTTCATACACAGCGCTGCTGAAGAGGGTCTGGCCAGTCCACACAGCATTCTGGATGGGTGAAAACCATGCTCTGGTTTATTGGCATTTCTTTAAACCAATCACAGTTGCCTTGGGTGGGGCTGAGCACCGGACAGAGCCACTGTGCCGCTGCAAAATAGCCTCGGGGAAGGAACTTGTTTTGGTGGAACGTGTGCGTTCAAAGGGTGTTTTAGTCGTGCAACAGAAACCTCAGATTGGACAGATAGTCTAGCTAGCTGTCTGGATTTACCCTGCAGAGACCTGAGGACCAGGTAACCATGGTCCTCCCACCTGAGTTTAGAATGTCAATACAGAGAAAGCGGAAGGTAAAGGACATCCAGTCGAATTGAGGGACATCTGGCGAAAATTCCGGAAAAGAAACGTTGATAAAGACTATATCTCTGCATACCTTATATTATGTCCAGTGGGAAATTTGTCAACAAGAATACAAGCACTGATGCTCCCACTCTATCTCATCAGTTTTCCTTGTTCAACAACTCTGACTTGATACATTTAGACTTAAAACAATTAGAGACGATTAGCAGAGGCTGAACAATTATAAATATAGTTGTTACCTAAACTGCAGATGATGTTTCAGCCACAAATCCTGCTGTGTTATGTGATGCAACATGCAAACTGTCATTATATCTGCTATGATAGCTGCTAAAGACCCCAAAGGTACATCCATAAACTCCCACGCTGCTATTTAACACTTCCTTGAAAGAGTTTTCAATAAAAACAATATCCTGTGAGCTTCACAAAGCTGCTAATTATACTGCCATAGCAGGGGGGGGCAAACAAGAATACAAGCACTGATGTTTCCACTCAATCTCATCAGTGTCCTTGTTCAACAACACTGACTTTGTACATTTAGATGAACATTTAATCATTGTATTCATAAAAGAATCCTCTAAATTCACACTCCAGCAATATGCAAACACTCAAGCATCAACACACAAAAAGGATTTTACACATACGTACATCAGAGTATCAGGATTATTGGCTTTTGTTTGGGGTTTTTAAATGTGTCTGTGTCCTTGTCTCTCAGGTCTTTATGTATTAAATTTTTAGAAAACCGCTGGGCAATCAAACAATTGATGCTTTATCATCTTTTTGACTTGGGTTTCCTTCATGAAGTTTGAATTTATGTAGATGTTTTGTTCAGAAATGGTGGCTGTTATTTCTGTATTGATTCCAAAAACAATTCATTTACTGTTTATTTTCATTGTAATTGAGTTTATGTTGACCCAAGGAATTTTGTGGAAGAAAACAAGTTCTACTTTACAGATTGTTACTCTACATTAATCCGTCACATTATACAATGATAAAATACAAAGAGAACAACTACAGTATCATAATGATATCAACATACTGTATAATGATAAATAAAGTAATAACCTAAATCTATATTACACAGTATGACGCAGTCCATCAACAGGTAGAGTTGAGGATAATGTTCATAAAAAGGTTTATAGAATTACTGTTAGATATGTAGACCTAAACAACCAGACCTAGCAAGGACTTTAAAGCAACACATGTTAAAGCTCTCTTACAGTGAATAAGAACTGAGTCACTGTGTCACTCAAAGTAATAAAATGAAAAAGAAACATTTCTATTTTGAGCCGTTGCCAGCGCGGATGTGTCTAAACAGAGCTTATGTATTATACTCTCACAACGTTGTGCTCGGTTCACATTCAGCTCACTCAGTTCCCAAACAAGATTAAACTGCATATTATAAACCAATGACAGAGACCTCATTCACAAATTCCTGACAGATTAGAAATAGGGCAAAAGATTTATGAATTTTTATAAACAATTCACTTCCTCTGCTGATTAAATTCAGAGTAAATTGACCCTTTCCTCGGCTACAACGACGTGTAAATGAAATTCTCGGATCTGTTGAGCAAAGCAAAGTGTTTCTCATCAGTGTATTACCCTCCTTGACTCTGAAGGTATTTTGCAGGATGTTGCATCCCCGTAGCATTAAGGAGGGACTAGGCAGACAGTAAGAGCCAATTGTGTGAATGTGATATGGCAACACACAGTTCGCCCATCAGTCAAGCATTTTCATCAGCTGACATTTGCTGGCATTTTGTGGCTCCCTATTTATTTGAGCGCTTATAATGAGACAAATCAATACTGCACTGTAAATATTGAGAAAATGGAGCAGAATTGGAAGACCAGAATAAAGGTGTATTGCTGGTGAATTCTGATCCCTTAAACATATGAATCATTTTTGCCCTCCTTCAATTTATCTTCCTCTTAAGGTCTCTTATTAGCTTCAAATGTAGATATTAAAAAAAGAAAAAAACACGGTTGTGTGAAAATGAAGAAATATTTGACAAATCTAATTAACTTTTTGAGTTACTCTATACTCACTTTTACCAGATGGCTCCTCAGTCCCAGGTGTCAGGGTATCTTGCTTTCTGACACGTCTTGGCCTCTTATTTCATTTTTGGGTTATGAGTTAAGCTCACTCCTCTTTTATGGCCTCATCTCTCGACTGTGCATCACCTGCGTGCTTGGCTTTAACATGAACGTACCCTGCTGGGATCTCTACCTGTTCGTGGAGGTCATTCCCTCTGCGAACAGGTGGAACCAACTTGATCTGCCTGCTCAGCATTTCCCCCACATCCTGTGGAGCAGGATGCACTTTTTAAGCCAAATCGCTCTGGTAACCTGCCCACTGCACATATTTGAGCCCTGTGTATGAATAAGTCTGTTATTTGGTTGGGGTTTTGTGAAGCAAATTAACTAGATTCTTATGCATTGAAAGTGAATTGAAGATATCCCATATTTTGTTATCAAGTAGGCAAAACAAAGGCTATTACAAGGCTGTTACAAGCCAGGACACAGGGCAGTGTGCACCATATTTTAAGAGTACTTCCATATTTAGAACAACATCAGACCTTTTT
Organism: Percina caprodes; assembly: GCA_013375575.1. Classification (NCBI taxonomy): domain Eukaryota; kingdom Metazoa; phylum Chordata; class Actinopteri; order Perciformes; family Percidae; genus Percina; species Percina caprodes. Next base: position 258,592 of record JABXJD010000301.1, on the reverse strand, counting down.
TTTTATTGAAGAGGGCTCAGAGAATCTTGAATATGTTTGACCTTCTTTACTGGAATTAATTTGCATCTGGCTTATTGGATGAAAGGAAGTTCGAGTGCCAAGTAAATTGGCATTTTCTTGTCAGAGAAAGACATTGCATGAGTAAATATTCAGCAGGAATAGACTGAATCCTTCCCTGTGGCTACAGAATAATGTGGTGAAATATAAAATTGGGTTCCTGTGCGTAAGAAGGAGTCAGTTGGTGTGGTCAGAAAGAGGCAGAGGACTGCACTGTCACGGAGTTGAAAGAAAAAACGAAGAAGGGAAGAAAATGTCTATCACTGCCATTTAACCACCAGCTCAGCGAGATCTCAGAATTGCCCCTCTGCAGATGTTCTGGGGGTCGCCTAATGAAACCTCAGCACAAATGTCAGAGGACATTTTGGTTTAATTTGTGCTATAAGAAATGTACCACAAACATTGAGTGAGGATAATTCATACATTTGGCTTCTGAAAATCACTGCTGATGAGCATGCTGCTCTGGCATACATTAGACACTGGCTCACTACAATGTGTGGCACTGATTAGATCTCTGCAGGGTTTCTCTCACTTTCAGCCCTATTATTGGATTCTTTCACAATACACAGGAAGGATGAAGCCTGTGCTCAGAATAGAATGTAATGTGTGCTGCCTCTACCTTGGCACAGGAAATTATTGCACAGTGGTTGAGCAAATAAAAGCAAGCAAGGCTGAGGAACAGAATGTGCTTCAGCTTCCATCCCTGGTTTATGGTAAGGATTTGAGAAACCATGTTAATTTCATAATTAGAATTTGAATCTAAAATGAAGCAGAGCAAAGGTTTCGGGCCTTAACTTCAAATTACCTTTTTTACAGATCCCCAATGCAGATTTATATATTGTTTTCGTGGTCAAGCTGCTTTGAGTTTGAAATCGCCATCTGTGTCTGCATTTATCAGTGCATAACCTTTTTTTTTAGACATCTGTCTGTTTACATGTAGTCATGATGACAGTGGGCTTTTCATTAGAAACAAATTGTAGTTCTAGACTACCGGTATTTACTGTATACTGTAAAAGAGTCATTTTCCTTGCAGAACATGGGAGTTGCTGGTTTACCGCTGCCGGGATCAGTTAGCTTGTTTGTTAGTTCTTAACGCCTTTCAAAACACTTCAAAACATTTTTAATGAAGGACTTTTTGTGTATTTTAATAGCATAGTATGGCTACTTTTAGTCAAGAAAAGAATCTAAATACTTTCTACACCACTGAAATTAACTTTAAGCCCAGTAGATATCCGTATATATCATGATATAGGCATGAAGTTAGACAAATACATTTTATTTAAAATGCATCACATGATATGAGCAAATGAACACAGATAACCTGTCCTACAGTCATGAATTTGATCGTGTCTATTGCAAGTGTAGCAGGATTTAGGATAAAATAAAATAATATGAAAGATATCTCAAATTAAAAAGGATGTTATAGTTAGAGTACATTAGAAAACATAATTGCAGGTGTTTTGTCATCTGCCTACTGCTATGCGTTGAAAATGCAGCTCGTCAACTAGTGTTCATCTGGCACCGAATGCACTGTGATCAGGCTTTTATTCTTCAGAAGCACCCCAGATTAATTATGTTATGCAGTCTAATGCAGTCTATGTCAAACCTTTAGATAGGGAACGCAAACACAGTCAAGTCTTTGTATGTCAATTTCAGCACCACGGACAGCTGCACTCAGTCATCTTCCTCTGCGCTTTGTTTTGAAATTGCCGGTCCAAAGCAATCACAAAAGTTTTGATGAGGATATATCTGCTGCCGAAAATTTCTGATGTGACACATTTACCCACAGAATGCCCTCAGAAACAGGAAAACATACACCTGAGGCCAAATCCATATCTCGTCTTGGAGTAAATAATTACTGCTCTGACAGGCCTGCTCAGCCTTCATATCACACTATCATCCCAGCAGTTCCTTATCTGGTTTGACGTTTGAATTAGGTGGTGCAATGTGCACATATTCAGAGGTGAGGCTAGCTTGTGTTTGCTGTCGCACACAGTGAGTCACTACAGGATGACCTGCACACCATGCTTCGTTGAAAGCTCTAATAAGCGTAGCCTGACACCTGCCCCAAGGAAGAGCTGCAATATCAACCATCTGATGAGCAGGTCAGCTGAGATTTGTATGCTGGGTCTCGTCTGATGAATGAATCATTTCCTCTCATCTGTCCCTCAAAACACATCATGTCCAAAGGCTGGATTGTGGAGGACGTCAAATACAGACAGGGATGTGAAGAGAGGAGAAAGCGTAAACACAGTGCAGTCATGAACATAAGAAACCCCTCCTCAGGGAGAAACATGTTGAGGGAAAGAAAATTGATTATAAAGTATTTATGTTGGATGGCTTCAAATAGAAGTCATTGTAATTGATGCACGACTACAGGCATTATTTGGTAACACTTTACTCTTATGTGTCACGTCACATAAGAGTGACATGACACTGTCATGACTAAGTCATGAACACATGAACCCTAACCCTACCCATAACTAAAAGAAGCGTTTATGACTTGCGTATAATGTTTATGACACGTTCATGACAGTGTCATGTTGCTCTTATGTAGATACGTACGCACAGTGTAACTCATTATGTTAAGATAAAAAAGAACATTGTTCCCATTTTGTCTCTCCTTATGTGTCTCTATCTTTATCTCCCTTTTTGCTTAATTTATTTTAATTGGAACTTAATTGAGACACGTTGGCAGCAGTTCAAGCTGTTGTTGTTGTATCTCTGCTGTGTGGGACAAATTGTTAGACAAGCCCCCTCCACTCCAACCTGGTACCTCATTGCTTCAATAGTCATTGTTCAGGATTTGTTGTGGGTGTAGAAAACCAAAAACTCTTAAAGGGATATTTACACCATTGGAAAGATGAATATATCTTTAAATTGGGTCACTTATGTAGTAAAAATATGAAGAAAAGAAAAATCCAGAAAATGTGTTTTTGGCTCATGGGGATGAAAGACACCAAATCCCAGAATGCACTTGCTTGGCTGATTGAAAAGTGCATTCCCAAGCCACGCCGACCGTTAACTGACATAGACAGACAGTGAGGCAGACATTTCAACCATACACACAAAACAACGTTTCACTGTGGCTCAAGTGGCGTTACACATTTAAAATATATAAAAACGACATATGATACAAGTTACATTTAGTGAGCACATATTGTAGGCTACGTGAAGTTGAGCTAATGCAATGGTAGCATTAGCGCTTGGAGTGATATAAACCCAGATATCATTTTTGTGTGGAATGTAGAATGCTCTGCATTTAACAGTGACAAACTCCACCAGCGGTTAGTTGGATAAAAGCACTCCATTTTTGCGCCTGTCCGTATCCGTGTTAACACAGCCCATCTCCACGAGTCTTAGCCGCCAGAGCAGCATCTGCTCGAAAGGCTAGCAGGCCTGGTAGCTAGCGGAGTCCGGTACTCTGTTCAGCCATGTTCCCACAAAAACTTCATAGACTGCGTAGACTGTGTAGTCCAGTTTGTTGTCTAATGATCGGACACTTGCAAGCAGGATGCATCAGACAGGTGGTTGTCTAGAGTTAGCTTTTCCCCTAGCTGGAACTCCTGCCCTCGTTTGGCGTTTCCGCGTTAGCGCACGCCACCGCCGATGGTTCAAGGCATCGGGCGACACCGCTGGCAGAGGTGCTTGTCTCCGTAGCAGGCGAAGCTCACGTAGTGTGTCGAGTATTCTGTCTATAATAAAGTTTCCTGCATATTCTCAAATCTGTACCTATGTCCATAGTTTGAATGCACATCATTTTGATAAAATTTTACTGCTGAAAATTGATAACTGTAGCTTAGCTCCAAGATGGCTGATACTCGACTCGCTTTGTCTCGCTTCGGCTTGCTTTGGCTTGCTTCGGGTCCATCCCCCTATGGGCAGGGGTGAAAACATGCAAAACTAGTTGGCTTGTAGTCCACGGCAGTAAGTTGGACTGGTTTCAAGTGAGGGTTGAGTGGTGCTTTGTCACCAATCCTGATGTAATATTTCTGGACAGGATATCGAGGCGTGATCAGGGTGGGGAGGGGTTGCAGTTTGGTGGGTTGGGGATCTCATTGGTGCGCTTTGCAGATGATGTGGTCCTGATGGCATCATAGGCCTGCGAATTATAGGCCCCTGCTTGAGCTTCTGTCCCCTGCTGGAGCTGCTGCCCCCACAACCCAACCCCGGATAAGCGGACAAAGATCGATAGATGGATTGAACAGACTTATCCTTTAAAGAAAATTTCATATGCCTGTTTTGAAATAACCTGTATAGTGAGGGATCACCATTTAAACATGCATGCACCCATCCTTCAATTAACATAGGATTACATGTCTTAATCACAGGATTTCAAGCTTTGACAGCCTGTATCTTGGGTGAATCCACATTCATATTCCCCCACCTAAACGATGATCAACTTTTGATGCTGCCTTTCTCCCACAAAATCTTCCACGAGTCTACTAATCCCGGGTTTTCTCTGCTAAGATGTGGCAACTTATTATCAAAGGTTAAGCTACCTCGCAGACACAGCTGGAGCGCGTAGAATTTAATTTTCAGTTCAAGTTGTGTGAGGGAGTTAATGAGAACGGAGGGATTATCAGAGTTATTGGCCGTGATCAGGTCAATTGGAAGGTAGTCAGGCATCAGGAGGCTGAGTTGGGTTATGATGTCTGCCAGAAGAAGGATGAGGAGGGGAAACAGCAGCAGAAGCCCCAGACTGTCTCAGTTACAAGCAGACATGCTCTGGGTCATGCACAGCGTTAATTCCCAGAAAGGTCACACAAAATGACACCTAGCAGCATTAAGCCTGGCCCTGCTCCCTTTCCTCTCTCTCTTCAAAGCTATAATCTGTCTGATTTGTCTTCCTAGAACTGCTTGTGTCATCTCTCACACTGCTTTCAGCCCCACTAATGCCACCTATGAGAATGTGAGGGCAAAAAGGGCAATCTCTGTAACATTCCTCAGATGTAATGTTTCTCCAACTGCATTGTATCCGACATGAAGGGACAATCTCTCAGTGTGTAACGCCAGGGAAATCAATGAAAATGGATTATGTGGTGAATGTGTACTGTATAAATTTCTATTATATGTTTTTTTATCACCTGAGAAGAAGAGTACATGAAGGATTTATTATGGTGTTAGCATTACAATGCTAAAGCAATTTGGTCAGGTCCAGCCGTAAATTGGGTTGTCACATAAGATAGCATTGCCGAGATGAACAGAAAATGCCAGGGAGCACATTAAATTATGAATGATGGGAATTCTATTAACATTTAAATGAGACAGTCATGGTCCAGTGGGATTACAAGTTTTCAGTGTTTATGGTGTGGAATGATGTATCGCGAGGAAATCAGAAATGAATTTTAGCGTGTTATTACATACCCGTGGTTGTTCTTTACACAACAGCAGTTTACTTCTTAATAGCATCCTGATGAAACTGATGTGATAACTAATCATCATGATAGGTTCACTAACAACTGGCTTATCACTGGTGTGGTAAATAAATAAGAGGGAATGGGAGAGCAGCAGCAGAGGGACTCCATAAGTTTACATTTCGGTTTGCTCCATATATCTGCTTCTTGTATGAGAAATGTTGTCATCGTGAGAATATTTTCTGAAATCACAGCTCCTGATTCCCCCTGCTGCAGCTCCAGCAATCACAGAAAAACATGTCCAGGGGCGACGGGGAAGGAAAATGAAAGCAGGCAATGACCTTTGCAGACTCCTAGCATGATAAATGTCAAAGGTTTTCTGTTTTTAATTTGTCAGAGTTTCCAGGGAAGCCTGACCTATGTCTACTTTCAACCACAGCGTTCCCATCACGGCAGTCGCTGAAGCGGCACCTCAAAACCTATTACTACCCGCTTTTGCTGAGGCTGGTGCTGTCAAAGCTGCAAATTAGCCCATTTGCAACCTTTCATAATGCACTGTAGCAAGGAACAGCATGTTTTTTATAGGGAGGGCTGACGGTGAACATTGTAATGTATTGCAAATGTGACAGATTGCAGACAAACCAGAGAATACATTCAAATTTAGCAGGTGTCACTTTTGTGCTGTTCTGCAATCCATTATGCTTTCTTAGCAGATTCTGACCTTTTTGTGGTATAGTGTATGTATAAATACAGTCCATTTAATGTGAGATGTTGATGCAGCAAAACAGCAATAATACGAAATCAGGACTTAGTTTAGTTTTTGTGAAAGTACACACATCTTTAATTTCCTTCACACTATTTCATCAATATTAACATGAAATGACAACTCCTCTGAAATCACAAACCTCCGCAAAATGTAAAATAAGAATACACCATTGTCTGTATCCACTAAAAATGGGTTTCTGATGGCGTGTCTTTACCATGATCTCACTGATGAAAATAACTGAAATATTTTATATTGAAAGTTATTTACCTGTGCAACATTATTTTAAGATTTAAAAAGGCCCACTTGGGGACTATTCAACAACATGGAAACTGACACTGACATATTATAACCATGTTATTACTTAAGTTGATTTTGAGAATATGCAGCTTATTTACACTTCTAGGAGACCCAGAGCAACATTATTATTAATTTGTTGGGTGTCTGTCTACCTGATGAATGTGAGTTCAATATTCACTCTTCCTCTACCTCTGTTGTTAGTCTCTAGCTTGTGACCCACTATGGTCACAAGGTACTTGTTAGCTTTGTCTGTCAGCCATTGGTACTGGGCAGGTAGCATAGATGAACTTGCATGCTACAGTCTTCATTGATATGTCAGGATGTCAGATTTGTCATGGAATGCAAAGCTCCTGCATGGTTTATATCAGCTGCATGATCCTGATTTCTGTGCCCAAGAAATCCAACATCAGTTGCCTGTGTTATTACAGCACAGTCGCATTAACATCTGTAATAATAAAAATCATTGAGCGCCAGGTGTATTCAGCATAGTCCGCATAGACCTTCACCAGTTTGCATACAGGGCAAATAGGTCTGTATATGTCTCCATTCCATCCTGCAGCTCCTGACACTTACACTCACCAATAGGATTATTAGGAACACCATACTAATACTGTGTTTGACCCCCTTTTGCCTTCAGAACTGCTTTAATTCTACGTGGCATTGATTCAACAAGGTGCTGAATGGCCCATATTGATAGATAGATAGATAGATAGATAGATAGATAGATAGATAGATAGATAGATAGATAGATAGATAGATAGATAGATAGATAGATAGATAGATAGATAGATAGATAGATAGATAGATAGATAGATAGATAGATAGATAGATAGATATTTGTTGATCCCAAGAAAAATGGGAAATTACGGTGTTACAGCAGCACACGTACATCAGTCACACAACACAGAATATAAATATAAATGAGATACTAGGAAAAATATACATACATACAATGTACATGAAATAATAATAATAGGAATAAAATAAAGGAACAAATATTTGAATATATACAGAAAGGGAAAAAATGTGCAACTGCTTAAATAATGCTAAAATGTATGCTAAATGTAGATAAACCAATTGTGCAGGTTGCATTTAGTGCAGTAGTGTGGCTTATAAGTCTTATCTAGAAACCAGTAATGAAGCGTTAAACAGTTTTATTGCCTGTGGTAGGAAGGATTTTCTGTAGCGGTCCGTGCGGCATCGAAGCTGTCAGAGTCTCTTTAAGAAGGAGCTCCTCTGGTGGACCAGTGTGGGGTGGAGAGGGTGGTCAGGGTTACCCAATATAGATAACAGTTTGTTCAGAGACCTCCTCTCCACCACAGCTTCAAATGTGTCCTGTTTGCAGCCAATCACAGAGCCAGCCTTCCTGATCAGTTTGTTTGTTTGTCTGTTTGTGTCGCTGGCTCCGATGCTGCTGCCCCAGCAGATGGCGGAGGAGAACAGAGCACTCCCCACAACAGACTGGTAGAACATCTCCAACATCCTGCTGCACACGTTGAAGGATCTCAGCTTCCTCAGGAAATAGACTCTGCTCATCCCCTTCTTGTAAACAGCAGTGCTGTTGATCTTCCAGTTCAGCCTGCTGTCAATGTTGACACCCAGGTATCTGTACTCCTCCACCCTGTCCACGTCACTTCCCAGGATCTGCAGAGCCGTTCCCTTCCTCCTGAAGTCGATCACCATCTCTCTTGTCTTGTCCACGTTCAGCAGCAGGTGATTCTTACCAGACCACTGGTGGTAGAGGAGGCAGGGGATGGCTGTGAGCTAAACCTATTGAAGTGACAGTTTAGCTCGTTTGCTCTCTCCCGGCTGCCTGGTGTTTGTCCTCTTCTACCCCCACACCCGGTGATGTCTTGATGCACATCCAGGGAACGAAGCTCCCGTTCCACCACATCTCAAAGATGCTCTATTGGGTTGAGATCTGGTGACTGTGGGGGGCATTTTAGTACAGTGAACTCATTGTCATGTTCAAGAAACCAATATGAAATGATTCGAGCTTTGTGACATGGTGCATTATCCTGCTGGAAGTAGCCATCAGAGGATGGGTACATGGTGGCCATAAAGGGATGGACATGGTCAGAAACAATGCTCAGGTAGGCCGTGGCATTTAAACAATGCCCAATTGGCACTAAGGGGCCTAAAGTGTGCCAAGAAAACATCCCCACACCATTACACCACCACCACCAGCCTGCACAGTGGTAACAAGGCATGATGGATCCATGTTCTCATTCTGTTTACGCCAAATTCTGACTCTACCATCTGAATGTCTCAACAGAAATCCAGACTCATCAGACCAGGCAACATTTTCCAGTCTTCAACTGTCCAATTTTGGTGAGCTCTTGCAAATTGTAGCCTCTTTTTCCTATTTGTAGTGGAGAGGAGTGGTACCCGGTGGGGTCTTCTGCTGTTGTAGCCCATCCGCCTCAAGGTTGTGCGTGTTGTGGCCTCACAAATGCTTTGCTGCATACCTCGGTTGTAACGAGTGGTTATTTCAGTCAAAGTTGCTCTTCTATCAGCTTGAATCAGTCGGCTCATTCTCCTCTGACCTCTAGCATCAACAAGACATTTTCGCCCACAGGACTGCTGCATACTGGATGTTTTTCCCTTTTCACACCATTCTTTGTAAACCCTAGAAATGGTTGTCCCTAAAAATCCCAGTAACTGAGCAGATTGTGAAATACTCAGACCGGCCCATCTGGCACCAACAACCATGCCACGCTCAAAATTGCTTAAATCACCTTTCTTTCCCATTCTGACATTCAGTTTGGAGTTCAGGAGATTGTCTTGACCAGGACCACACCCCTAAATGCACTGAAGCAACTGCCATGTGATTGGTTGATTTAGATAATTGCATTAATGAGAAATTGAACAGGTGTTTCTAATAATCCTTTAGGTGAGTGTATGCACGGGTTCTCTTTCTAGACTATAGCTCTGTTTTTAATATGATCTTACTGTAACTACAAAACATTTTGATAAGTTATAGGAGTACTAGGAGTCAATCACTCTTTATGTCATAGATTTTTGATTTTCAAAATAAAACAACAGGCTTTCTAAAACCTAGTACAGAAGAACCTGTGCCCCTGGTGCTAGTCTTAGGAACATAACAGACTTTGACTGTCAATAGTAATGCAGGACTCTAAACTAACTGCGTGCGTGCGTGCGTGCGTGCGTGCGTGCGTGCGTGCGTGCGTGCGTGCGTGCGTGCGTGCGTGCGAGCTCAAGAAGTTACATATATTTATATATTAGCTATAGAAATTTAGCAGCGGTGGCCCACCCCTGTTATGTTATTGCCGCCGCTGCTTCAGAATGTCATGCAATCTCATGAAGTGAATTGTTTTGTTGCTAAATGGTATTAAAAAGGAGCAGTAACGTTACATGTAATCTAATGTGTCCATGTCCTGGATTTTTCCTTAGCGGTGGTTGGCTAGTAATTTGGCACAATGTTTGGTAGCATATATGAACTGGTCAAATCATATTTTCTTTGTAAATAATATAGTGAGTGGTACAGGTGAAGGTCCTTCAGTTTAGTCTTGTGAAGCTAATGTTATTCTTTTTTTTTTTGAGGGGGGGGGGTTATCCCTTTATTAGACAGAGAGAAACAGTGAACAGACGTGAAAGATGGGGAATGACACGCAGCAAAGGGCCACAGGCTGGATTCAAACCCAGACCGCTGCAGGACTCAGCTGACGGGGGGGTGAGCGCACTTACTGAGTGAGCTATAGGCCGCCCCAAGCTAATGCTATTCTAACCCAGTGGTTCGCAAACTCTTTTTCCCCCTTTTGTAGATACAAATATTCTCCACGTAAGGTAGACGATGAAGCCCCCTATTTTGGGAACCACTGTTCTAACCTAAATTTAGCCAAGAAAAAGCAAAGGCTGAGTTTTATTTGTTAAGTAAACTAAGAACAAAAATTTGAGTCAGATGCTTGATCACCGATTTCTGAAGAAGAAGCAGGAGCAGTGTTCGTCCCACTCAAAGCTCTCATTGTACCTGTCTTGGAGTGCTTGATCAATGAATGACTAGTAATTATTAAAAGACTCCATCTTCCTTATTAATGAAATTTTCTTTTTCTGCCTCTACCTACTCTTTTCAGATGAAAATGAATGGTGGTCTTGTTTTGATCAGGACAGAGAGGTCTGCTTCATCTGCCTGACAGAGTTTCATACTACAAGCTTTTACAAGTTTTTATGTTTTAGAGCATCTCCTATAAAACACAGCAATAAAAAACAGCCCTATACACATTACATTTCAAATGATTTCTCATAAACCATTAATTATGAACCTGGGCTGTAACCCGAGCCTGAAGACGTGAATACAAAGTGTTTGACTTTGTGTTTTTCAGTGTCAGAGGGATGTATCATCAGAGGTCAGCGATAGATAGAGAAAAAAACAACAACTCCTGTCTCAAAAGCAGCAGAGCTCTTCAGCATGCAGTGAGGCTGCAGTACGTTGACCTTCACTCCATAACCCAACCTCTCTCCCCTCCTGAGGCCCGATGGGCTACTGGTTTTGGACAATTGCCAGGGTCAGGTATCGGGCCTCGGGCCTGTGGGGAGTTGATGAGGTGATGTGTCCAATACCTTCCACTGTTAATGAGTGTCTCGTGAAGGGCCATAGGGGGGGTAGAGGGGGAAGCCTGAGGTGAATGGTCTCACACCATCCACCTAAATCGACCAGATGTGTGTGTTTTTGTGCATGCATGCCTGCGTGCTTGCGTTTAAGATTCCAATAAACGATGCATTAATGTATTGACTTTACTGTTGCAGCTGGTAAAGGTGGGGTTAATTTGAATTATTTTATATACTGCTGGATAGTTTGATCTGCTTGTGAAATAATATAATTTATTAGTTTATATAAATCATGTGTGTGTGTGTGTGTGTGTGTGTGTGTGTGTGTGTGTGTGTGTGTGTGTGTGTGTGTGTGTGTGTGTGTGTGTGTGTGTGTTGAAGGCTAAGAAGTGACCGGTGTTGGAAGACGTACAGTAGAGGAGGTGTATGTTGATCTTTGCTGTTGGAAACATGTCAGTTTAAAGGAAAATTAATTATCATGTATATAGTATGTGTAATTATCTGTGACAGCAAACCTATAAGCAATTATGTATAGGGTTGGTGATTTAAATGAAATTATATGGATTGGGATTTCTCTCTTTTCTTGAAGGCAAGGCGACTTTGAATAATGTTTCAACATTAGTTTGGTGTTTGGTTTAGTTTTCAGAAGTTAGTGGCACATTACTGCATGTTGCTGTCATACTGTTAGACACACAATTTGTTGCCAGCACCTGCCTGTCCATCAACTGTCAACCAGGACATGCATTCAGAAATTATCATGACAATAGTTTCTAAGGATACAACAAGACTGTGCGGGTAAAAAACTAACCTGGCAGTTCTTTAAAGACTAATCCGGGCATACTGATGTGCCATTGATCGTCTATCTTAATGTGGCGCTTCTCCACACAAATGAATCAATACATTATTCAGTGCCTTGAGACTTGAACAAAACCTGTGACACTGAAGAGAACTGGTGGCCTCCGCTGTCTACTTACCTAAAAATATCTTTATTATCATGAATGGAACCAACATTTCAGCCGTCCTCTTATTTGTGTTGATTTACTTATCTAACTAAAATGAAAGGAGTCTTTGTCTGTCCTTTGTTTTTCCTCAACAAACGTTCATCCGTTTGACTTCAAATTTGGCAGGTGTATAGCTGAGGACCCAGGGAAGTGTAGTGTTGAATGTGAGTTCTTGAAATCTAAGGGACATTTTTATTAGAAGTAGTTATGTACACACTGTACGCACAGCCTGTTGTGGCATGCTGGATAGAGATCGCTCTCCATCACTTGCTACAGTACAGATGAACAGAACAGATGAAGAAAGAGAGACCGGCGATGTTACATTGTAGCAAACTCAAACATTGTTTGGATGAGCAGTTCTCGAAAAAGCTGCAATCCGCCCTACTGGATGCCAAGCAATCCAAAAAGACACGTTTTCAATGGGCTCTGCACTAGTTTATTTAAACGGCTTCATTAGGGGTGCAGGAATTCTTTGACTCAATACATGTCAAACATTTCTACATTAGAATATGAGCCCCAATCTGTGCAATAGTTTAAAAATTGACCGTGCTGGTTAAGGGGCACGCATTATGTGATGATAACAACTCATATAATGACGTAATCATATATGAATCATTAACAAGTTCATCAGATGTTCATCTTTGTGGTGAAAGTGCTCGCACAGCTCTTATGTTCCCCAGTCTTGATAGATTAAATGAATAAATGTAAGGTCACTTCGATCATGTTTTTTGCCTTGAAAACATTATTACTCAATAGTTAGTGAAGTGTATCCGTGACAAGGCTTGATTGGAATCCAGTTGGAACAGAATTAGTCTGAAACAACTTAAATTCTAACAAAAGCTTAAACAGATTGGAAAATATACTAAATATTATAAAGGAGAGAAAATCTTTTAAATCTAGATTCTGTAAGTAGGACTTCTTTAAACCAGTCTGTCAAACTTTTGTGAAAGTTTTACGCTCTTCAAAATGACAACAAAGACATGTTCGAGACATGAATCTATTACATAGATTTAGGGCTGGGTCATGCTGTAGACGTCAATATGAATATATGCCTGTGTCACTGTGTCGTTTGCTTTTTTTAAATCTCACTAAAGGACAATAACAACTTCTTTTTGCATTATTGTATAATACTGTTGCCCGTGTCAAATTGACAATTATTATTTTAGTTAATATTGTGCTCACATGGTGAATATTCATATATTAAAATGACCACAAACTTACTGACATCCAGAACAGCAGGGTAGTCTAGTATAGATGTGCTGGTTGGTTTCTGGATCTCTGGGTGCAAAACATGATAAAGCTGCCAAGTTTTTGTGTGTTGTGTGCACTGATCTTGATGGGAAGTTAGAGGTTTCCCCTGCAGATTAATTATTTCAGCCATGCTTTTAAAGTTTTGCTTGTTTAGAAATAGAGCTTCTATATTATTAGCTATTAGCAATTACTGTCAATCTCTGTCAATTAACTCACCAAGACCTTCATTGCCAGAAGTTTATATTGAAATAATACAGATATACCGGTATATATATGAAAAAAAGTTAAAAAAGTGAATAAAAGTCACCCAAAGTCACAAAACTCTGTTTTTATTAAAGTTTTAGTTATACATGTGTTTTGCAATAAATAACAGTGGAACACAGTTCACTGCATTGACTGTCTGTTTAATGCATACATTTATCATATTGTGAAGTAAATTTTGTAATAATATTGATTTCAGTCTAATTTCCAAGATGTATTTATATTTAGGAATCTACCCTACATCACAACTGCAGTGGTATTATTCAAGTTGCCCCTACATTGCAGTACCATAAAGAATCAACAGGTGGCACTATCTCCTGCCCCATTTCAAAATACTTAAAGGCACACTGCCTGATTTTGTTAGACAGTGATCTAAACTATCAAAATGTCCTCCCAGCTCACAAATAAAGTCAAGTCTAAAGTAAGCTGGATGGACATTTTGGCTTTAGCAGCACAATGGGGCGGCTCCAACAAAACCAGTGTGTCTTTAATTTGGGAGGTGGTCCAACTCAGCAGAACATGGGAAGCAAAACCGTTTCAGCTCCTAGTCTAGGGCGGTTCTGTGATAAACTCAACTGATACACTTGACTGATGTAAACTCTGATATGGCTGTGCGTGTGCAACACTTTTAGAATTATTCTGACAGCAGCTGCACCATGCACAGATGATTCATCACATCTCTTATGCAGCCTTAAGTGGGTGGAGTGACACCACTTATTTTGAAAAAGCACAAGGAGACTCCATTTTTCAAGTATGTTGGAGTAACAATCCATGCCATCAACTCCCCACTCGAGGCAATTTTTCATCCTATATACAACCCATTAATAGTGTAGGATTATGTGATACATTTAAGTGCTGCAGGCAACCATCTTCAGAGACCAAGACAATCTGTTTTAGTGCCAAAAAAATGGTGTAATTAACACTAGACTATACTAATATGTAATATGAAAAAAAAAAAGTGTAGTATTTAAGTGACCAAATAGTATTGGAGTAAAAGTTATTGAATAGTGTTGAAATAACGTGATAAAATTGTGAAGGATTAAAATGTTCCAAGGGCATAAATTACTTTATCAAAACATGTTTCAATCACTTTGTATCAACACAAAATACACAGGTTTATTGAACATGAATAACTTGTGTTAATTTAACTCGATTGTTTAAGCTTCTGCCAAAGTGAAACTTCTGTGTGCAACCAATGTCCACTATTGAATTAAGTTAATCCAACATGTTCTTTTTTTCAGTGTATACAGTATATGGAAACTCAATATGTACTCTACTAAAACTGTTACACTCTGTGACAGACAGCAACTTTGGCTCCAAAGAGGCACAATGTTCTTGTCATTTACTCCGTATATATTACTTCCCCGTGTGAAGGGTAGCACTAGCAAGATGAGATATGTGGGGCTGTTATGTCAGCACATGCCCGCGCTGTATAACTTTGCAAGGTTTGTTGCTCTGAGGCACAGATAGCAATCTCCGTTAATAGAGCAGTCGTTTCCTACAGCTTTGAATTTAGAGTTGTGTTAAAACACCTCGCTGAGTTATTTGGTGGACAAACAAATCGAGCGATTTGTTGAAATCGCTGAATGCGTCAAACTACTTAAGCAAAATAGATGTTAACATTCAGAATACATGAAATGGTTACTGGACAAAATCAGAGATGGCTGAGCTCCTAAACCAGCTCTCTGCAGTATCCTCGTGATAATCAACAGCAACAGTAGCACACTACAGGGCAGAGCCACACTTTGAGTAATAGCTCACATCCCCTGAAGGGAGAATAAAAGAGTCGGCCATGGTGTGCACAAGCTAAGCACCTCAACATACTGTGACTGCAGAGATGCCGCACTCTGCAGGCTTGCTCCATCTTGTCTGCATTCCACGGCGAACTCAGGGAAGTAGCTTGTGGAAAATTCCACCTTTGTGGCAGTTAGGGGTGAAGATGGGAAAGATAAAGGGCAGGATCCATGTTACTGCTACAGTGTGAATTTGACACGATGAAGGTTATGTTACCTTTTGACGAAAGGTCTTTGTTGGATCTGCTTAATAAAATTAATAAAATTAAAAATAAAAATGTCAAAGTCTCATATATAATATAATTTAAATCAACATTGGGCATGTATTCATAGAGAAGATGTAAATATCCTGTATCTGAGTTGTTTTGGCGCAACCACTGTATGAAGAAACCTGTCTTAATGACAGTGTTGCATGATATTTGGGAATGTCACTCCGTTTTTGAATGAAGTCGGAGTCCTGAATTGTGCATTTGGTTCCATTTTCAGGCATTTCATTCTAAATAAAGAAATAATGTACTGAGCAGGTGGTGGCAGATACAGCTTCACTATGTCTGCTGGAATTTAATTCAACTTTTAAACCCTCAGTTCATGCCTCGTCCATGCCTTTTAACCACAATCATTTTAAGAGATTAAAAATCTGGGCACATGGTTCACGTATTCACGCATCATTCAGCATTAACCAGCGTCCCAGAGGGACACTGGATTGGCTCATCAAAGGATACATCTCTGCAAACTGACATGTCAGGAAAGCCCGTTCCACCCTGATATATTTGCTTCTCTCTTGAAAATGTATATTTCTCTATAAAGAGAGATCTTGATTTCAATAAGACTACCTGAAGACTAATTAACAATAAAAAAAATCACCTCTGAGTAGTAAATTATAAGCCACATGTTGAGTGAATGCTGACGTATAGCACATACTGATACTGGATCACATCAGGGAAGGTCTCGGCTTTCAGTTCAGCCAATTCAAACTGTCACTCCCGTCTTTTTCTGGATTATTAATATACAGTTATTTCTCAGAAGTTCATATGGCAACATTTCCATGCCTGTTTACAGTTTGTTTTTTTTGTCTAACTCAGCAACCTAGCCTATTCTTTTCCACTCTCTCTTTCTTCACTATATTGTGATACACTGCTGGATAGGGTGCAGTGCATCTTGAATGTCTTTCAAGTCTCAGCACAGCATATCTTACCTGAGAGTTGTGGTGTTGCAGCAAGCTGCTGCCCTGGGGCCTCAGAGCCTTCCACCCCACCCCCACCCTCATTCAGTGTGGTCCATGTCCTTGCAGGTACATTGGAAACAGGCATTATCTGCTACACAGACTCCCTGTCAGGCATTATGCAGACATAGTAAAGGTAGAGTAGTAGTTTCACTGTGCTTATTTGAACAGCCATGTTTGTCTGTTTTGCAAAATGCAGCTCTTTTCCTCCACCTGCTTTTAATGTTTTCTCTCTGATGAGTGCATTTTGACTGAATTGAAAGACGCTTTGTCTTTTAACACGTAACATTTCTATAAACTACATTGATTACATTTAAAGGAGTAGTTTGACAGAAACTATTCCTTTCATTTGTTGCCACTTGATTAATCTAGTAAAACCAGGCTGTCAGAGCTGTAAAGGCAACCATTAAACTCCAGAGCCTGCAGATTTATTGTGGATATTAGACTGGCATTTCAGCCTTTTCTCCAAAATGGATGTTAATCAGGATAAATCAAAAAGAATTGTTTTCATCATGACAGAACAGGCCAAAGTTTCCCCTTAACTCTGTAAGACTTCGTCTCACCAACTTCATACAGAGCTCCTTGCCTACGTGCAGTGCAGCATTCCAGGCAAGCTGAAACGCGACCATATGTGTTGGGTGTGTCTGAGGGAAGCCGTTAAACTGGGCGGATGCAATGTAATAGGTCACACACATATAAGTCTGTAACCTAAGAGTGCAGAAAATAAAAATAAAATTGTGTTAAACTCACCTCCTGGCAGATATTTGGGGTAAAGTTGAGAGCATGTTGCTTTTACATAATTGAAATATTTTTTCCCCAAATGTGCACTACTCTGAATTAAAACCAGTTCTATGATGTGCAAATTTTTTTTTTTTTACAATCAGTCCTGCACTTTAAAAAAAAATACTAAATGAGTTGATTTACATAAAAGCACAGTTTTTATGGCATTCTCTATTAGGAGCTTCACTCAAACAGGGAATAAATCCTCTAAACAACACGCCTAGAAACATCCCTTTGAAGGAAAAGCAAAGACGGTATCAGCAAACGTAAAAAGGGCTTATTACGTCTGTCATTTCCATAAAATGAAGGTTTTGAAAGTACCCCAGGATGTGTTTATTACTGACACATTTTCACCAGTAATAAGCCCCAAAGTGTCCAGCTGCTATAGTCAGCCAGAGGTTTTCTTAACTGGAAAAACATCAGAGAGAGTTTATGGGATTAATGACAAGAATAACTTTTAAGGTTACTGGATTTAATTGATAGTTTGACGTAACTCAAAATACTTTTATGAGTAACTATCAAATGATGCATTACGCATTATTTATTTCGAATAGGCTCTGGGAGGTGACTGTGTTGTTGAATGGTGTTTGTTGACAATGTTTGCATATATGACTTTATATTTGTCGTCAATTTGCTCCTGCATTAGTATAACCAGCACACATTTCTGCACGTTGCACACATTGATTGTAGTGATTTAGATCATGATGTTGAAAGGTGGTGGTTTTTTTTGTGGGGGAGGAGAGGGTTTGGGTTTAACATTCAATTCCTGAGTGAAGGAGGGCTATAGTAGGGTGTGGACTGGCATGAAGGCAGAAAAGGGGTAGGGTTTAACCCTGCTGCTGCATTGCTATTGGTGGACACGGGGGACAAAAATGCCTGTACCTGGTGTAGGTAAACAGACTGACAGACACAGCAGGTGTGGATCGGCTGGCGGGATTTACTGCAACCCTTAACCGACCATTCTGGACAACTTGACAGCTTTTTTGCATGTGTGTGGCTTTTGTACAGGTTTGTGTTGTATGCTTTGTCTAACTTACAGACAAAAGAACAGGAAAGTTAGCATTTCTATGTTTATTTCTTCTAAAAATATGTCAGGCACTGGGGCATTGTTATATCCCCTGGTAGCTTGTGCTATTCACACATCTAGCTTTGTTAAGCAAGTGAGATGCAGTCAGAGGCTCAACAGATGACAACGATGTACATTTAGCAGCTGTTGCAAGCTCTGTTTTAGCTGTAGAATTAAGTCTCGGAGGGGAACCGTGAGAAATCAAGGTTGTTGGCGATTTGAGAATAATGGCAGTAATAGAGGGTTATATTAGTGGGTGTTTTGGTCTCTACATGTATAACAGCACCTTGCATTTGTTGAGGCTCAAAAGACTCCAGAAGGATGGAAATTGGTGAAAACAGGTCCTGTCTTGTGCAGGGAGAGGCCGACCGGCACACCCTTCACACACACACACACACACACACACACACACACATTGAAAGAGACATGGACATACACAACCTGTTATTCATGTATTTGCTTTTTTCCCAACAGAAATAGAAAGAATGACATCACTAAAAGCGTGGAAGGAAATCAGCCGTATCAACTATATGTCATTGTTCGTGACTCTTCACCGGAGGCGCCTGCACACTCGCCGCTCTAATGAAACCATCCTTGTATTCTATCCTTCATTCCACCGGAGTCTGTGTAAACTGTCAATCAGATTTCAGTGGTTTGAAGGGTAAAACACATGGAATTTGTCATCTGGAGAGAGCTTTCCTAAGAATAAAGTCACTTTAAAGAGGGTTTTAATGGCTGCGACTTTTACAATAAATGTGAATGTTACTCTGTGACCAGAGATCAACTTTATTGTATGGCTTTTTATATTTTTCATGTCAACCTGGTGTTGAATGCAAGAGTTCTGCACAAGCAGGACTTCTCCTCGTCACCTGCATTGTGACAGCAGTTGAAAAACACTGCACTGATTGCACTTTAGAGTTATTGCAGGATCACACAGTGCTGGCAGCCCTCCTTTCTGTCTTTTGGACTGTCACTCACAGAGGTAGTTATGTCCTCACCCTGCCTTTCTGCCCTTGCTTCACCAAGACATTGAAATTACATAATGACTCATAAATTCCCCCATTACCACATCCACAGCAAACTCTTCAGGGTCTGTGCCAAGACATAGTTTTGTGTCCCTTGAAGTCTACTCTTCTTATAACTGCACCTGAAGAACTCACACATACATTGTCAACATATTATTATATGAACATATTTTCAGGTTTTTAAACAATTCTTTGTTGGATAATAAACCTGCCTCATTGGCATTAGCAGATTCTATTCAAAGCCTCAATTATAGCTAAATGGGTAGCTGGAAGTCATCTGACAGCTACATTCAGCCCCAAGTCACCCAGCTATAATTCTTCTACCCAATTAAGATGGAGAGAACATAAACAAATAAAGCCTGTAATAAAGATACTGTAGTGCCACATCAACGGAGATCCATACAGACCTGTATTGAGTGTTGTTATCACAGTTTTGGTCTTTAATTATAGACAGCGAGACAATAGGTTCCCCCTGCCCACAAGTACACCTTCTACTCAGAGCTGCAGGCTCTAAACCCTCATCAGTTAGAATTTCATAACATATCTGAAAATACTCATAAACAAGATATTTTTTATAAATGATAAAAAAGGAGACAAAGAAAAGAAAATTATCTTCTGCAAATCGGATCTCAAAACATTATCCACCCAATACATACAAAGACAGAATGACCATGCATGACTCACACTATACAAAGATTAGATTTTTATCATCTTGCCGTCCTCAGTAATCATTTAACACAGTAGGCCTCACATAGTAGAAATACTCGTGGCTTGCTCCTGAACAGGCTTCTCATAAACTGCGCACCTCAGCCTGCCATTCACCTTCCTGTTAGATGCAATGATGACCATGGGGCTCAGCGCTGCATAGAGTGAGGAGAAGAATACACGCAGGTCAGAGATCAACGAGGAAGTCATGGTCTTCCTCACAGTGAGAGTGTACACCCAAAGTCCATTATCTACCCCATAAAGAATCACATATAAGGTCACAAGTGCTACCACGGCTTTAGCAGCTCGTTGCTCGGCCCCACCACTTCCCCTACTCCCACTGCTGCTGCGGAGTCCCTTCACCTGCTGGCTGTGCTTGTAAAGGAAGACCAGGATGATCAGACTGGCAAGGGTCATGAGGGCCATGGGCACCACATCTCTGCCCACCTGGATTGCCCCAATTGCATCTTTGGACAACTTTGAAGGAAAGCTAAGAGAGCAGAATTCTACATTGATGCCATAGTTTGTTGGGCTGGAGGCATTTTTGGTGCTGAAGGAGTAGAGTATGGCTCCGGAGCTCACGCAGGTATTGAAGAGCCAGAGGAAGAAGAACACAAAGCCTAAATACTGGGCAACCAAGGTGCGGACGGAGGCCCAGCGTGATCCAGGAGGAGCGATGCTCACACACTGGTATGCACTCAGTACAAAGGTGAGCCAAATCGAGAGGGAGCGCGATGTTCTGTAGACAAAGATCACAGCCTTGCAGCCTACATCTCCAAAGATGCTGGCCAGGTAGAAGGACGCCAGGGTCTCCAGCAGACAGCGAACACCAACCACCAGGAGGTTGACGCAGGCAAGGTGCAGGACAATGACATCAGCTGGGTGGAGACGGTTCTCCTGGTACAGCAAGAGGAGGAATGCCAGGATGATGGAAGTGTTACCCGGGACTCCCACAACAGTGAGGGACAGGTAGAGCATCCCACGGACAAACTCCTCGGAAGGCATTCCTACCGGAATAGAAAAGAACACAAAGCAGCTTTATCAATGAAATAAACCATGTGTATTCAAAATGATATCAGAAAAGAATTGCTGCAGAAGTTCACACCCAGACCTGAGAACAGTTAAAGCTAGCAAAGTCTGAAGTGGACCTTGTCCTTGATCCCTCTCTTCTGAAGTAGTCAGGTTGTTTGGGCTCTTATAGTTGCCACAGTTGTTGGATCTGTTTTTCATGGTACATTGACTTCTCTTCGCTCAGCCTCCAATTACTTGAGATCAATTCAGATGACTGATTCTGTCCCCTCACTGGGTTTCAGACAGACAGGATAACACAGAGAAAGCTGAGTGTGTTTGGATTCATTTACAGAGATCCAACCAGTGGACAGGGAAAATGGTGTTAATGGATTATATATATATTAACCACATGTTTATAGTCAAAAGAAGATTAAAACAATGTCTCAGATTCACTGTTTCACTGAGTGGAGACCATTGAATACTTTCTTTCTAATTACTGATCCTATATTTAGGTTTCCTTACAAGAACCTTCGTATTACCTTTTGTATTTTTAATTTCCGCAATCAATTTTAAAAGCCACTATTAAAAAAAGCCCTCTCTTGTGTTGGGTAGTCAAACACCAACACCACAGTGTCCTCCAGTGGAGAAAGTTGAAACAAAGTAAAAGCCAAAGGCCGATCCATTCGGTTTGCGTGATGGATCACTGACAATTTCATTTGAAGAGTGTGACATAGCATTGGATTTATGGTTATGTAATTCATCCAAAGCAATGAGAGTTCTAAAAATGGAATTAAACATAAACTGTGAGGATGTAAGGGCAAATAAGTATGGGTGGACTGCATGATTTAACTGCAAATGGTCCCACAGCAGGTAATTGGTAATGAATATTAAGCCCATTTCTCACAAGTACATGATGAGACGTGTCCTCCATTGAATTTAAAAGACAATATTCTACAATTGGACCATTATTGAGATTAGTTACATGGACAATAACATTTTATATTTTTATATATTTTGTATTTAATAAAGTTATGTTTTGAAGATGATATGAGAGGATTCCATGTATTAATAGTGTTGAGTTGGTTAATTTATACCTAATACAGTTGTGGAATGTAACTCGGCAATTTACTTACTGTGAAAATTTGAAGTACTTGACTTTATGCTACTTTTTACTAGCCTAGAACTAGCCTAGAAAGATACTGTTTTCTATACTCTATAACATTTCAAAGCTAATTATTGTACTTTTGACTCCACTAGTACTGGTTACTAGTTACATACTGTACAAAACATATGATCATTTTATAAAATATGTTGCTTTGTACAGAATATTATATAAAGCAGGCAAAATTAGCTACACCGTAACCAACTGCAACAGTAAAATGACAATAACACATCGGTAACAATAATCCAATAATATATATATGCACAATAGAACTCTCACACAGGCCATTTGTCTCCATTCACTTTTAAATGCTAGACTGTCACTTGCAGTATTGGAGTATTTAAACAGTGTAATATTGCCACTTTTACTTAAGTAAAGGATCCAACTTCTTCCTACACCACTGTATTTCATTGTACAACACTTCAAATGTAACTCTGTACATTAAAAAAAAAAAATAAATCTAGAAATTCTTCTATGCCTAGAAAAAAACTGAGAAAAAATTGCAGACATGTACCTAAACTGATGGATGATCTCTGTAGATTTGTTGTGATTGGAGATGGTGTACTCAGTGGAATGAAATATATGTTTAAAGTAAGATCAGTTTTCATGTTAGAAGGATGTTAGAAAGGCTAGAAAAGATATGTTGAAAAAATATCAATGCGAGGGAGGTCAATTCTGCTCGCCTTCCCTTAAATGCAAATAAAGAGTTTAAGGCCCATCAATATCAGACGGGAGACTGCTAAGCCAAAAGCCTCTTAAACCACATTTCTGCTGTGGGACAGATTAACTGACACACACTGAATATTCCCTCTTCACCAACCGAAGCCTTGCCAGTATTCTTAAAGGTACAAAAGGTTAGAAAGTATACGTATCTCTGAACGAACTTGAGTTGAATCTAAACAACACTTAAACTTAAACACTTGATTTAACCCTTGTGTTGTCTTCCCATCAACCATGAAAAAAAAATTACATTATTATCGCTTTTTCCAACATTTTTGTCACTTTTTCAATGTTGTGGGTGAGTTTTTGAGCGCTTATTTCGGGGTTACAGTCCATAACGGTGCAAGAGAATGCATTTCTTAAACCCTAAGGCAACCAAGTGAATGTTCACAGTTCTATTAAAAGTATGGAAATCTCATTTGAGTACAGCTCATATTGTGCAAATTATTTCATTATACATGCAAAACCATTAACTGATACTGTTTTATCCATAAAGGCATCCCTTAATTATAAATACAACATGATGTGTCACATATATTATTGACTGAACTGTATTAAACTATATACATGTTAATTATCCTCTAATAAAATTGTTGTCACGGAATTAGATATGTAAAATTAAAATTGAATTAGTGCTATCTTGAAAAAAAAAACAATTAACATCAGCTATAAACAAAGAAATAAAATCTCATGTCAGGGGGGGAAAAAGCCCAGATTGCAGCGTACTGTACATGATGCAATCCCCTGAGAAGGACATGCTTGAACTTGCCGTTTTAATTAGCTCTCTGAACATGTAAACATGTAGAAAGAGACACAGGAAAATAACACATCTTATGATGCTTTATTCCAAAGCCCTCTCTCAGGAGAAAACACGCTTCTCAAACTATGTTACAGCACACAGGCCCCTTCTCAATTTTATGAATGAGAAAACATAAATTGACCAGTAGGTTTCATCGCTTTTAATGTAAGACACATTTGCCATGTACAGTTTATAGAGTGTGGGAATACCTTGATACAAATTGCTAAATTCTGTTGTAGCATGTGTCAGTGATAAGAGTTAAGAACATAAATGAATAATGGCTGGTTGTCCCTACGCCCCCAATTAATGCAGACATGCATTGTTATATGGTTAATTGTCTTGCTCCTCTGTTTCTTTTAACACGCTCCCAGGACATGAGGGAGGAAAGGAGCCCAAACTGAAGCATCAGCTGTGCATGTTAAAGCCTCTTGATAGCTCATTCAAGGCATCATCAGGCTGCTTTTGCATCAACAATAACCGCACACCATTGTCTCTGCGGGGGTTGTTTAAACTGTTTTTTTTTAATTCCACAGGGAAACGGCATTATAATATTTGACTGACGTGCAGTTTTTCTGTCTACAGAAGTTGAAAACTGACATGTGGAAGTTAAGAACAGGAAAATAACACTGAAGTTTAGAATTCACATTATTCACAGTGTAGTGCAAGTTACTGAAAATTAGAAATTAGTCCCAGTTACTAGGTTTTACTGCATAAGCAATTAATTAATTAAATATCTGCTTCAATTGTCTTATTAATGCGCCCAAAGCTATTTTATTTCAGTGTCGCTGTGGCACAGTGTGGGACAAGACAACTGTCAAATTTAATAAAACAATAATAAAGCAAAATAGATATGTTTTGAATAGTCTATATTGATGACATTTCACTTCCAGTGTTATTTAGTTGCTTTGTGTTGGCATTTTAACCCTCATGTTGTCCTTGGGTCAAATTGTCCCGTTTTCAATGTTCAATGTTTCAATCAATGTTCTTTTTAACTACCCAAAATAACATGATTGATTCCACACAACGCTCTTTGGAAAGTACAAATCTCTACTTTCCATCATTTTGGGGCGTCTTATTCAATTTTATAGTAATTTTGAAATAATATTGAGTAAAAGTTGACATACTCCAGTCTGTGATTATCCATCAACATCCATTCCTTTAATTTTAGTCTAAACAATTCCTAATTTCTGCTTTTCTAACTCAAACATTGGGTATAATTTCCTATAAATGAGGTTTATTGACCATAAATTCCAAAAATAACTGTAAAACTAAAGTTAATAAGTTAGTGTTACGTAGTGTTGAAAACGTCAATAAAAGTGGCAAACGTTGAAAAAGCACCAAAAGTGTTGAAAAAAAGGGACAAAAACATAAAAAATTGATAAAAAGCCATAACAAAAGTGTTGATTTTCAATTTTGATGGGAAGACAACACAAGGGTTAAACTCCAGTCGATTATTGAGGACTGTGGTTAACTCTCCTCAGATCTCTGCAGGGTAAATCCAGACAGCTAGCTAGACTATCTGTCCAATCTGAGATTTCTGTTGCACGACTGAAACAACTTTTGAACGTACTCCTTCCACCAAAACAAGTTCCTTCCCGAGGCTATTTTGCAGCGGCACCGTAGCTCTGTCCGGCACTTACCACCGCCTAAGACAATTGTGATTGGTTTAAAGAAATGCCAATAAACCAGAGCACGTTTTTATCCCATCCCAGAATGCTGTGTGGACTAGCCAGACCTTTCTTAGCAATGCTGTGGAGGAAGGTCTGGCAATGCAAGACTATGTTTTGATATTTATTGTTGCTTTGTCAGGCATTCAATTCAAGCAACACAAGTCTGTTTTTAATATCAAATGGCAGAGTAAAATGAACTGTTTTGCAGACTTTGACAGTCATTTTCTTTTAGTTCAGTTGCCTGAACTGTCAGCTTTGTGTGCAGTGACAGTCAAATTGATTGATTTACAGTGTAGACCCGAGAAAAATCCTGGGATGGGTGTGGTTTGCAGCCATCATTGCAGACAAGTGCAGCCATTTGTCTGCAATGATGATCAAGACAAAAGTAACGAGTGGGAGAATTCAAATTTTAGTAATTGTATTATTTCATTTCATAATTATTTACATTTCTGGTTACCGCCAAAAGTAGTGGAATTAGAGTAACACGTATGATTGTATGGTCTTAGGCCGTTCAATGACTATTTTTAAAAACAATTTTGCTGACCACCACCCAACCTGTCACCACACACATTTTGTGGCTTTTATACTTCTTTGTTTGTTCTTTCGTTTGCTCCCGCATTATTTACTATGACAATTAGGGGTTGTTAGGGGTCATATCGGTTGTTGTAGCTGCTTGCACATTCAACAGCCATCCTCTAGTGAGGACAGTCTATAAATAGTCTATAATTTGTGGAATACATGCAAATTACAGTGCATTACTTTTCATGGCTATACGTACGAGTGGTTCATGAGATCAGCCTGTAGGTTTGAACAGGATGAGTGATAATAGAAAGCAAAATCTGTTCAAATCAACGTTCATAAGGCTACCTGACTATTGTTTAATTCAGAATTGAAAAATTATGTGCATCCCTCAGTCGTACTATATTCCCTTTGTGGTGCTTTGTCCTCTGAGATCACCAGAGTCAGATTTAGTTGGTTGCTTTTATTTGCCAAACTGGGGGCTGAACACTGCAATGCTAGTCAATGATCTCAAGGGGCATTTAGGACTATAAATTGCAATTACACAGGCTATTGAACATTCAATGCACAATAGGCTATACTTTTCATCTCAACTTCAGGTGAGCACATTTTTTTACAGAAATCCATCAAAGAGATTACATTTTATATTATGGGTTTCTTTTAAAGACTCTTTGGTAACTTGGAGGATGTTTCTTGTGTGCAGTGTATTCACGTCCGATTTGAGTCTCCGTTTGCTTCTCAATTTATTCTCACTACAGGCCTTGGTGTCATGGATCTGTGTGTGACCATCAAAGGAGTCTCCTTCCTCCTGCAAACAGGTGTGGGCATCTTGGGGAACACTGTGGTGCTGCTGGCGTACGCCCACCTCATGTACACCGAGCCTAAGCTTCTTCCTGTTGACATGATCCTGTGCCACCTGGCCTTCGCCAACCTGATGCTGCTACTGACCCGCTGCGTCCCCCAGACTATGACTGTGTTTGGGATGAGGGTCCTGCTAAATGATCCCGGCTGTAAGGTGGTGATCTACGCCTACCGCATCGGCCGGGCTTTATCAGTCTGCATCACATGCATGCTCAGTGTGTTTCAGGCGGTTACTATCGCCCCCGCTGGACCCCGTGTGTCCAAGTTGAAGCCTTCACTTCCCTCCCTGGTCCTCCCTACCTTTGCAGGACTGTGGCTCCTCAACATGGCCATATGCATCGCGGCCCCTTTCTTCTCTATGGCTCCACGTAATGGCACCGTCCCTGCCTTTACCCTCAACCTGGGCTTCTGTCATGTGGACTTCAAAGACAACCTGTCTTATGTAATTAATGGGGTGGCTGTCTCTGGGAGAGATTTTGCATTTGTCGCTCTGATGGTGGGCTCAAGTGTTTACATCCTGCTGCTTCTCCACCGCCACAGCCGAAAGGTGAGAGTGATCCGTCGCTCTCAGGGGGGTGGGGCAGAGACCAGGGCGGCCAAAACAGTGATCACCCTGGTTGTTCTGTACGTGGTCTTCTTCGGGATTGACAACATCATCTGGATCTACATGCTGACTGTGGCGAAGGTGTCACCAGTGGTGGCTGATATGAGGGTGTTCTTCTCCTCCAGCTACGCCTCTCTCAGTCCCTACTTTATCATTTCCTCCAACAAGAAGATCAAGGCGAAGATTGTGTGTGCAGCTGAGCAAGACCAACCGTCAGTGGACATGCAGGAGTCCAGTGACAAATGACACTCTTTCTCTATCTCGACAGGCTGCTGACTAACAAGACAGCAGAGTTGTACTGTCAGACCTTGTGATTTTCAACACTGTTACACAGATGACTGAACAATGGACACTTTAGAAAGTAATACAAGTAGTGACCTTGCAATGGTATTACAGGGTTTTCTCTTACATGTATGTAGCCTATACATTCATCAAAATCATAAATATAGAGGTGTCTGTACCTGCCATGTGGTTTGTGGATATTTTGTATGCCAGCAAAAAAAACACATGATTGTCATCCTTGGCATTAGAGCTGAAACAATTAGTTAATTAGTCAATCAGTAAATAAATCTGCATCAATTCTGAAAACTGATTCATCGTTTGTAATTTTTCAAGCAAATGTGCCAACATTTATGGGATTTGGAAATTATCCCCCAGAATTGAATTTTGAAATTTTAAATGTGGAAAAAGGCAATTTATAGACTTTTTTTTTCTGGTGGCTAATAACAATGGGTGGTTGCAGTATTTCTAAAATCGTGGTGCTGAATTTGAAGATATCACTTTGGGCTTAAGGAAATGTTATATACCAAATGATTGTCATAATGATTCAATGACTATAGGTAGCAAAGCTAATATCATCATGTCTAATTTCCTTTCGCTGTCATTCTTCCTGCACTCTGATTGGCTGAAACTTTGGGAATAAGTTAAAGAATATGGGTTTATGTTGTCCATGTAAATGCCTCTAAGGCAGTACCTTCTCTCTGCTAGTGTGCGACAAGCTTCATCACTCAAATGTTTATGTTGAAATATGAGGCACAATCTGTTAATTTGATGTTCATTACGATGTTAGCCTGTATTGTCTTAATTTTACCCACGGAAAATGATGCAGCCTTAGCAGCCTTAGCAGCTTCAACGGGCGCAATCTCAGCCTGAGAGTCAATGCATAGGGAATAGCGCAAACCACACGAGCACAACAAAGCCACAAACACAAACCCCGGAAAATGGAAGCGGAAGAGCCAAATGTTAGCTAAACAAAACTGAAGTTAGTGAAGTTTAGAGTACCTGGACTAAACGTATTGGTAATTAGACACAGGCGTTTGAAGAAACAGTTTAGAAATGCAACATTTACAAGTCGTTTATGGCGTCGAAAAGTGTCAGTTGAGGTAAAGGCGTGTTAGCTAGTAACCTTAACGGTAGCTCAGTTTAACAACAAGAGACTGCAGAGCTCCTGAAATCGATGAAAAGAAAGTATTTAACGACCAGTTTGTTATGATTATTAAGGCTGTCCTTCAGTTTGTGCCAAATCAACCCCTACTGTTTCATTATAGGTAAGTTACTTTAGCTTCTTAACAGGCAACTACTGTTAGCTAACGTTTACTTAACCTAGTTACAACGATTTAGTAAGACGTAAACAGATGCTTGCTTCATAACGTTACATCTACACAATGCGCGTACAGCTACATTTGTATTCGTTTTCCTCTGTTAACCATTGCTTTTCTCTGTGTTCCTTTAATGCAGTGTTAGAAGACGTTGTCATATATTTTACTTAAGTACGTTAAAAGTAGCAACACCACAGTGCAAAAATACTCTACAGAAAGTCACGCATTCAAAATCTTACTTAAGTAAAAGTATAAGTATTTATATTTAAATTTCCCTAATACCTAAAGTAAAATGATCCATAATGCAGAATCGCCCATTTCAGAATAATACTATAATACTATAATAATATCACTGGATTAGTAAATCATTAACGTGTAAGTGAAGCATCACTCATGTTGCAGCTGGTGAAGTAAAGGCAAGTGTACCCTATATCATTTATAATAAAGCATTACTTTATTTGATGATGTTTAAGTATTACTAATCTGCATCTGTAAAGTAACTAGTAAAGGTTGTCAAATACATATCCTCTGAGTTGTAGTGCAATAGAAGTATAAAGTAGCATACAACGGAAATACTCTAGGGAAGTTCCTCAAAATTGTACTTAAGTACAGTGCTTGAGTAAATGTACTTAGTTACATTCCACCACTGCTTTTATGTCACGTTTAATGTGTTTGTGCCGCTTTTTTTGTTTAGTGAACAGATCTGGAATTCTGCCCAGTCCTCTCTGTCCCCTGCACTCTGTGAAATGGCCTGACTGTGACTTCACTGGTTCTAGCATCAGAGGACAATGGCCAGAATAGCCTGGTATCAAGAGAAGGTAAGACAAATGTTTTTTTGTTAAAAACTTGTTTGAAAAGCTTACATTCATTTAATTTATTTAAATGTATCCAACAAATCAAATTCTATACAGGTATGGCATTTCTAAAATGGGAATTTGTGATATTGGCACAGAAACAGCTATTCATTTAATATGAAAACCGTATGTATTGTAGAATTGATTCTTTTCCCTAGAATAAAAGAATTATTATTATTATTGTTTTAAACCAATGATTGACCTAAATATTTGGTGTTTATATGAGACCCCCAACGGTAACTTCATTGGTATCCAGCAAAACAGAGTGAAAGCATAAAATACAGAATATCTGAAGTTATGTTCTCCTTTACGAATGACATAAATGTCAGACAGACTGACTTTTTAGAGAAACAATTAGTTTTTAGAAATGTCTCATGATATATTGTCTCTGGACGTGCATTGTTCAACTTCTGTTTTGTTAAAGAAGGAAAAGAAAATCGCAATACTCAATACTATTGATTCACAATACTTCTAGAATCTCAATAAATCAAAATTGCCATTCAAATCGAATCGGCGCCCATGTATCGGGAAACAGTCGGATCTGGACAAAAGCATATCGTCCCAGCCCTAGTTATAATAAGTGTACATGTGTGAAATTTTGGGATATCTATGTAGTAAATGTATTTAAAAGAATGTGTGCGACTATTTGATGCATTATTTTTTTTTTTTAATGAAGAATTTGATTTAAAATGGCAAGTTTTATATTAATAAATCGGAGAAAACCCAACACACACCAGTCCAAGACTTATTGATGTCTTGTACCAGTTTATTTGACAGGACCACAGCTCATAGATATACAAAAAAATCTCTTTTTCCTGTGTACCTTTTTCTTGTTTTGTAAAACTGTTTTTCCAAATGAAGTTGGAGAAACAGGTGTGTCCTGTTCACCAGGTTAGGTTGAAACCTGTAGGTGAATATTTAATGAGGCTGCCAGGGGAACAACATTGTACACCAATGTCATTTTTCAACTCATGTTACAGTATGAGCTCAGTTGCATTTCACCAAAAGAAATACTCCCATGTTTGACCTTTTTTTTAAATGTTATTTACAACAGTTTATGTACATGCATTTTGAAATGTCTGTTTTAGAGCACGACCAATATATCGGCGTATTTTTACACATTTTATTTATCTGACTTTTAATATATTTTGATGTTCTTCTGTTCTGTTGTGACAATAAAACAAATTAGTATCATATTATTTTATTGAGAACTCAAAAACTACAAATAACTAATATTAGGGAAATCTGTTTATGTTTTATTACACGTTTCTGGATTTTTGGCCGATATATTTTGGAATATCGTTTTTTAAAATAACCAAACATTTGTATCGTATCGACCTTAAAAATCTTTTATCGGTCGGACTCTAGTCTGTTTCATATTCACCATTGGGATATGTATGAGGCTCTTAATTAGCTGTCCTTAAATGCCAAAAGAAAATGTCATTGGTTCATATTAATTTTTAAATACATTCCTTTTAAATTCCCAGTTTATTTTCGTGGCAGTGTTTTCAGCCATACACCTCAATCGGACACTCTGATCAACACTTCTCTTTTTGTCTGTACAGAAACAGATATAAAAGCATTCTGTTTTAAAGTCTCTTTGATTTCAATTTTTCCATAAGCATGAGCCCAAACGTGCAATTTTAAACAGTTTTAAACTGTCCTTCCATTTTAAATGGGCAAAACCTTGGTGCTGTAAATATGGACAAACTCCATTTGAGTAAATAACCCTCTGTTGCTTAATTTGAATGACAATTGTGTTATGTTATTATGTAATGTCTAAAGTTCTGTTGTTGCTACAGATCGGGGCCTATGATCAACAAGTCTGGGAGAAATCTCTGGAGCAGACAGATCTAAATGTGAGACACTTACTAATCCCTGTAGAGAAGGAAAATATGTGTGTATGTATCTTGTTCATACCCACTAAATCGAAGATAACACTTGCTATTCATTTAGGGCTTGGACAGCAAACCAAGGAAGACAGGTCACATCAAAGCAGACCTCATCGATGTCGACTTAGTAAGAGGTGAGCGTCAATAAAGAGTAGCTCTCCGTCTGTTGTTAAGGTTATTTGATCACAGATACATTTACACCATCTGCATCCACACAGCTACACACCAACAAATACATTTTCTGCCTCCCCTCCCTGTCACTGTGGAATTTCTTCCTTTGTATATGTTCCGTTTCTCTAACTTCTTTTAAATGACCTGTTTTCTTTTTTCTTGCTTCAGCCCCTATAATTATAGTAAAATAACAAAACAAACTTTGTATAATCGATAGTTAACTTAATAAGGCTTTCAGCCCAAATCAGTTTGTTGGCATATATTCAGATTGTATCCAGATTGATTTGAGCAATTCTGGACGGAAAAATCAGATCCAAACTACATTTCGAAGTGTTTTTTAAAAATGTGATTCCAATCGGATTTTTGTACTGATGCGTCTCAGTCCAGACGCTTGCACTCGCAAATGTTGGTGCTGTCTGTGTTAAAGATCTGATTTGAGAAACAATTTGAAATAGGCTGTAGTGTCAACTTAGCCATTGTCATATCTGTAGTGGTTTCAATGCAGTTCTGTCTCATTCCTACCCTTAGGATCAACTTTCAGCAAAGCCAAACCAGACAGTCCTTGGACAGCTCTGACTCGAAAGGGTCTGGTCAGAGTGCTGCTGTTCCGTTCTTCTTCCAGTGGTGGATCCAGGTGACCTCCAAGTCCATCTCTTTATGTATCCTCGTGCTGTACTTCATGCAAGGTTAGCTCACTATTTCTCATCTCATTTTATTCATACTGGAGCTGTAAGTTTCTGAAAACTGAATTTGAAAATGAATTTATTAATTTACCCAATGACAAGAACTAGGGTACAAGTAATAGAATAGAATGCCTTTATTGTCATTATACACAAGTACACAGTACCTGTGTTGACAAATATAAGATAACAGTATAAAATATAGTACACAGTTCTGAGTCCGGAGAGGGGGTAGGCTGTGGAGTGGAATCAGTGCATTTGTGAGTTCAGGGTGGTTATGGCCTTTGGGAAGAAACTGTTCTTGAGTCTGTTAGTCCAGCTCTGATGCACCTGTAGCGCCTACCTGAGGGCAACAGGTCAAACAGATCAGAGCGGGGTGGGAGCTGTCCTTGATGATGTTCTCTGCTCTGCTGAGGCTGCGTGAGGTGTAGATGTCCATCAGGGAGGGGAGAGGGCAGCCAATGATCTTTGTGCTGACCTAACAACCCTCTGCAGCCCCTCCCTGTCTGCCACGGTGCAGCTGCCGTACCATACTGTGATGCAGTAGGTCAGCAGGCTCTCAATGGACGAGCGGTAGAAGGTCAGCAGCAGGTTGGAGTCCAGGTCGTACTTCCTGAGGACCCTCAGGAAGTGTAGTCGCTGCTGGGCCTTCTTGATGACCGCTGTGATGTTGGCTGTCCAGGAGATGACAGCGGAGATGAGGACGCCGAGAAACCGGAAGGTGTGGACCCTCTCCACACACTCGCCATTGATGTGCAGGGGGGCTAGGTCGGTGCTGTTCTTCCTGACGTCGACGATGATCTCCTTGGTTTTCTTGGTGTTCAGAGCCAGGTTGTTCTCCGAACACCAAGCTGCAAGTTCAGGACCTCCTCTCTGTAGGCTGCCTCGTCTCCCTTTGAGATGAGTCCGACCACTGTGGTGATGAGGTTATTGTTGTGGGTCGGACTGCAGTCGTGGGTGTAGAGACAGTACAGGAGGGGGCTCAGCATGCAGCCCTGTGGGGAGCTGGTACTCAACATGCGAGTGGCGGAGAGGTGGGGGCCCAGTCTCACCGTCTGGAGCCGATTCGTGAGGAAGTCTTTTATCCAGGCACAAGTGAGAGGGGGAGGCCGAGAGTGACTAGTTTGGAGATGAGAATGTCCGGGATGATTGTGTTGAAAGCGGAGCTGTAATCCACAAAGAGCATCCGGACGTAGATCTGCTGCTGCTCCAAGTGACTCAGCGCAGAGTGGAAAGCTACAGCGATGGCATCCTCTGTGGATCTGTTCGCGTGGTAGGCAAACTGATAGAGGTCCAGATCTGGGGGGAGGTAGTCCTTGATATGTTGGACTGCAAACTGCAAACAGACAGCAAACTGACTCATTCTCTGTTGTCTTGACATTATTTATATTCAAGAAAGATGTCAGTCCCGCTCATACGGTACCTTTACTGAACATATCGTTAAAAGTCACTTGGAGAAGAGATTTGGAAGAATAGTAATCCCTTCATGAGCCTCTTTTATAAAACCATTAACAGTCATTCATGTGCTATAAGATCCACAGAGAAGAATATGGAGCCAAGCTATAATAAATTAACAAACATGACATGCATATCTTTTAATGGTTTTAAAACAAACTTACAATGTAGAGAGAGAGAATCTGCACACTTTATCCTTAAAAGACATTTATTGCATCAGTGACATTTTGAGCGTGTGTCGTTCTTCTTCTACATCATTACTGCGGCTGAAGTAAAAAGTGTTTTTTGGGATTTTGTCTTTTGACTTTGCTAAGCCATCGAAGCACAATGACACTAAGTCAACAAAGGAAATAAATACAGTATCTGGTTTTGATGTGTGCTTGATTCAGTATCTCCATTTGTCATAGTTTACATTCAGTTATGTGCAACAATAAACATGTTACCCATCACACCTGAGCAACACAGAAAGACCTCATTAGTAAGCATAAATTCTGTTCTAATGGCTCCCCTAAGAGACCGTTTTGTTTGCTGTTGCCAAATGTTTTGCTCCCCTCAGTGGCAGCAGTGGTGCTGTACTTGGAGGTCCCTGGGGCATGTGCTAGTGAGGTGTTTGGGCCCGTGTGTCTGATGCTGCTGCTGGGTACCGTACACTGCCAGATTGTGTCGACTGAGTCCAGCCGGTGGCCCTCGGGCAGTCCAGCTGCCAGCCGCACCACCAGCCCTGCTCGCAGACGGAGGTGGTTTTCTCATTGTTATGCCCTGCACACTCATTTTAATTTACAAACACACTCTCACCTCTTGGCACATGCATAAACTACCAATTTACATACACAAGCATGAACATGAACTTCAAATTAGCACATTTTTCTTTCTCCCAAACAACTGATTGGACAGAGACCTTTAATCAACCTAAAGTTATTCTATTCAGTAAAGCCTCTCTACATTCCCTTGTATTTGACTGTTTCTTTCTGTCTCCTTCAGGCCCAGGAAGGGCAGAGGGCTGAAAAAATCAGAAGAAAAGAACGGCACTGGGGACACAGAGCAGCAGGGGCAGTCTGAGGAAAGCCAGCGATTGTACAGGAAAAAAGAGAGGAGGGTACAGTCACTCATCTCACTCGTCGGTCTCAGTACAGCTGTATCAAGCAAAGAAGTAACTAACTTATGACCGCAGTAAAAAGTAATGGTCAGAATAAATACAAAAAACAGTCAATAAATCCAGATAGCCACTATTGGAAAGTAGTTAGAATTAAACTCTAGATCCATTGTCGAAAATGTAAGCATAATTTGACTCCACTCTGCAGGTTTGAGCAAAATGTACGTACATTCAGAAGCTTTACAATGTACAGATGCATTCAAGTGTATCTAAGTCTAGCTTTACTTGCCTAGTGTGTAATGTGGGTCGCTTTGTATCACATAATGGTAGTAAAATCTTTAGCATTTGTCAAATTCCTGCTTGTTTTGTAAGACCTTTTTAAAGTGTAATTTCTATCTGGATATCCTCTCACAGACCACAAGAAAGTCATTTGGGGCATCGGATGACCTTTCCAGTGAGGAAGAGGAAGGGTTACAACCAGTGGAAGTAATTCTTCCGATATCTCATCAAGAGAGACACCCTTCTGCAACATGGCCGACATCTACACCAGTGTCTTCTGTTAGGAAGAGAACTCTAAAGTCGAACCCCAAACTCACATTAGGACCTCAGGTAAACCTCATAGTAACACTGTGTGTTAGCCCCCATTCTCACCTGGTATATACATCCATCCAGTGGCCAGCTGTAAGTACGTGTAGGTACACCTTGCAGTAAGATGTGTATCCAAATGCGCCTTGAGGGACCACTTGTAATCGGATCTCACTTCCCGGCCTGTGTGTGATGTGTGCCATGTGACAGCCCAGGCTCCACAAATGGCAACAAAAACGAACTGCGCCAACCTGCACCACCAAACATAAACAGTGTTTCAGCCTATAACCGACAAGGAGTCGGGTGAGTCATGAACATGCATTGTGGAAGTAGCCTATGTGCTAACGCTGCTGTGGTGATGGCTCAACTAACTCCTTCTTGTCGGTTATAGGCTGGAACACTGTTTGTTATGGTTTGTGGTGCAGGTTGGCCAGGTTGTTTTCTTTGTTGCCGTTTGTGGAGCCTGGGCTGTCTGTGTGTTCTGGGGACAGGCAGCTGGCAGATAGTGAGGAGATGTTTGCTGTGTGACAATGTTGTAGCCTAAACAACGCGTGACATCGCTTATAGCACCTTTTAATATAGTTTTTACTGATAGTATTGATCGGTCAAAAGTCTCATTGTCTGTTAACGGTTTATCTTTTAGCTTTCATTAACGTCCCCCTAACTCTTTGTTTTACTGAAAACAGGAAGGCAGTGGGGCTTCCATCAAGGTGAAGCCACAAGCTGTGGAGCGCCTCAGGCCGAGCGTGGGCTCTCACCCCGCCTCCGACACTGATGACACACTGTGGGAGGAGCTTCTCCAAGGGCCTGACTCCGCCTCCACAGGGAGCAGTGACAGCGACTCGAACGGGAGGTACAACGCTGGCATTTCACTCCCACAAACCACCACTCTGAGCAGCGATGATGAGAGCATACCGCAGGGAATCACCGGAGTAAGCTCAACAAAAAATCTTGAATACTCTTCTTTGTCTGGTTTTGTCAGCACTGTGTCGTCATGTAGTTGTACAGGTATATTTCATTCATGGATGTCAAACACTCCTAAGGGATGCAACGTTTTGATGTTGTGACTAATTTTAAATGGTGTCATATTGTAGACTTGTATGCCACATTTCCATAACCATCTCCTATAATCTAAATTTAGCGTAAGCCCAATTGCAGAACTCCACACTGCACTACTTTACACATTGGAAACGACCAACAAATTAAATCTTATTTATTGTGTTTGATTTCAGAGCCAGCTGTCTTGGCTGCAGGCATGTCACCCATCCAAGGACCGTGTCAGTGCCATAATATGGGAGCAGGGCGAGTGTAAGAAAGCAGACATGTCAGTATTGGAGATCAGTGGGATCATCCTCACGCGGGTACACTTAATCCTCTTTTTGTTGTTATGAATTCGGTGGGTAAAGATTGCTCAAAGTTAACCCTAAAAACTAACAGCATGTTCAGCATAAAGCAGGTATTTAAAGCCAACAACTGGACTGTATGCCTTTAAGCACCAAAAGGTAACTTTTGCTGAAAGTATAAGATATATCCTGACAGTTGTAGATGAGACAGATAATCTTTGGAACGAAATCAAGTGCCTCTGCCTCTTCCTGGTGTTCCTAATTCCATTTGCAAGATTATGAAGGAAAGTCTTTATCGTCAAAGTCGTGTTAATCACTGATTAACTGTAGGCAGCGCTAATCAAATATGAATCGAGATTATTTTTCTGCATTGCCTGTTACTTGGCTCAAATGTTTTCAGAAACATTTTATTGTACTGTTTAGCTGTAAAATGAGAATGTTTGTGACTGGGCCGCTATGTTGGAAACGGTCCAGCCTAAACCGCCGCCCACCGGCTAATTAGCCAGAGCACATACAGTATCTGAAAAGATTTGTGCAAGAAATGGGCAATGCAGTAACACAAACTTAAAATATTCGATCAGCGCTACCTAGTTTGGCAGTTCACAAGCTCTCATTCAGTATGTTTACATGCACACCAATATTCCACTATTATTCCCATTATGACAATATTCAAAATTGGAAAGTGGTCATGTAAACAGCATGTTCCGGTTGGATATTCCGAAAAAAGGCCGAGTATAGCATTTTCCAATTAAGACGTGGAATATTCCGGTATTATTAGTGCAGGCTTATGGTCAACTCTGTGCGTTGCTACGGTTGCTGTACACAAACCAACCAGCCAACAGTTTGTAAGGCTGGACAGTCGATAAGAAGGAGAAACACAGCTACTTTTAAACATTATCAAAGACTTGGATACGTACAGGTTTTTGGATATGCGCACACATCGCTATGCCAACCTTTTCAAGAAGCTAGTTGAAGGAATGAAAGAGGGAGGTTGTGTTTGCACGGTCTTTGTTTTTTTTTAATAAGGGCAAAAAACTGAATTTTATGTGCATGTGTTAGAAACTCCTTGGCTCTGATTGGTGGTTTTATGCCAGTAGAAGCACCAAGAGGAGGGAGAGGAAGATGAGTTTCTCACATATTATCGGTCTCATATAGTACTGTCAGGGTATAGTGACAGTTGGAACAAACATGAAGTTATTTTTGATAAAAGTTATCAACTGAAACTGGTCCAGTATTTACACATACTATCTCCAAGTCAATTTTATTGTCAATTCTGCAATATGTGCCAGATATACAGAACAATAGAAAATACTTTCTTTCCGACCCAGGCTGCAATAAGGACACGTACAACAAGTATAATATAAACAATAAGTAAAATATACAGTAATAAATTACGTCCGTTGCATCTTATTAAGTTGGCAGATACAATTTAGAATCAACATTTATATGATGACTAAGATGCCAAAATATGATATTCTCACTTTGGTGAACATTTAGCGGTCAGATATTATCACATGTAAACATACACAGGCTGTGTTCACTCAACACAAATATTTTGTTGCTGTAGCTTTTATTAGAATAAAAATGTTGCAGCATAACAAGATGCCTCCTGTTGATCCCTCTCTTGTGTTTCTGGTTCCTAGGTGAAGTTGGTGGAGCAGGGTATGGGTTACCTTGTGCTTGGTGGACTGATGACCGCTACCCTGGCACTGCTTCCCTTTTTCTTCCACTTGGCTCAGCATCTGGACATGTCTAACCTTTGCTTCCTCACCCTAAAAGAAGTGGTGTTTGGGCAGCATGATGGCCAGGCCTACGCCTTTTACTTCATCACAACGGTGCAAAGAGTCTGCCTCATAGGACTGTTCTTCTTCATGATGTGCGTGGCTGAGAGAACGTACAAACAGGTGAGTGCTGAATTTGTATTGTTTAAATCATTCCTTGTGCTCTTTATTTCCAGCTATGTCTTACCACTATGGAATGTGTACAAAGTAGTAACAACAATAATCTGAGTTTTTAATTTTCCTGACATGATACTGATGTACACCCATTTAAACCCATTAAACCTGATTGATACACTTCATATTAGAAACATCACTCGGTAAAATCTTAATACATATACATGATACATACTAGGTGTGTCAAGATTCTGATTAGGCCTGCATGATTAATCGTTATAAAATCACGATCTCAATTCACCCTGTAACTTTGATTTTTTTTTAATTATTATATAATATTTATTTTATTTATACGACTTCAATTCTGATTTATTTTTACGAGCCAATTGCATCACAAACGCTACTACTTTCTTCTGTGAGTTTAAAACACAGACTGTATAAAATAGGTTTTAATGGCTCCCAAACGCTGCAGTGCTCTCCCTTCTCTTCATTGAAGCCTCTATGTTTACAGGCTTGCGGTGATGCAATATGATGTGCTGTAGGAGGAAAAAAAAATATCATGGCAGAGGGGTGGCCTCTAGCTCACCCAGTAAGAGCGTGCGCCCCATGTTGGCTAAGCCCTGCAGCGCCCGGGTTCAAATCAAACCTGCGGCAGCTTAGCTGCCTGTCATCTCCCATCTCTCTCTCCCCCCTTCATGTCTATCCACTTGTTGGGATTTTTCCCTTTTATTATGGAAACAGTATCTATCTTTAAAAAATGTCAGTACTTATCTGAACTAACGACATGATCACTGTCACTAGATAGAAAGAAAACGTTGAAGTTCACTCGGTGCTATTCACTGATAGTAAAAAGTAAAGTCATCGTATGCACTGCTGCGTTGCTAAATGAAGGAGATAAATGAAGGAGACTTCCCAAAATCTTGGCAATTCCTCATTTAACCTCTCACATCTGGCAGGTTGGTAATTATACAGCTGCTGGCCTTTCCACCTCGTCCCCATCCCAGTCAGTCACCGTAGTTCTAGTGCTCGGCTGAGACTTCGCTCCCCATTGTAACGTCATCGCCGAATTGACTTAATAAACCCGCGAATATCAAAAATGACCAAAAACTGTCATTTAACACTATTTGGAAACATTTTTATAAATGATCTACATATCTTGAGTGCTTTTTGTACCCAATAATCAACAGTGGTGGTTAACCTGCAACATAGGCTTTAAGCAGGGGAACCTTCCGTGCCATGCATGATTTCAAACCATGACGTCTTAGTGTATTACCAACAGTAACCTTGGAAACGGTGGTCCCAGCTCTTTTCAGGTCATTGACCAGCTCCTCCCGTGTAGTTCTGGGCTGATTTCTCACCTTTCTTAGGATCATTGAGACCCCACGAGGTGAGATCTTGGATGGAGCCCCAGTCCGAGGGACAGTCATGTTTAGCTTCTTTCATTTTCTAATGATCCCTCCAACAGTGGACATTTTTTCACCAAGCTACTTGGCAATTTCCCCGTAGCCCTTTCCAGCCTTGTGAAGGTGTACAATTTTGTCTCTAGTGTCTTTGGACAGCTCTTTGGTCTTGGCCATGTTAGTTGGATTCTTACTGATTGGATGGGGTGGCCAGGTGTCTTTATGCAGCTAACAACCTCAAACAGGTGCATCTAATTTAGGAAGATAAATGGAGTGGAGGTGGACATTTTGAAGGCAGACTAACAGGTCTTTGAGGGTCAGAATTCTAGCTGATAGACAGGTGTTCAAATACTTATTTGCAGCTGTATCATCCAAATAAATAGTAAAGAAATCATACATTGTGATTTCTGGATGTGTGTATATGTATATGTATAAATATATATAGATATATATGTATAAATATATATATATATATAGATATATATGTATAAATATATATATATATATATGTATAAATATATATATATATATAGATATATATGTATATGTATATATATATATGTATATGTGTATATATATATATATATATATATATATATATATATATATATATATATATATATATATATATATATATATATATATATATATATACAATCCTCCTTTAGAGCAGGATCTGGGGGCTTTTTGCAGGTGAGAAAAGTCTAGCTGTTTTTGTAAAGTACCCTTCTGCCATCTAGTGGCTATTCTATTATTTTTTATGTTTATCAGCTGTGCCAGATTAAGTGGAGAGGGGGAGTTATTATTATATTTTAAATAAGTTACTTAAATTTGCCCATTTGGGCTTTGTGTGGTACATTTAAAAAAAAAAAAAGTAGCCTATCTTTTTAAAGAAGAATTTGCTGAATTGCTCAATTAAATTGACAATTGTCAGGGCATAAAACCAACTGGATCAACAGTCCACAGTCTAAGAGTGGAATAGCCAACCCTTTCACCTTACATCTCAAATAAGGGTCCCTGAATCTTCTTAGATATTATAGAAATAAATATGCTCCTTATAACTTCAGTCATTGTCTCATAATCATGTAAGGTGTAGCCTCTCACTAACCGACAATATTATACTTCCATATT
Organism: Percina caprodes; assembly: GCA_013375575.1. Taxonomy (NCBI): domain Eukaryota; kingdom Metazoa; phylum Chordata; class Actinopteri; order Perciformes; family Percidae; genus Percina; species Percina caprodes. The sequence goes on along the minus strand of JABXJD010000301.1, from coordinate 216,999 downwards.
ATACGTCCTACTTGATCCCCCAAAGTATTATGGTAACTGTTCAAACCTTTACATTAACAAGTAGGAGAGACATCCATTAATTTTGGCCTTTTTTTGGTTCGCAATATCACTATGCTTTTTTTTTTTTTTAAACATTACTAAGGCTGAGAATTTCCAATCCACAGGGATTGTATATCCCAAGACAACTGATACTCTACCCAATTATTTATTTTTAAGATTATTTTTTTGGCCATTTTAGACCTTTTATTAAATAAGACAGCTGAAGCTGTGTGACATGCAGCAAAGGGCCGCAGGTTGGAGTTGATCCTACAGCCGCTGCGAAAAGGATTAACCCTTTGCACATGGGAACACGCTCTACCAGGTGAGCTATCCAGCCGCCCCAAACCTAGCCATTCATGTACGGAAATCGCCCTGTCTTGAAAAACCAGACAAACTGGCAAAAAAAACCTCAAACAACTAATCCTGAAAACAACAATATACAGTATGGCATGCCTGGCTAGACATTTAGTAAACTGAGGGAGTAAAACAACATCAAGTTGTATAACTGCTGATTTGGTTTTTATTTTTTTAGATGCAGTGCACTTAAATGAATCCAGATAGTACACAACTCATCTATATACTCATCATTCTGTTTATCCATCTAATGTTAGCTGGTCTTCCCTCTAAGGGCAGTTAAGAAACACACGGAAACAGAATCACACGCTTGACTCTTTGCAAGACTACTAAAATCTGTATTTTCATGTTTCCCCAACAGAGACTGTTGTTTGCTAAGTACTTCAGCCACCTCACTTCAGCTCGCAAGGCCAAGAAATCTGAGATCCCTCATTTCAGGCTGAAGAAAGTCCAGAACATAAAGATGTGGTTGTCACTACGCTCTTTTCTCAGGGTTTGTATTCTCCTGCTTTAACACTCATTCTGTTCTTTCATTACTGTGCATGGTTTCACCACTGGAGGGGTTGCCATGGACTCGCCTTTGTTTGTAACGGTGTGTCTCTGGCTTGCCCTCTCGTTGCAGAGACGAGGGCCCCAGCGCTCGGTTGACGTCATCGTCTCCACTATCTTCCTTTTGGCACTTTCCATTTCGTTCATCATTTGTGCACAGGTCAGTCATTTAACCACTGGAACAAATCTGTTTAGAGAACACACATTTACTAACACTGTTTATTTAGAGTGACTTTTGCATATAGATGAAATAACAGGGCGACCGCCACAAGACATGCAACCATCTAATCATATTACCTGAAATGAAGATAGAACATGTTATATAAGCTCTGCTTGATACAGAGAAATCCTAATTGTCAACACAACAAAGTGCTACCAGTATGAATGCTGTTCTTTTTGGTTCTTTTCTGTTTTTGTTGCCCTTCCTCAGCTTCTGCACAGCCACCAGACATTCCTAGAGTCCCTGACAAACTGGGAGCTGATGGTGTGGGCCTCCTCCCTCGTCCTCTTTCTGTTACGGCTGGCTACGCTGGGCTCGGAGACTAACTGCAAATACAGTAACTCCTCAGTGCTGCTCACTGAGCAGGTAAGACCCTGTGTCTGCAAAACACATGGAGTCGCAGGTTCTTTCTCAGTGGGTTCACCGCTGTAATATATAACACCATTGGCTAATGCGTAGTTGATATAATTTAATGTAGGTTTGAATAAATTCCTTTGACTTTAATGTTCAAACTGTTCTTGGTTGCAGATCAATTTATATCTCAAGATGGAGAAAAAGCCCAATAAGAAAGAAGAACTCAGTATAGTAAACAATGTTTTGAAACTGGCTACAAAACTGATGAAGGTAAGCAATAACCAGCTCCTTTTGTTTTACAGCCGTTAATAAGAAATAGTTGTTTTATTTACAATACAGTGGCTTTATCTAACTTATTTTAAATGTTTTTGCTTTGGAATACAGTATCCCAACAGCAGACCTGAAAAATTTGTTGTAAAAATATTGTAAATACTTGAATTTAAAGTATGTTATGAAGTGTGTATGACTTTTCGAAATCATTTTTTCCCAAGTTTCTTAGTAATGATTCACTGACACTGTGCCTCAAACCATTATTTATATTTGACTGCATACTACAGCTACACACAGCATTTAACAAGCACCTTTAAGTCAACAAATGTACCTTGACTTAGCCAAGGCTCATTTGACACCTGAATAGTTTTCAATAAGGAATGTAACAGTCTGAATCCGAACTTTCCTTCAATGTTCATGCTAACGTTTTATTTTTAAGAAACAAAAACTAAAAATATAATTTAGATCTTACACATATGAAATGCTGCCCAAAGGTTAAAACACAAGGGCATTTAAAGTCCAATTAAGTAATGCCCCACACTGTTGGCCATGTAGCTATCAGCTGTTACTACCACTGATAGCTGATATCAGTCAGATTTGTTCCTCAATGGGTGTCCCCATGGTTTTGGGGTAGAGACGCCAACCAAGAACTACAATGTTCCTGGTTGGATCCAAACTTTGTTGCCTTCATTTCCAGTCATCTCTCTACTGGCACTATCTTATATTGGTACAAATTATTATGATTACCTCAGGACATCCCTTATAACATCTATACTAAATTCTGGTGTTGACCCATGTAGATAACTTCAAATGACACTGTTACCTCTTACCTCCCCCAGGAGCTGGATATTCCATTCAGACTGCTAGGTCTGACCGTAAACCCTCTGATCTACAACATCACCAGAGTGGTCATCCTGTCCGCTGTGTCCGCTGTGGTCAGCGACCTGCTCGGCTTCAACATCAGAGTGAGAATCTTTCTGCTAAATGCTAAAGACAGAACAAAATACATTAAAGGGGCATTCAACTCCATTTGACACACACACATCAGGTTTATTTGTCACACACAAGCAGAGTTCAGCCTGTGAAAACAGGTTGTACTATGCCTTCTGTGACTCTAGAGGGAGCTTTCTAAAGTTTGACTTTTTTGTGGAGACAACGAGCATAGGTATTTATGAGTCAGTTGCATCATGGGAAATGTAGGATCAAGTGATTTTAATGCTTGAGCAGGGACTAAAACTTGTCATCTTGGCTTTTTGCTGCTGAAGTATTGACAGTTTTTTTTTTTTTTTTAACTATCTCCCTTTTATAAATAGCAATATCACCCCCTGGTGGCTGGCTGCGGTATAGGTCATAAATCCCGACCCCTCCATGTTAGTGGATGGGACATGGGCCAAACAATTACAAATACAAAATTGGAGTACACGTCAAATACATTTTGCCAAAGATTGTTTCCGACATTTAAAGTAGTTATCATGCTGGTGTTTGTTCAAGTGTTATTTTTTTCTGATAAGTTTGGGTTTTATTAATTGTTTGCTGCTACAAAAACAAGGTGAAACATCATGACTGACTGCTCTGATTGACTTGCGATTAGTCAGGCCGGTGTATGAATTTGACCAAGGCTGGTGACGCTACATTCTGACTTGTTATTCTGTGTTTGTGTTTTTAGGATGTCTATGTTTTGCGCTAATGAAAGTTTTATCTCTTCTGCTTAATTTCCAGCTGTGGAAAATCAAGCCTTAATGTGAAAATGGCAAACCACTAACAGTCGGACACTGAAGACCAGAACCTCCACGTGTCTGCTGCATACAGCGTCTCGTCTACAAAAAGAGTGCAAACATACTGACTGTATCATTGCCAGTACCTGAAACTTCTGTCTCTTGACATTCATCACTCATTCACAGGCCTGAGATGCTCGGACAATCACTTACACACCTTTACTGGCGGCTCAGCTGGTGTCCATCTGCCACGCCACTAACCCAGTGCCTAACCTTTGACCCTTGAATGTTTCTCTGTATGTGTTTTTAAATAGTGATGAGTTTGAGGTCTGAAATCATTTCAGGCTTCTGTGGCATCCGGATTTCCAAATGTGTCGTGTAGAGATGTGTGGACACAAAGTGAAATGTAAATGCAGATGATAATGCAGATAGTTTGTTTAGTCTTATTGGCTGATGTGCCTCATCATCAGTAGTACAACTAACTGTAAGACCAGCTATGTGCTTACTAAAGCCGGTAAATCAAAATTGGGCTGCCAACTTAATTAAATGAATTGTCATAGGACTCAAACTTTTTCGATCTTTTGCACTTTTTTTTAATAACGACAAAACATTGTGATATTTATTTTGGCGTTCTGTTTAGCGCTTAAACTTGTAATGGTACCTGTAAATCAGGAATCTCTGACCACTATCTGTCTTTTGTGTTGAGGACCATTGTTGAATGAAAATAACTATGCAATGTTTGTATAGTTATGCTTTAAGAAAATATTTGATAGAGGTGAATAAATGTTTGTCATCCGTGAATCAGTTTTGTAATGCTTATCTTCCTGTCAAAATTGAAAATTAACACTTTTATTGATGCTTTTTAACTTTTTCTTACATTTTTGTCCTTTTTTTTCAATATTTGTCACTTTTTTTTACTTTTAACACTACGTAGCACTAACTCATTAACTTTAGTTTACAGTTGTTTTTGAAATTCATGGTCAATAAACCTCATTTATAGGAAATTATACCTAAATATATCCAAAGAATTATTTAGACTAAAATTAAAGGAAAGTATGTTGATGGATAATCACAGACTGGAATATGTTAACTTTTACTCAATACTATTTCAAAACCACTTCAATTTGTTTAGTTTTTTAATTGAATAAGACACCCCAAAATTAATGAAAATAGAGATTTGTACTTGCCAAAGAGTGTGGAATCAATCATGTAATTTTGGGTAGTTAAAAAGAACATTTATGTAGGAAAACGGGTCAATTTGACCCAAAGACAACATAAGGGTTAATGCAGAGCCCTTACTGTGCTTTGAATTAGTCATACTAGGCTGTATGTTGACGTATTATCTATTATCAACGTTACGGTAATGTTGGGGGAGATATGACGTTGAGGCATACAGCTTGGAAGGACACCTGCCGGCCGAGGAAGCACCTCAGCGCCAAGGACAGGCCGGGCAGACTGGCTCCTTCGGCGGCAGCGGCGTTCCCAAACTCTCGGTCCGGCAGATCGTGCCATCCCTGTGCCGACCGTGTTCAACGGCGTCCGCGGAGGCTCATTCTTACCGACCAGGTAAAGAATAAAGAAACCAACCGAATATGATGCAGTTAGAAACGCGTCCTGTATTATGTTTGAGGTGGATTATGTTCTACATTTCCATGTCAGATGTAGTGTCGCATGAACCCCGGTTGGAGAGGAAATCATCTGCGTTTTTTTTTTTTTAATATAATGCGTTTAGCCAAGCGGATTCATTTTCCTTTATGATGTGGCAGCACAGTCTTGTGGTTGATGTTAGCCTACCACCGATACATCAAGCCATAAATACCCATAACATGTTTTGTTTTTAGGTAATCCATACCTTTATGTGTGCAAGATTCTGTTCTATCAGCAAATCATGGAAATAATCCCATTTATCTGACTCTGTTTCAGACCAGCTTGGGCTCTGAAAAAAAGAGAGAGCTGATTTTGACTCAAACTAGACTTTCAACATGTCGAGCACTCAGATAGACAATGGCTCTGCAAACTCTGTAGAAGCCAAGAAAACAGACCTGAGAATGAAAGAGAAGAAATGCTGTAAGTAAAGTCTCCCACAATAATTAGATATGAACAAGGTTTTCTGCATGACTGCTCTAGTAAATCACCTTGTATTGTTCACTCTGGATTGAATTCACAAGTAGTTTCTCAATCAACTCTGTGGGACACTGCAGCCCCTTCATTTAGACTCCAGCACGGGAAAGACAAATGTAATCTCTGTGGGTGAAAAAGAAAAAAGTGTGACACCTTTCTGTGGTTTCCATGTCCTTGAGAAAATTGCCTATCTCTCTCAGGAGTTCTATTTCTAATTCCTTCATATCTTGACACCAGTCCACCGAGAATTGCTTTTAAAGAGATAATTATTTTTGTCCAGTACATGCATGGCCTAGTTATTATATTGCGTTAACCCTACATGGATGTCAACATAAGGCACTTTTCATTTTTCATTTATTTTTAAATAGAATTTCCCAAGACATTTTATATCTATTTTACTCAATGTGTCTGCCTGTTAAGCAGCATTTATCATGTAGGTGATTAACATTATTAATGTGCTTTACAAATATCTGTTCTCTGTGTAGCATGGGCCTCCTATATGACAAATTCTCCAACGGTGATCGTAATGATCGGCCTGCCTGCAAGAGGAAAGACTTACATGTCAAAGAAACTCACACGTTACCTCAACTGGATCGGAGTCCCAACTAAAGGTAGGACATGACGTGTGAGAACACCTCTCTTGACTGTGCATTTTCATAAAGGGGACATTTTATTAGAATACAGCATAGAAAATCTGCTTAGAAATATTGGATAGGATAGAACAACGTTCTGCTGAATAAAACATCACATTCATTAATTTCACTAGTTTTAATTTTTTTTATTGTAATCGGTTATATTATATCAGAATTTTGGATTAATGCGTCATCTCACAAGGACTGGGAAGATTGGCAGAACAGGCAACCAAGTGACAGTACTCCGATCCAATGAAAATCACAGTTGTCAGATTGACAGCACTCTAGCCCAATGGATTGGGTGGTGGGTGCAATCGTTCCCCATGCCCCCCTTCTAGCCCCACCCCTATTTCAAATACTTTGTATGTAGTAACCCTCACCCCATTTGACATTTACGTGTATGTAAGGGATACCAGAATCAGAATAGGAGAATAAATGTACCATAACATGAGTCAAAATAATTGTAATTACTTACTAAAAACTACCCAATCTGTGACTTCAAACAAGCACAGCGCGGGCAGTGTTAATGTCATTTGTTCACTTTTCAGTGTTCAACTTGGGCTTATACCGCAGAGAGGCTGTCAGAGCTTATAAGTCCTATGATTTCTTCCGCCACGACAATGAAGAAGCCATGAAAATACGGAAGTAAGTATCCACTTCAACCAATGTGCTCATCATTACAAATGACATTATCTATCTATTAGTAAAGGAAGCTGTAGCATCTTTAATGTCTGAATATAACATGTCCCCCCCCCCAGTCAACATGGGTCTGTTGGGTATTCTACAGCCTTCACTGCTGCATCAGTGACTAAGCTATTTTTGGGCCAACAGTCGATGTTCAGCTGGGTTCAGCACAGTGTTTATACTACCTTACAGTGGCACTGATCTATAATTAATGTGCACATATGGACACACCACTTGAAGTATCACCACCAAATTCTGTAAATCACTGCTGCTTTCTCCAAGAAGATATAGTTTAAAGACTATAACTGTATTTCTCTGTCCTTCCTGGTCTTATCCAGTAGTGGTAAAATGGAGTTTGTCATTCATGGCTATCATTCAAATACGACCGGCTCTTGACGGTGCCCCAGTGCTGAAATCATGACCTAGATATTAAACAGGCTGCTGCTGTCACTCTGAAGCTGACACAAACCCGCCAGGATGCAGGGTGTTGCATTGCTATCTAACCTAGGTCACAGAGTAGCTGTTAAGAGTTTGTGTTTCATTACATTTTTTAGAACATTGTGAACTAAACCATGCTTCGTGTGACTTTGTTCTCCAAGCTCGTCACTGCTTTCAGAATCAACTCTTAGGGTCAAGTCAGTAGAGGATAGGATATGAACCCCAAAACAATCGTGGTCGGATTGTTCATTATTTATTATCGGACAATCTAATGCTGTTTTGTCCAGTGTGTATCCCCCATCTCGTAACCATTTCTCATCTACAGTGGCTAGCATAAGTTTACACACCCATGTTAAAGTTGACTAAAAGAGGAATAAAAAAATAAATTTGGAAATTGATCTTAATGCTTTAAATAGGAAAAGTCCAACCTTTAAGGATACCAATTTTCTTTGTGAATAAATAATGTATCGTGAATCAATACATGTTCTTCCTTAAAATACAGGGGGCATAAGTATACACCCCCCTATGTTAAATTCCCATAGAGGCAGGCGCATTTTTATATTTAAAGGCCAGTTATTTCATGGATCACACACACACATCATCACATTTTTGGCTAACTGAAATAAAACCATGCCACTGTACCTGTACTGTATAAAAGCGCTTTGAGTAGTCCTTAAGATTAGAAAAACTCTATATAAATACAGTCCATTTTCCATGCCATAGGCAACACACACATGTAATGTAAATTTCAATGAATGTGAGTTTTAGTGAATGAGAGCATACTGAGGTTCTTAGAGAGGACTGTTTCCATAATTTTTTATTTTTTTTCCCCCTCACAGGCAGTGTGCTCTGGTAGCTCTGAAGGATGTGAAGGCGTATCTGTCGGTGGAGGGAGGTCAGATCGCGGTGAGTCCTCTCTTTCTCTCTCTCTCTTCCGTTCTGTTCATCTGTCTCTCTTTCTGTGGTTCAATGTTATCTCATTTCCAAAAATTCAAAAAAAAAAATGTTAGAGAAACACATCTGGCATTAAGACAGCCTGAGGCAAGGCAAGGCAACACATTTCAGTAACAGAGCAATTCAAAGTGCTTTACATAAAGCATTAAAGAACAGTTAAAAACTTAAAATATTAAAAACTTAATTAAGTTACAGTGTAGTATACCAAATTAAACATTATAGAGCAGTTAAAAGCAATTAAAATATAAAAGCAGATACAATTTGAGATTTTAGGCTGCTAGTATGGGACAGTATATAAGTTGTTGCTCTATATATTATTAATATTTAACATGTTTTACTTTTATTAGGTTTTTGATGCAACAAACACAACAAGAGAACGGCGAGACCTCATTCTGGCTTTTGTGAAGGACACATTCAAGGTAAAATTGTCCAAATGTATTATATGTCTATATTTTGTAATTATTTCATCTTTACAAGCACATTTAAAAATACAAAATGTCAAATATAAAAATATTTTCGGTTTGGTTCTTTTTAAGCTTTCAATTTGAATTTTTCTCATTTCAATTTCTTTGTTGTCAATTTCAAATCATTTTAGATTTAAAATGTCCTTTTTCTCCGTAAGTGTAAGTTTGGCCTGATTATTCCCAGTAGTGTAGTAAAAATCATAATCTTTGTAATTTCATCTCTTTTTATTTTTATCCGGACTTTTTATTTTAATGATAAAAACAACTATCCTTCATTCCCAGGCTGTCTTTTATCTCTGACGATTAAGCGGCTGATCTTATGACATGGCGTTTGGTCTCCGGACAGTTACAGGAAGCTATTGCACATGCTGACCCTGTGGGCTGCCCTCTTTCCAACAGGTGTTCTTTGTGGAGTCGGTGTGTGACGATCCAGAGGTCATTGCTGCTAACATTCTGGTATGATCTCATGTCACCAACGAGCCTCAGAGGTTTGACTGGGACTTGCTGTCTGGGTCAAACCCGTAATCTATTATTATTCACACTATCTGTGCTTGCTCACATTGTTTGAATATGCTGAATACCTGTAACAGGAAGTGAAAGTGTCCAGTCCAGACTACCCTGAGAGACACCGAGAGAGAGTAATGGATGACTTCCTCAAACGAATCGAGTGCTACAAGGTTACCTACCAACCACTAGATCCTGATGATTACGACAAGTAAGAACTGATGGCATCCTTCTGCTTCATTTATGTTTTTTAAAACATTATTTTAATGCTGTTGACATTAAAAAAGCATTATGAGATTATTTATATAGCTTACTTTGGCATGTTTTTTAACCCAGCAATACAATTATTTGCTTCTTATACAGACATACATACTGTACATACAGACATACAGACATACATACAGACTTACGGACATACATACATACATACAGACATACATACATACAGACATACATACATACATACATACAGACATACATACATACATACATACATACATACAGACAGACAGACAGACATACATACATACAGACTTACGGACATACATACAGACATACATACAGACATACATACATACAGATTTACGGACATACATACATACAGACATACAGACATACATACAGACTTACAGACATAAATACATACATACATACAGACATACATACATACAGACATACATACATACAGATTTACGGACATGCATACATACAGACATACATACATACATACAGACTTACAGACATAAATACATACAGACATACAGACATACATACATACAGACATACATACATACAGACATACAGACATACAGACATACATACAGACATACATACATACATACATACATACATACATACAGACTTATGGACATACATACATACAGTACATGCATACATATATAATTTTGTGGAATTGCAGTTGCAGTTCAGAAAGAAAACACTAGATGGTGTCAATAAACAACCATTTGAGTCATTCAATCATGAGTCCACGATTCGTTGGCAATTGCAGGGACCTATCTTTCATCAAGGTGATGAACGTGGGTCGGCGTTTTCTGGTGAACCGGGTGCAGGACTACATCCAGAGCAAGATTGTCTACTACCTCATGAACATCCACGTGCACTCTCACTCCATCTACCTGTGTCGACATGGAGAGAGCGACCACAACGTCGAAGGCCGTATCGGAGGAGACTCCGAACTTTCTCCTCGAGGGAAACAGGTTCTCTCATAATCCTCATTTTATGAACTGCAAAGCCAGTGTCTCCTTAAAATACAAGCCTCTCAGTGGGATAAGGTGTATTTAACACCTGAGTCGTAACCTTTCTCACGTTGAATCCTCTCCCATTTCCCATTTCTTGTCTCTATCAACTGAAAACGAATCTAGTGAATAAGAAATACCTTTTGAATAAATAATATTAAGGATTAATAATGGATAGACCCTTCTCTGTCTCTCTTCACGTCCCAGTTCGCCCATGCCCTGCGAGATTTCATTGAGGAGCACAAACTGTCAGATTTGAAAGTGTGGACGAGCCAACTGAGAAGAACCATCCAGACAGCGGAGGAGCTGGGTGTCCCTTATGAACAGTGGAAGATACTCAATGAGATCGATGCGGTCAGTATCCTCATCATCTAACTTCTCACATTTTACAATTCTATAAATGATTACAGATTCAGATAGAAACTGTATTTTGGGGACAGGGGTTTCCTGACAGTATGTAACAGGGAAGGAAGTATTTAGATCATTTACTAGCTGTGGTAGGCAATTTATTTTTGAAAATAATCCAAAAATAATCTTTCAGCGTTCTGTAATTCAAGTGGTCTGAGAGAAAACCTAGCCTTCTGCACTTCCTCTTGGCTCAATTTTTAGGCTTTACAAAATCCAGCCTGTGATGGAAACTTTGGCCAATCACAGGTCATTTCAGAGAGAAAAGGGGTTCCTATTGGCTGTTCTGCACCTGTATATGCCCGTTGCTGGAAAAGTCTCACTCTACTTTAAATTCTGGAGATTTTTTTGTGTTCTACCCACAGCAGCTGTAGGTAAAAGTTCTAATAACCATGTAAAATCCGTTACAAGTAAAAATCCTGTGCTGAAAATCTAACTTATTGTAAGTAAAAGTATTAATGGGAAACTGTATTTATTAAAGTAGTGGAGTAAAATTGCCTCTTACCAATTAATTTTCTGTCAACTAAACAATTAAACAACTAAACTTTTCAACTGTACTTGTTGGATAGTTTAATTTAGGACAACACGTCATATTTTATAAGCTCTTTGGATGTTTTGTTTGCAACAATTTGAATTTGTAAAGTAACTAGTAACTGATGTTAGATATTTATAGTAGAGTTAAAAAGTAGAATATTTCCCTCCAAAATGTAGTGGAGTAGAAGTAGAAAGTGGCAGGGGAAAAAAAGAAAACTTACTATAGTACTTGAGTGAAGTTACTCAGTTACAGTCCATCAACGCACAATAAAAAAGGAAAAAAGGCTTCAGTGTAGAAGTATAAGCTAAACAGCCACAAAGCATTTCAGTTGCTCATTTTCAAGCATCCAGAGAAGAACCTAAAGGCCTGAACAAAACTAAAATTTCAAAAAATTGTGTTCCAGAAATGTCAATCAGGCAATCTTAAGCATGCAAGTAGAGAAGTCTTTATAACATTGCACCACAATGACTTTGCTGCTCTTACTACATGTGAAACTGATATTCTTCTTTCAAAAGATACCGCTGCCATTTTTATTCATTGAATCTATATGTGGGATACTTTTAAATCCTGCAGTCATGTTTTCTCGGCAGCAAAATTAAACATTTCGACAAATGCTCTGTTCTCTTTGTCCAGGGTGTGTGTGAGGAGATGACTTATGAGATGATCGGGAACACATTCCCAGAGGAGTTCGCTTTGAGAGACCAGGACAAGTACCATTATCGCTATCCAGGAGGAGAGGTCACCTGACATGCTCCTTCCATGCTTTAGTTTCAAAAAGCTAAATTAAGCTTGGCCTGCAGTCAGATTATAAATAGTCTCTTCTCTTTTTCCAGTCTTACCAAGACTTAGTTCAACGTTTGGAGCCGGTTATCATGGAGTTGGAGAGACAGGGCAACGTGTTGGTCATCTGCCACCAGGCTGTGATGCGCTGTCTGCTAGCTTACTTCTTGGACAAGAGTGCAGGTCAGATAAACACAAGTGCGTGCACACACACACACACACACACACAGTATACACATACTACATCACACCAGCAGATGATAACATTTCATAGACTCTCTTCTTCCCATAGAAGATCTACCGTACATGAAATGTCCGCTGCACACAATACTCAAGCTAACCCCTGTTGCATATGGTAGGTCTTTACGTTGGCTCCGTGTTGCACCATAGCATTTCTCTCATAATATGCATTATGCATTATTTAAATGTATTCTGTCCTTTTATCTTCTAGGCTGTAAAGTGGAAATGTTTTATCTCAATGTGGAGTCAGTAAACACACATCGAGACAGGCCTCTTGTAAGTTGTTCTGAATCGAGCTGAAACGCATTGTTGCATAAATGTGCATCCAGCATTGTGGAATTGAAGCTTCAAATGTGATCATATATGCAAATAATCAGCAGATCTCAACATCTAATAGGATCGCTGGTTGTTGTGCCTGCTAGTTCGGTGCATTTCATCCTCTGTGTGAGGCTTTGCTACCTTGACTCCCTTCTCTTTATGCCTGTATTGTTAAGTTGGCAAATTGTTATCTGGCTTCAGCTGCAAATAATGAATGTGAAGTCAGTTGTTAATTTGTTGTTATTTTACTGTGATAGAGGCAATGGCTGATCGTGCTACCTTGCTTGGCTGATCTAATCAATACTATTGCTCTGGTTTGCATCCTGATATTAAGAGTATGTATACTTTATGAAAGACTGCTGCATTTGAACTATTAGTCCCTTTACTATTCACAGTTCAATAATGTTTTGTGTTGTGTGGTGGAAAAATGTGATTGAAACGTCTGTCACTTAAAACGGCTTCTGTGGATCCATGTGGAGAGGAAGACTAGTTTGCTTTGCTGTGGTTTGTCAGATGTCCGTCCCCAGTTTTTGTATGTTCCCTTATCTTTTTTTTCCTTATCACTTGCGGTATGTCATCTTCTGCCAGGATAAAATCCAGAGGAACTCTGCTCTCATACATCGGCGGAATAGTTACACTCCCTTGTCCAGTCACGACCAGGTCAAGCGTCCCAGGCTCTACAGTGCAGGCAACCAGCCTTGGCTACCGCTCGCCCCCACCCCATCAGCTCTGATGCCAGAGGGACGGCAAAGCCAAGTTAGTGCCAGAGTTACAGGCTCCCCCTCTAAATCAGTCACCGTCTGCTGTAATCAGTCATGTCCCACCACAGTTGTAACCCTGTGTCTGGCATTCCCTTTCCTCGGTGTTGGATCCTCTTGATGATTTAGTGTCTGTGTTGAAAATGAAGTTCATGGAATCCATCTCTATATCTATCTTTCTCTCTCAGGGCGTGTTTTTTGGTCTGAAATGGGTTGCTTTCTTCTTCTTATGTATCACCTGTCTGTTTCCAAAAGTTTGCATGACCTCTGCTTCACCACTGGGCTCTCTCTGGCTTGCATATGCAGCACAGCATGTCTTTTGTTTTTGATTTCGCTTGTATGGGATACAAAAGACACACAAACATTGCACAAGACTTCTTGTACTGTATTTTGTTACAAGGTTACATTATTAGCTGAACACAACCTTCATAAATCTACAGTGATGATTTCACAGAATCCCATTTGAGACCAATTCGATATAAGTGGCACATTTCAAATTTTCTAAACAAGTTTTAATAAATGCATATTCGTGTTGTGTATTTGTTGGCCTTGCCTTGTGGGTACAGTGCTTCAGCCCCTCTCCACATTTCTATCTATCTCTCTCTTTCTTCTAAACCTGTCTTACAGCCTTGGATAGGAAGCAGTTTTCTGTGAGTATTTTGGAAATTTAGTACATGTAGCCAGCACTTAATTTTTCTTCCCCACAATTCAACTCATATCATTGTAATATGTTGTCAATATGTTGTCACAGTGGTGTATTTCCATGGTTGTCAGTCTTTGGGTTTCTTTAACCTCCCATCGCCTTTGCACATTAATAAGAACAAAAGCTGCCGTCAGCTTTGGTACATCTAAGCAGCCTTATCAAGAGTGCTCTATCAGACACACATTCTTTGGTAGTTTAATAAATGGCTGCAACAAGTTAATCAACTACAGTAAGACTCTTTGGTGATAATAGTCAATGATAGTTCCTGGAGTGCTCTTTATTATTTATATCTAGATTGTTTTGGGGTGAGTTGCCCAGGGTTGGAGATATTGTCCTCAGAGATGTTTGCCTTCTATTGTGCAGTTTGGTTAAAAGAAAAACATAGTTCCTACATGAAACTGTTCACCAGGTGTGTGGATTATCTTGAGTAACAGTTTCATGTAGGAACTATGTTTTTCTTTTAACCAAACTGCACTCTAGAAAGCAAACATCTCTGAGGACGATATCTTTGTGGAAAGAGACATTGCTGTTAAGTTTTTTTTGGTCCTTTTGAGCACCACAAGCCGAGTGCCATCTAGCATCTGGTTCCATTATATTGGAGAGAAGGCAGACATCTTTATGGACGATAACTCCAACACTGGGCAACTCACACCAAAACAATCTAGATTTATGAACAGCACTACAGGTAAGAGGAAACATATTTACTGGTCCCCCTGGGAAGCTGTTAGCTGGAATAGGATTTGCTGCTGTAAGTCATTCATTTGTTGTAAGTGACATGTTCTTCTTTTTCTTGAAGGAGTCCCTGTGCGAAGGCAGCGACTTCGACAGCCCAGAAGAAACAAGTGGCTGTGTCCGCTTCTGAGTGAAGATGAAGGACTCTTTCTTGATGGCACAACGTGGGAAAAGTTTCTGGGTTCGGCCATGATTTTTTTTTTTACCATATTCTAAGTCTATATCAACCTCTGTTTAACTTTAGTCTGCATGCTGAGGCCTTGAACTGGAAGCCTTACCATTAGCATCATAAACACTTCTGCATGTGTGACAAAAGCAATCAATCAACCAAAAACAAATTGGCAACTATTCCTCATTGTAAATACTACAATGCCTTACTGAACTTTAAGTATATTGATAGAATATAATTATGTTCTCTGTATGAATTTAACAAGAGCAAGTTATTATGATGAAAGCCAATTTGCACTTGTCCAAATAGAACGTCATGAAGTATATATATATATATATAAATATTTTTATAATCTATCATGCAAACAATCTGTAGTTGTGATTTATATCAAATGTATTTCTCACTGTGTTCTGTATTTCTAACCATAATCTTATTATGTCTCGTTATGTTTTATGATATTGATTTGGTTCAGATTTGAGAGAATGCACTTGTTGAGTTCTGAAGGAAATTAAAATTCTGTGTTTCTATGTGATCTGAATTGCTTTCTTATGTTTTTTATGCCTTGTATGCTGTATGTGTTGTTAAATAAATACACCACATGGAAATTCTGTATACCAGCAGCAAATAAAGAAACTTCTGTCACAAGCTTCCATTTAAATGCCCAATGTATTAAGCTGGTGTTATCTGTCACGAAGTACACTACATCCTAAATGTCCATCTTTTAATTCATTGTTGTTTTTGCCTGTTTGTTCTATAAGAAGGGGTTTTGTGCAGCCGTAATTATAGTAGTAATTATATAGTTTGTCATATAGGTGTCATAAAAAGTCTAGAAATTTGTAAAAGTCTAGTAATTTGAACAATGCCAAAGTATAGTATGTCAAAAAAATAATGAAAAGTCATGAAAAAGGCATAGTATAGTATGTCAAAAAAAGGTCATAGTGTGACTTTCCTTTCCAGCTTACTTAAAAAATTGTTTGCTCTTGATGGGAATCAAACCCACAACCTAAGCCTCCCTACTAATCTTCTAATGGACTGAGCTATGAAACAAGTCATCACACTGTGTGTCGAAAAACTACATATAAAGTCATAGTATAGTATGTTGAAAAAGAAGTCAGTATAATATCTCGAAAAAAGTAATAAAAATGTCATGGTATGTGTCGAAAATAGGTCATAGTACAGTGTGACTTTCCTTCGGAAAGTAGCTCTTGATGGGAATCAAAACTCCCAAATTTAGCCTCCCAAATTAGTATTCGTTCAGGCTGAGCTATAAATCAAGTCATAGTACTCTATTGCGAAATGAGACATCAAAGGTCGTAGTATAGTATGTTGAAAAAGGTGAAAAACAAGTCATATGTCGAAAAAAGTCTCAGTATAGTATGTTGAAAAAAAAATCATAAAAAGTCATAGTATAGCATGTAAAAAATTCATATGATAGTATGTAAAAAAAATAGTCATAGTATAGTATGTTGATAAAAGTCATAGTATGCCATAAAAACTGTCGAAAAAAGTCATAGTATAGTTTGTCTGAAAAAGTTATAAAAAGTCATATTATTTTGGTATAGTATCTAATACTATACTCATGTTATATATATATTATATATATATATATATATTAAATGTAGTCATATTATAGTATGTGTTAAAAAGACATACCTTGTCAATAAAGTTATAGTATAGTATGAAAAAAACAAACATGAAAAAGTCATAATTTAGTTAATCGAAAAAAATCATTAAAAGTCATAATGTAGTATGTCAAAAAAATCAAATACATAGTATATTATGGCATAAAAAGTGTCATAAAAGGTCATAGTATAGTATGCCATTAAAAAGTAAGTGCATAGTCTTTCATATAGGTGTTCATAGTATAATATCTCTTGGACATTCACTCTAATGCAGGATGGGTCTTGGGGACCCAAATGATGGGATTTTGGCTGGTTGGATACGCTTTTAAGTGTAGGATAGCTCTCTGGGACCCCAGAGGAGGAGGTGATGATGGCTAGTTGGATATGCGTTCAAGTTCAAGATGGGTCTCTGGGACCCCGGAGGACGAGATGATGGCTAGTGGGATACGCATTTGAGTGCAAGATGGATTTCTGGGACCCCTGAGGATGAGGCCACAGTAGTAAAAAAATACAATTGGATACAGGATGGGTCTCTGGGACCCGAAGGACAAGATGATGGCTAGTGTGATAAGTGCAGGACGGGTCTCTGGGACGCCTGATGCCGAGGCCCCCGACAGTTCATGTAAAATGACATCCCATAGTACGCCAGGGTCAGCGAGACCCGAAGCTCATTTCCAGGCCAATACAAAAGTCAAATAAACTGAAAGGGTCCCCATGACCCGAAGGAAAAAGTGCTAAAAAAAAGTCATAGTTTATTATATTGAAAAAAAGTAATGTTGTAGTGTGTGGAAAAAGCCATAGTTTAGTACAGTATGTCAAAAAAAAATATTTAAAAAATAGTCATAGTATATAATAATACTTTATACTTTAGTTATGTCTGCAGTGCCTAATTGCTGATAAGAAAGGTGTTAAGGTGACTTTGACTTTAAATGGACAGCATGTCTTGTGGACTTGAACAAGAAATCCTCCAGTTCCCAACACAACTCCCCACAGACAACCAATGTCATTTCTAGTACATCAAAAAAGTCATAGTATAGTAGGATGGCATAAAAAGTCATAGTAGAGTATGTTGGAAAAAGTGCTAAAAAAGTCATACTACAGTATATCATTAATAGTCATAATATAGGAGGTTGAAAAAGTCATAGTATAGTATGTCGAAAAAAGTCATACTGTAGTATGTTTAAAAAAAAGTTATAAAAAGTCACACTATATCATGTCAATAATTAGATTAGATTCAACTTCATTGTCATTACACAGGTACAGGTACAGGGCCACGAAATGCAGTTTAGGTCTAACCAGAGGTGCAATAGCAGCAAGTGCAGGATATACAATGGTTCCATAAGTGCAGGACATGGATATGTACTGAATAAATATAGAAATTAAAACTATTATAAACAGAATTTTATAGATAGATTTGTCCTTTGAATATAATGTATAGATAATTAATATTGTGAGCTAAATTTACAGCTGGATATGTACTGAATATGACATACAGGTGGATATTACTATAATAGAGTTTACAGGTGAATATGTACTATGAATATATATATTCTATTACTGTAGAAAGAATGTGAGCATAATATACAGATGGCTATTACTATAAACAGATTTTTATATATATATATATAAATATATAAAAATCTGTGGAGACTAATTGCATATTACAGTTAAAGTGCAGTGGAGACTAATTGCATATTACAGAAATGTATATGTAAACAATTGGTACTGTAAATAAACAGTTGGTAGTGCTAATTGATATTCCAGTCAAGGTAAGTAGTGCAAGATGCAGATATAAACTATATTATGTTACTATAATAACAGTCAGCAGTGCAAGTAAACATTATAGTATTGCAAGTAACAAAATGGAGGCAGGTGTGAGGAGGGAGAGGAGAGTCTGTCAGTATATGAGGGGAGTGGGATCAATGAGGGTTAGAGTTCAATAAAGAGACAGCTCTGGGTGAAAAAAACTGTTCTTTAGTCTGCTGGTCCTGGTCCGGAGGAACCTGAAATGCCTGCCGGAGGGCAGGAGAGAAAACAGGGTGTGGGCTGGGTGAGAGGAGTCCTTAAGGATGCTGCGAGCTCGATGCAGATAGTGTTTACTCTGGATGTGCTCGATGGCGGGTAGTGGGGTCCCAGTGATGGCGGGTAGTGGGGTCCCAGTGATGGCGGGTAGTGGGGTCCCAGTGATGGCGGGTAGTGGGGTCCCAGTGATGGCGGGTAGTGGGGTCCCAGTGATGGCGGGTAGTGGAGTCCCAGTGATGGCGGGTAGTGGGGTCCCAGTGATGGCGGGTAGTGGGGTCCCAGTGATGGCGGGTAGTGGAGTCCCAGTGATGGCGGGTAGTGGGGTCCCAGTGATGGCGGGTAGTGGGGTCCCAGTGATGCGCTGGGCGGTTTTCACCACCCGCTGCAGTG
Source organism: Percina caprodes (assembly GCA_013375575.1). Lineage (NCBI taxonomy): Eukaryota > Metazoa > Chordata > Actinopteri > Perciformes > Percidae > Percina > Percina caprodes. The sequence goes on along the minus strand of JABXJD010000301.1, from coordinate 197,771 downwards.
CCTTGCGCTCTGCCACAGAACAGCTCCCATACCACACTGCTTCACAGTTGGTCAGGATGCTTTCTATTGCACAGCGATAGAAGTTCACCAGGATAGTCGAGGAAAGCTGATTCTTCCTCAGCGTCTTCAGGAAGAAAAGGCGCTGGTGAGCCTTCTTGACCAGGCAGGAGGTATTGGTTGACCAGGACATGTCCGGCCATAATAATAGTATAAAGTATATAAAGTAAAATAATAAGAGGCATAGTATGGTATGTCAAAAAGTGATGAAAACGTCATAGTATACCATGTTGATAGAAGTCATAAAGAGTCATAGTATAGTATGTCAAAAACAGTCATAGTATTGTATGTCAAAAAAGGTTATATTTTAGCATGTTGAAAAACAGTGATAAAAAGTCATACTATAGTACATACATTAATAGTCATAGTATGATATGTCAGAAAAAGTGCCTACTTGCTGGTGCTGATGAGAGAGGCGTTAACGTAAAAGGGCTGAAGCTTTCAATGAACATGCATGTATGTGGACTTGAACAAGCAACTCTCCAGCTCCCAACCTAACTCCCTAGAGACTTAACTACTGCCATAAGCAATGTATTTAGTAGTCATAGAATATAATGTCAAAAAAGTGCTGAAAAAGTCATACTGTAGTATGTCAAAAAAAATTATAGGTCATTTTATGGTTAAACAGACGTACCTGCACAGGTCACCTTAGTGAGCCTAAAGACCCGTTTTCCTATATCAATGTTCTTTTTAACTATCCAAAATAACATTACTGATTTCACACAACGCTCTTTGGCAAGTACAAATCTCTACTTTCATTAATTTTGTCGTGTCTTATTCAATTTTATAGCATTTGAAAAAAATTGGAGTGGTTTCGAAATAGTGTAAAAGTAAAAGTTGACATATTTCAGTCTGTAATTATCCATCAACATCCATTCCTTTAATGTTAGTCTAAATAATTCCTAATTTCTGCTTTTATAACTCAAACATTAGGTATGATTTCCTATAAATGTGGTTTATTGAACATAAATTACAAAAATAACATTAATAAAGTTAATAAGTTAAGTAGAGCTGAAAATGTTAAAAAAACAGTGACAAACCATCAAAAGCAAAAACCATCAAAAGCATTGAAAAATGGGACAAAAAGTTAAAAACATCGATAAAAAAGCATCAACAAAAGTGTTGATTTTCAATTTTGACGGGAAGACAACACAAGGGTTAAGACTTTTCAAAAATTAACAATAATTTGGAGGCCCCGCCTGCAAAGACTCTGAGGACCCCTTGGGGTCCCGGACCCCCTGGTTGAAGATCCCTGAATTATAGTGATAAGTGTGTGTGTGTGTCATGATGACTCATGTCAACAGGAAATGACAATGGGATCATTTCTGTGAAAATTAAAGAGCTAATAACTACATATGAGAATCTGCTTCTCTTTGTAAACAGAGTCTGCTAATGTTTTTTTGTAACTGATACTAATATTGATTTAATGGTAACAAAAACCAGATAATCATATATTGGCCTTGAGTTTGGCAATTCTTCTGTCGTCATCTTGGTTTTTGAAAACAGATGTGAAGATTTTTGTTTATGGTTGCAATGGCGCTGTGCTAAACTAACCGCTCAGAAGGTAAAGTTGTTGATTTTAAAACCCTTCTGAAGCAAGTCATCCAGTGGAGATTTACCGGCAGATAAACGTGGACCTCCGGGTACTGCCACCATTCATCTGCATCTTTATCGTCTATTTTAAATTAAATGGGACCATAATTTACTAAATGAACATCATGCTGTATTGAAGACTTGAAATTAGCGATTGAGACCATAGACACATTATGAAAATGTTTGAGGTAATAAATCAAGTGAGGAGTATTATCCTTTTCCCATAGAAACAGACTTTTTTGTAATTAGTGGAATTGGCCCTGTTGGAAATTAGATAGAATGCAGGTTTAACCCTTGTATGGTATTCGGGTCAAATTGACCCATTTCAAATTTTTACAAGAAGAAAAATGGTACAAGTACATTTCTTCTATCTGAAAATCAACGGCCTTACCTTAATTTCTGTGATAAACATTTATTCCTGACTCAATTCAGAAAATAATTCCGGAAATGACCATAATAATGATCAAATAGTGGATTTTTAACATGATTTATAACCTTATGACAAAAAACAAATCACACTTCCATTTTTAAGTGTGTTGTAGTAGAGACTGATTGCATTCCCTAAAAATACAGTATGTTTTCTGACTGTATATTATTATTAATAATAAACAGTCTATGTCTATGATTAAAACTGGCTTCCAGCTGTGAGAGAAGCATTTGATAATGTCCTACATTATTCATGTAATGTGAATCAGAAGAGTAGGGTAATAACTCATTAAAATAATTTTTTATTTAATAATAAATACACAGTAATAGTGTCTGTGCCATGTATAGAAATGTGAATTAGTCATTATTTTATGTAATAAAATAATAAGTTTTACCATCCCGTAATTGTCTCAAATTGTCATTGTCATCAAAGCTATAATGAGTAGCTTCTGTCGTCCATCCTCGGCCTTATCTGAGAGAGATGTAGGCATCAAGAAGGACTCCTGGCCAATGTGCTGGGGAACTTATTCAATAATGTCTTTATTTTCTTTCCAGAAGCCATATTTGAGCACACACACATACATGTAGATTCCTTGAAATGTTAATGGGAAGATCAAAAAAAAGAAACTGGATCTGTGAATTCTCAGATTCACAACTGAATTTATATATTGCTGCTTAGTCAGAATCTTATTAACCTGAAGTCCCAGTCTTTGTCACAATCATCATTTATGGGATGTTTTCGACCTGTTGGCAAACATCCATTTAAAACGTAGCCAACAGCATATAAAGAGCGTGTGCTCCATGTCCACTGTAGCCAACAGCATATAAAGAGTGTATCCTCCATGTCCACTGTAGCCAACGGCATATAAAGAGTGTATCCTCCATGTCCACTGTAGCCAACGGCATATAAAGAGTGTATCCTCCATGTCCACTGTAGCCAACGGCATATAAAGAGTGTATCCTCCATGTCCACTGTAGCCAACGGCATATAAAGAGTGTATCCTCCATGTCCACTGTAGCCAACAGCATATAAAGAGTGTATCCTCCATGTCCACTGTAGCCAACAGCATATAAAGAGTGTATCCTCCATGTCCACTGTAGCCAACGGCATATTAAAAGCGTGTGCTCCATGTCCACTGTAGCCAACGGCATATTAAAAGCGTGTGCTCCATGTCCACTGTAGCCAACGGCATATAAAGACCGTGTTCTCCATGTCCACTGTAGCCAACGGCATATAAAGAGGGTGTTCTCCATACAGGAGTGACATTCCATGTCCCCAGAGCCAGCGTCTGCCGCCTGGGTCTGGTCTGTTGAAGCCCCTGACCTTTGCTACCACCCATGTGGCAGCGCACCCAATCCCATTGGTTCCTCTCACAGGTGGTGGGCCCATGGGCTGGAGAGAGAGGTGCCATGTAGCTTTTTTGGGCTGTGCCCGGCTGGGCTCCGTGGCAAACTCGGCGCTTGCTAATGAGCCAGAACCATCTACAGCTCAATGTGACAAAGACTAAGGAGCTGGTTGTGGATCTAAGGAGAGGCAAGGCACCAGTGAGCCCTGTTTCCATCCAGGGGGTCAGTGTGGACATGGTGGAGGACTACAAATACCTGGGTGTGCACTTGGACAATAAACTGGACTGGGTCAAGCCCTCTCCAGGAAAGGTCAAAGCTGTCTCTATTTTCTGAGGAGGCTGAGGTCCTTCAACATCTGCAGGACGATGCTGAGGATGTTTTATGAGTCTGTGTGTCCAGTGCTATCCTGTTTGCAGTTGCATGATGGGGAATCAGGCTGAGGGTAGCGGACGCCAACAGACTCAACAAACTGATCCGCAAGGCCAGTGACGTTGTGGGGGGGGATCTGGACTCTCTGTCGGTGGTGTCAGAGAGGAGGACGCTGTCCAAACTTCATGTCATCTCGGGCAATGTCGCCCACACACTCCATGGCTTGCTGCTCAAACACAGGAGAACTTTCAGTGAAAGACTCATTCTCCCAAAATGCACCACAGAGCGCCACAGGAAGTAATTCCTGCCTGTGGCCATCAAACTTTATAACTCCTCCCTCTAAGTGTCTGACACACAGAAGTTTGAAATTGGACAATATTTTCTGTTTTGTGCAATAACACTGGCTTGAAATGTGTGCAATACTCTGCTGCTACCATTATTATTATTATTATTATTATTATTATTATTACTACTACTGCTTGATCTTATGTCCTAAGGGGGACAGTTCAGTTGCTATCGTGTGACATGTTTGTGTGCTGTCTTTTGTCTCCAGAAGGTTCATGGCTAGCAGAGATTGTCCTGCACAATAGATAACAGGTATCAGACTGCGACTGGAGAGGACCTGCACCCAAAAGAAAAGGACGTGTCACTACCCACTCTTGGCCATGCTTTTCAGAATTGACGCACTTGGCAGAGCTGTGGTTGGAACACAATGTACCAAAACAACATAGTATAAGATCACAGTGAACCATGAATTAGATGTTTCTTATTTAGAAGTGAACAAAATAATCACAGTGAAACTCTTTATATGTCTATATGTTACAAGCAGGTTTCAAGCAGAACGGTGGCTACAAGTCTTTTATGGGTTAGCGGTTATCAGACAGAGAACGTCATGGCGTCATGGCGTCATGGCGTCGTACCGACGCAGACTGACGTAGGCGTTCTACACACCAGGCTCTCACTGCCGAATGGTTATTGTTTGAGGTAACGTTAGAGCTGCAGTCAACGGCAGGTAAGAATACTACATACCACTCGTCATGTCACTTTATATACGTGATAATTGGCAGGTTACAGAACTTACCATGGTTTAGCTACCTGGATGCAAAACGCTTGGAAAACAGTCCACTTAATGTTAAGTTAATTTGCAAGTTAGCATGCTAACGTTAGCAGATGATACATGAAATAGCTAACGTTAGGTTCCGTTCATAACGGTATTGGGGAAAGTATGTTTCTTTCATACATGTTAAGGATAAATGCTACGAACGCTTTGGCTTATTGTCGTTTTAACGTTATATGACAAGAGGCTCCACATAATGCAGCATGTTTCTCGCTTGGCAGGGAGTTCCTAGCTAGCTTAGCCCAATAGCTGTTTGTCTTGCTGTTGAGTTTTCACTGAGTCGTCAACTGACGGAACAAAGAAAAGAAAACAAAGCAATGTCGCCGTCATGTGTTTTTGCTGCTGCTCATCAGCACTTTTAATTGTTATTTTGGTTCCATTTTAGAAAGCAGTTGTTACACAACGGCCAGCATAATTTACGGTATCCGACATCCTGCTTCTTTTCTTTGCTGTGCTGCGTAAGTTAGGCTAACAAATACAAGTTAGCAAGCGAGCTAACTTGGCTAACGTTAAATAACCACCACAAGACGTGGATGAAAACCATTTAATTACCAACTCAAGCAGACAACATCTTGGGGAACATTACGCTAAAATTACTTACGTAAAAGCATGTTTAAAAGATGCAATGTCCCGTAACCCCCTCAATGATGTGGGGCAGCTCGACTTTTCAAATTCTATATGGTTATGACTCAAAGTGGGTAACGTTACTTCGTTCTTGCTTCATTTTATTTTATGTAACGTTAGGATCTGGTCGTCCTTCAGCCCCAGTTTGTGCCTAACACATAATCACTCTTTGTACATTTTAAACAAAATTGCATTGATGAATGAATGATCCATCCTTTAGACGTTTCTATATTCCAGTCACCTATGTTCTCAAATACATCCTTGGTCACCTATCCTGCCAAGGTGTCTTTCTATTCCAAATAAATCTGAATCAGAAATACTTTATTGATCCCTGAAGGGAAATTCTGTGTTACAGCTGCAAGAGTATATATAAATATCAGAGTAGTATAAATTATGGATGTGTACGGTGCACAAACTCACTAAGTGTCTGTGTGTCAGACCCTTAAAGGGAGGAGTTATAAAGTTTGATGGCCACAGGCAGGAATGACTTTCTGTGGCGCTCTGTGGTGCATTTTGGGAGAATGAGTCTTTCACTGAAAGTGCTCCTGTGTTTGAGCAGCAAGCCATGGAGTGTGTGGGAGACATTGTCCAAGATGACATGTAGTTTGGACAGCGTCCTCCTCTCTGACACCACCGACAGAGAGTCCAGCTCCACCCCCACAATGTCACTGGCCTTGCGGATCACTTTGTCTTTGATCAGAGTTTGTTAGCGTCCGCTATCCTCAGCCTGATTCCCCAGCATGCAGTTGCAAACAGGATAGCATTGGACACACAGACTCATAAAACATCCTCAGCATCGTCCTGTAGATGTTGAAGGACCTCAGCCTCCTCAGAAAATAGAGACGGCTTTGACCTTTCCTGGAGAGGGCTTGACCCAGTCCAGTTTATTGTCCAAGTGCACACCCAGGTATTTGTAGTCCTCCACCATGTCCACACTGACCCCCTGGATGGAAACAGGGCTCACTGGTGCCTTGTCTCTCCTTAGAGCCACAACCAGCTCCACCACAGCTCTGTCCTCAGCCTCGTCACCCTCGCTGATACATCCAACCACAGCAGAGTCATCAGAAAACTTCTGATGGCAGGACTCTGTGTGGTAGTTGAAGTCTGTGGTGTAAATGGTAAAGAAGAAGGGAGAGAGGACAGTCCCCTGCGGGACCCCTGTGGTGCTGATGATGGCAACCAGATATTATTATAAACGGCTTTCTTGTATGGGTTCCATTTATTTTGGGGTCAGGGAGCCCTACCTTAGTTTGTTTAAAGCCTTTCTCAACAAAGGTTGCTCCTCAGTCGAGGTTGAATGATACACTGCCTTTTTTAACTTTTGGTAAGCAGTAACTGATTGGCTGACCTTTCTGTAGCCTATTCTTGAAATAGTACTTTGAAAATTAATTTGGAAAACTAATGTGTTTTCTGTTGTGCCACAGAAATGAGAAAACTATACTTACAGCCATACACAGACCATCTACACTTTGGGCTCATTTCAGCCATTATTAGCATTTCAACACAGCCCATTTCTACTTTGAAATGACAATTAGTTTTAAATCAATTTCTTCAATTTTTTTTTATTTTTATTGACCAATATTATTCCTTGACAAGCCGTTTAGTCATTTTTAAAGTTTCATCATTAGTACGACAAGTGTCTGCATTTAAGACTCACCAAAATGACAACAGTAAATAATGTAAGGTTTGTACTGAAGATTACCTTGTTCTTAAAATGTATTTTAATTTAATGACAACAGTACATAATTACTGTTAAGCATTAGCAGCAGAAATTATTAATCCGATTATGCCTGGGTATGAATATGATATGAATATGATAGTCCAGTTAGGCTTTTATAGTCTTCAAAAAAAAAACTAATGGAAAAGTTTATTTATTTTGTGCAGATGTCCAGAAAGTGTTCCCTTGACAGCTATTACAATGTATTGACAACAATTGCCTCTGTGGATGAGCAAAGTTCATTCCAGCTAACAGCAGTGTTACTGATATACTGTCACATGTTTTTTTTACAGGTAGGATGTTGCGGCTTCGCTGTAAGACCAAAAATGGGAGCCACATAATGCAGGGCTTGACTCATCAGTCCTGTGTGCAAGAGCTAAAGAGCAAGGTGGAGGAGCTGACTGGTATCCCCTGTGATGTGCAGAAAATTATGGTTGGTTATCCACCCTCCAGCCTTGATCTTAAAAATGGAGACGCTCACCTCAAAGACTACCCCATCAAATCCGGTATGTTGTCAAAACATCCAAAACATGCAGACGAATTAACACATTTATGTGACTATTTTATTGAATTACACAGTTTCAAGACATACTTAAATGTTAATCCTCTCATTACACTTATGTTTTAAGAAATAAAATACCGATTAGGAAAACTATGGCTGGTGTTCTGCGAATTACTGTGACACAGTTTCTGTAAAGAAATGTTGCTGTTGAATATTTGGAACTTAATTCTTTAATGCTTTGAGGAACCCAGATACAATTCTGTTATACTGGAGTGGCAGAAGAATCTCAAAACTTAGTGAACCTCCGTTATGCATTTTAGGTGTACTGACCCTCAGCCCAACATTTACTTAACTGGATAGCTGTAAACAATATAGATTGTTTCCCCCCCCTCTCAATCTCCTCTTACCAAAGTCTGACCAGGCTGTGTTGCGTCATCCTTTACAGGAGACACACTCATTGTTGAGGAAGAAAAAAACAAGCCAAAGCCTCCTCAGGATCACCCCCCTGTGACTAAAGTACCACGCCTGGAAGCCTCTCCCATGCTGGCACGTCGAGTGGTCCCAGCTGACAACTCCTGCCTCTTCACCAGTGTGTATTATGTGGTGGAAGGCGGTGTGTATGACCCTGCTTGTGCCCCTGAGATGCGAGGCCTCATCGCCCAGATTGTGTCGAGCGATCCCGCCGCTTACTCAGAAGCGGTGCTTGGGAAGACCAATGAGGAGTACTGCTCTTGGATAAGACGTGACGACACCTGGGGGGGAGCCATCGAGGTGTCTATCCTGTCCAAGTTTTACCAATGTGAGATCTGTGTGGTGGACACTCAGACAGTCCGAGTGGATCGGTTTGGGGAGGATGCCGGCTACCACAAACGCGTGCTGCTCATCTACGACGGCATCCACTATGACCCACTTCAGAAAGAAACGCCCGGCTCTGACGCACCGCCCCGTACTATCTTCTCAACCACTGACGACATAATCCTGGCACAGGCCCTCGAGCTGGCAGATGAGGCTCGCCGCAAGCGGCAATTCACAGACGTAAACCGGTTTGCATTGCGCTGCATGGTGTGCCAGACAGGCCTGGTGGGACAAAAGGAAGCTCGTGAGCATGCCAAGGAGACAGGCCACACCAATTTTGGCGAAGTGTGAACACTGGTTTGTCTTTTCTCCCTCTCACAAATACAACTATTCTGTCAATCTGCTTGTGTGATCCTCTACCTCACATTGTCCAGCAACATCTATGGAGAATCTGCAGACACTGTGTGCAGCCTCTAACTTGTTCAGTATTACGTTTTAACTGCTGTCAGTTGTCAAAGTCAGAAATGCTACTGCAGCCCTCCGATGTCTTCAAACCGTCATTTTAGTCTGTTTGGGATGGTTTGAAATGCGTTTAACTGGGTCAGGTAAAAATATGCAAACCATTCTTAGGATTTGTCTTGTTCTCTTTCAATAACTCAATGGCTGGGTTGTATTTATAACAAACCAAATAGTGGCTGATTGATAGTGTTTTCAATTAGAAAATGCATCAAATAGCCATTATTTACCTGTTACTGACTAAACGTATACTTGATTAAACCCTGCTATTTGGCTCTGGAAGAAGTTTAAAACAACCACTGAGAATTATTTGCACTATGATGTGATCCTATTCACTGTTGTCTTAAGTGCGACACACAAAGTATGACTGTTATTCATCATGTTGGTTATGTAGCATGTTTTTTATTTCTCTTCTAATACTTAAAAACCTGATAATTAAGTTAATGTAGGTGTCCAGATTGTTCAGCTGTGTTAATGCTAAGATGGATTAATTTTTATACGTGACATATTTTTGAATTTACTGAGCGGTGGCCATCGAGATTGATGTTATGCATTTTAAATATACAATATGCGGGAAATTGGGATCCAAATTAACCTTAAATTTACTTAAGTGTGAATTTTTATTTTTCCCCTGCTTTTCTGATGTTGCAACATGGTTTACCAGTGATCTTATTTTAGATTTGACAGATGAAATAATGGTGCTGAAAACAAAACCTTTCACAAAATCTGCAGCTCTTAGTTTTATATATATTTTTTTTTCTTCTTCACAGGTACGGTAGTTTTTCAGGAGTGTCATTTTTAATTCTAGTGTGTACTTTTCAAATGTCATCATGCTGAAATCTTTTTTAAAAATGGTGTTTTTGTTTTATATGGCTGCATATTTAAAAAACAAAACATCAACACTTTAAGCGGGCTGAGGTGTTTGACCGTTGTATTTCAGAACACAAGTTATGGTGAGAGCGTAGTGTAGTGACTAGAAACCTGAAACGGTCAAGACATGCTGTATGAGATGCATCCTGCTCACTTAACGCATTTCCAGTACTGTTTAAGTCCATACCTTACGTTTAGCTAAGCAACAATGCTGTGAATGCTTATTCAGCATTAACCAATTTCCTTTGCAATTTTAATTTTTCAGTTCACATTTGTAGCCCTTTTGTCAGTGTTTGAAAACTGAGTTAAAGTCCATTTTGGTTTAATATGTAGTGCGTGTTGTCCAAAAAAAAGCGCCATTCTGTTTCACTGTATGTTTTGCACAACTGGAGCATGTTCTCACATTTTCAGCTCATCTCTGTGCTAATTCCTTTAATACTTTACTCTGCAGAGAAGGATGAAGCACGCACTTGTTTATGTTGAACCACAACTCAAGAAATGTTACATTTGCCATTAAGATAGTTGTAGGATTAGATTTTTTTCCTTAAAGCCCAGTTTTTATTGTGGCTTCATGTTGTGCAGAACTATAATTTCTACTTCACATATCTATGGTGGCAATATTGGTACCAAGTTGTTGCCAAAAAATGGAGTTTGACAGTGAAGGACTTGATCGGGGCTTCTTTCTTTTGTTGATTTGTCTTGTTTTAGACTCAGAGATTAAAAGGCACAGCTAAAATGTCATTTCTTTATTTGAATGTGAATTACTATAATTTCCCCCTTCATTTGTTACTTATTAGGTAGTTGGTTTTAACATTGATTATGGATTAGTCTGCTTGCATAAAAGTAAAACTATGAAATGGCTTTGTATTTTATATTAACCAAGTTCTCATGACTCTTCAAGGACAATAACAATGAATGTTACACACAAAGCACTACAGAATAACTGGATTTACTTGATTATTTTTTTTTCTTTTTCAGTGTTGTGTCACAATTAAAGGTTATAGCCAATGATGTTGTGTATGAGTCATTTTGTATTACTGGTAACTTTTTTTTCTACAGTTTACTCTTAGATATTTTTTATGTTTCATGTTGGTAGTGATTGTTACAATTCTGTTTATCATATTTTCTTATAATTTATTGTAATAATTGTCCCCACACTACCCATCTATTTAAAGCTCCTGTTGACAATCCATGGCTACTAGAAATAACCCTGTTGGCTACACAACACTGATCCTGTGCCATCGAGGTGGGATTACACTACCTACATGTTATTTTAAGAGAAATCTACCCTTTCTTAATAGGATCTGAAGATTTATTCACCAGCTGTTTGTAGCAGCAGTGATGGCAGTAGCGTTGGTCAAAGACAACTTTACTTACTTTGCATTTATCATTTGCAGTTAGATTTTAAGCCTAATAAAGTTTGTGTCTACGAGGATGGGCTTTTTCTTTTCAAATATGTTTGATAAAGCCGCATGGACCTTATCCTATGCCTCACTTGGATTTTTCAAGCATCTTTAATGGCATACATGTTGATATATAGCGGAGAGTTTTCACAGTGGGGTGTTAGCACTTTTACTTAGGTAAGAATCTGAACACTTCTTCCAACTATAGCATACATTATAATGATACAAGCTGACATGTCAATCAAACTCTTGGCATAAATCATTCATTATTGATCACGAGTATTGGCCAATGCCAGTTTTGTTGAAAATAAATAAGTAATAAGGTATCCTTTATTAGTCCCACAAGGGGAAATTGCAATTTACACTTATTACACACAGGCCTGAAATACACACACATGCTCAGTACCTATACTAAATAGAGAGAGTGGGAGGGGCCTTGCTCAAGAGCACATTGGCATTGCCCAATGCCAGTGCTCCAGCTACCAGTCCACCACAATACTTTGGTCTGTGTGTGGATTTGAACCGGCGACCCTCCGGTTCCCAACCCAACTCCGAATGGACTGAGCTTCTGCCATCAATAAATAAGCAGTTTTGATAATCCATTGTCATTTAATTAATGTTTAGAGAAAACAAGCAATTTATTCTCCTTTAGTTTCTCAAACGTGAGAATTTGCTTTTCAAAACAAGTAATTTGTAGATTGACAATGTTCTGGCATTTCATTGATTTATTGAAAAACTAATAAGGACAATCGATAATGGAAATCAGTACTTACAGGATTAATTAAAATGCAAAGGCATAATATCAAAGCTGTACGACTTTTTTTTTTTTTTTAAAGATTGTGTGTTGTCGCAAAGATGACTTCATTACAACACGTCGTTTGACAATCCAACAAGGGTTACTATGGTAACTATCTCAAGTGACGTTTACGCAACGGAAAGACATTACGTTTCCTTTTACAGTATTTTAACGACTTACTTTTTGAATAACGAGTACTTCTCACGTGGTTAGAGAGAGGGATGCAAACAGGAGATAGTGATTAGCAGATTACTGCAGTTGTAGGACGACCAAGGCTCATGCGTCTTAAAGAGAATGCTGCTCTCTGATTGGCTAAAAGCTTAAGGCACAAAGTCTCTCAGGTAACACAGAGCCGGCCGCTCACAACCACCTTCACTGGGACAATAAGCAGAAGATGGATAACTAAAGACCAGGTATGTGCTCAATGAATGCTATTTCCAGTTTGTGGTCAGTTTAATCTACTTAAAATTTGTTCAAACACCTCTTTATATAATTTATTTTAAATGGATGTTTTGCATATTTTGTAAAAAAATAAAAAAATAAAAAAGACAGCTTTTAGGGAAGATCATCTTTATCACAAAATGACAGGGAGCCCAATCTACTTTAAACCTGAATCTGAAGGCAGAGGCTTGATGACCTGTGAGGGTTAAAATAAACTTAAACTAAAATTAGGGATTTGGACCAGCTGCACAATCCCCTTCAAATAAAAATAATGCACTAACAATAATACAAGCTTGTTCAGTTACTTTTTTACAGCCACAATAAAAACTAAAGTGCACCTGTGTTATTGGAGCAGAGATTAATGTTCCAAGGAGTTTCACAGGGCACTTACATTTATTGTTGCTGTGCTGATAGGTGTATCTATACACGCAGATTGCACTGTGATGTGTTTTCATCCATGTCCTTTCACTGGAAACAGGGGTTAATGACTGACTAAAGTCTTAGTCTGAGGTTGGGTTATGACAAGGGAAAAACCCCAGGTCACACTACACACTTAACAGCACACACGCCAGGTCAATTTGATTACCAAAAATGAATCCCTTTAAAGTTAAAAGACTCTATTGATACTGTTATTTGCATGTAATCAACCCAGATTGTGTCAGGTTAACACAATACATGTTATCTCAGATTCATATCCTGACATGCATGCAGCAGGATATGGGGACATTTACATATTAGCGTAGCAATAGGGACTTCAATTGTTTTTACAGGGCTGGGATGACATGGCAACGCATGAACAGAGAACAGGAGTGCTTTTGTGACTCGATTGGCCCATCTAGCAGCGCTTCCTTCTCAGGTGTTGAAACCTATCCAAATGTGAATTTATTTTCACTAGGATCAGACAGAGGTTCCTTTATACCTTTATAGTAGGAAAGAAAAATATATTTATTTTCTAAAACGTGTTTGTTCTGGTGGGAATTGCACGCTCAAATTAAACAACTTTAACAACAAACAATTTCTAATGGTGGTTTACAGGACAAAAAATGTATCTCACATTGCCAGAATAGTGCCTACATTTTAGCATCCCCAGGAAAAGACTGATCCCTAATCATTGTATCACCGTTTACATTCTCTTTGTATCTCACCATGTAAAACTAATGATAATTTCTGTGGACGAACATACACCCACATTAATAATGTTGCAATAAGACAAAAGGGTCCAAATGGATATCATGTGGCTTTCGGGGGATCATTTCTCTGCCCTCCACTCCCTCTGAAACTGATCCGATTGAGGAAGATTAGGAGTGGCATGTGTGCTGTAATCTGACTCACATGCAGTTAGAGGACTAGTTAGAGATCTGTCAGAATCATACTAAACTATGATACCCTGTCAGTTGTCTGTCCAGTCAACATAAATGACTGACTGATTCCAATATTTTCTAGATTTCTAAATTGCTCACACATTACTAGTCCATTGCACATGCAGCTTCTAAAAAGGACCATTGCAGCGCCGATTAACTACTAGACTATGCTTTACGTCATTGTGAACCATTTGCCAAATATACTGTACTCTTTAAGATGGACTTCCAGGCAGCCACTTGTAATTTTTATTATCAAAATGAACATGTAGAGTCTTAAGAATAAAATTAGATGATCCTTTCGTTAACATTTAGTGACCTTTAATCAGTTTCTCAAAATGTACATTACACTTGCACAGTAATGCAGTTGTAAGCATGGATTGTTTTGAAAACTAGTTGGTAGCTTATTAGAGAGAAAAACAAAAGTTGTCTTCACAAGCTATGTTATCAGGAGTCCAGGCCTAGGAGAAGACTAAGAAAATATGGATGTTGAGAAAATAACAGTGTACTTCTTTTATTTCTTTTTCTTGTCTTGCATTAATATGGTTTCTGTTCTGTGGCAATGGATTCTTCCGTGTTGGGGTCCGACCACTAACACTTCAATGCATGACAATAGTTTTCTGAAACTGCCTACCACTAATTGACATAACACTGGGTTATCCTTACATGTTTGACTGTGTGTATGTTTAGTCCTGAGCTAATAGTAAAGACAGATTGGCCGGATCTGGAGCTGTCCGGTCCCCTATGGTGCTGATAGCTGGTTATTTTCCATCCTCTCCATGACTGCATACATTTAGATTGGCTCCAAGCCACGTGTAGTTGATCAGTGCACATTGTACTGCTCATTATTATAAAAGGAAGCGAAAATCTAAATTATTTTACAGCTAAAATATCGTTGCATGACAGTTACATCAGATTTGGTCAAAGCTCTGGAATTAAGAAATGCTTTGACAGACAATCTAGAAAGAAACATACTGAATGTCACTGAATATTGTGGTCTGCCTTAATGCAACAATTTGTCGAACTCTGATCTGTGCATTGTTGGTCAATAAGTGCATGTTGAGTCCTGCAGAATGTGTTCGGAGGGTTGCTGGTTCAAGTCCCCGTACGGACCAAAGTATGGTGTTGGACTGGTAGCTGGAGAGGTGCCAGTTCACCTCCTGGGCAGGTGCTCCTGAACAAGGCACCAAACCCCAACTGCTCGGGGAACCTTTCCATGGGCAGCCCCCCCCCCCACACTCTTACATCACTCCATTTAGTGCATGTATAGGTACTGAGCATGTGTGGGTGTAGTTCAGGCCTGTGTGTAATTACAACAGAGTGTAAATTGTAATTTCCCCTTGTGGGATTAATAAAGTATACATTACATTATTACATTTGTTTGGACGATAGAACTAAAAACCTGTGGGAAAATGGTCCACAAAGACAAAGTATAAAGAAGGTGGTTCAAATGTACAAATCTACTTTCATTTAAAGCTTGTAAAGTAACCTTTTTAATGTATTCCCTTTTTTACAGAGTGATACGCAACAATCTGTGCCACTAACCTTGGATACACTAGGGCACTAAGATGCCAAAAAGCGATACCTGGCCAGGAGGCATTGGACTGGAGACGATGACTGGCATGGACAGTGCTGGCAGCTGTGACAGTGTAGTCAGCGCTAATTCTGCCTTTGTAAGTTACCAACCTTACCCTCTTGAATCTGAGAACCATATTAGTTCTACTACAACTCATTATACAAAGTAACTGGAAATATAAATGGATAAATGGGAATATCAAGACAAAACCATGAGCTGAAACATAAAAGCCTAGGGATGGATCTGGTTTCATAGTTTTGTATTTAGAAGTGAGCAGTTTAAGGCCTTAAACATTCTCCTATAAAAAGGGATGTCAATTGTTCTGTTTTGTTCATTTCTAAGATTGTATGTCACCTTTGGGATATGGAATTGTGGAATTGATGTCAAAAGGAAAGCCCTTCTTTTATGTATTACAGAGTGATGATAGTTTGGAGCACTTGTCTGCTGAAGAAAAGGCATGTCTCATGTTTTTGGAGGAGACTATTGAGTCTTTGGATACTGAGGAAGACAGTGGACTGTCCAATGACGAACCTGACCAACTGCCTAGCCCTGGCCTCCTTGCTACCAAACGGGCTGACCTGTCAGCCTCCATGAGCAAACACAAGCTCAACAGTGAGTTCATCTCTAGGCACAGATCCAGAATTAACATTAGTGAATGAAATACTTTTTAATAACCCACATGTGTTTGTTTTATTAGGTTTACAGAAACATGCCTCTGTGGAACACAAAAAGGAAAATGTTGACACCAAACTCGTGCTGAGCTACCTGGTTCCTACACCTTTTGTTCTGGCAGGCAGCTCTCCATGTTCTGTACCCAATGCAAAGTTGAGTGTCCCTCCAGATAAAAACATCAGCTCCAAGCCTCACTTCACTCCTTCAAGCAACAAACACGATCCCAAACACAACCAGAAACCTGTCGCTCCCCAAGTACCATTAAAGGTTAATTTTGTGATACCTCCTCCCACCAAACCCAGGGACTACTCAGTTAGGAGAGCTGAAGGTTTACCCAGAGGTCCTCTGTCCTATGAAGCACTTGTTCATCTGCGAAGAAGTGCCTCCACAAAGAAAACGCCTCTATGTCCCACAATTGATCATACTATAGAGTTGGACAAGCACCTTCCTGTCACAGTGGAAGGCCCAAAACTCAGAAATCCGCTAGGATTTGACAGAACCCACTCAGAGGCTTTTAAGTCTAAGACAGGTCCTCCGGTCGTGGCCCCCAAACCAAAAAAGATTCCTGCTAACATATCTGTGAAAACACAAAGTGAAGCATCAATAACCTCAAACTCTTCATACAATTTGAAGAATGCAACAGATCCCCAGGTCGTGAGATTGGAAGCTTTGCAGAAGCTGGGTCTCCTCAAAGACCAACATCCAGATGTTGAGACAGTAGCCCTGCTGTCTCCCCCCTCTCTAGACCACACAAACAACAGATCTACAAGAGGTCCAGCTAATGTTAATCCATCAAGAAGCCCATCGTTTTGTCATTCTAAAGTGCCCACAGAGCCCAAAAACAAGCCTCTGCAGAACAGTGCCAGTTTCCATCACTACTCCAGACGTGACCAACAGCATGTATCTGATCCGTCTCAATCCAGTGGATTGAAGGTAACTGGTCTGGAGCGCTCTGCTACCCTGGACAACCACAGAAGTGGTGGAAACTGTCAGCCTGTACCCCGCAAACACACAAACTCAGTGGGATATACGGTGATGGTGGTGCCTGGGATGGGAGCCGATCGAAAAGAAGCACTCCGAAAGCTTGGACTGCTCAAAGACTAAAACAGGTAAACAGCAGTCTGCCTGCCAGAGTACCATCCGCTTAAAGAGAGTTAAAGCATTAAGTGGGAACTTGGCACCTTGGAAAACGAAAGCAGAAGAAGATGAAGAGAGGAGGACAAGTTTAAAGGGCCAGACCAGCACTTTTAATATAGGTTTTAATACAGGGGACTGGACTTACTCCGATTCTCCGTTGGGCACACTGTGCTGCGTTCCGGTTTCGTTCCGTCCACATCACGTGCCATACCACACCTGGAGGAGGCCCGACTTGCAGATTTTATTGTCTCTACAAGTACTTTACAGAAGAATCACGTGTTTATTAAGCTAGTATCTACCTTCCACCCCAAGCACTCCTGCAATTAAACTCCATGCCTTCTCCTTTCTGGTGTGGCCCTTAAAAAGAAAACTGTGATATCTATTATGTTTTTCCACCTCCAAGATTGTTGTCTGTGGTGTTGTAGGAGACATAAAAGATATTGGGGGGTGTCTATGGTGAATTGATTGGATAGTTTTGTTGTTTTACTTCCTGCTTGGCTGTTTGAACGCCACAAGGCTGGCATTAAAATAGACCTGCCGCGTATCTTTAGCGGAACGAAGAGCCGCTTCACGAACACTTCTTGGATGCGCTGTGGCACAGCTGGTGGATTATCAAGCATTGACATGAATGGCAGTGATTGCTTGCGGGGCCCGTGGACAATAGGGGTTACGTGCTTGACACTTTTTTTCCCCAAGTTCCAACTATTGTTTTTCTGTAGGTTTTAATCTGAACATTTCTGTTACATATGACTTGACAAGACCCAACAGGACACCTAACGATCCTAAGAATGCATACGACTAGACTGCTGAATATTTAAAATAGATTTTTATATTAACACAAGTTTATGGCTGTAAGAAATGATTTGTCTGAATTCAACAATAGAACGAGATATTGTAATAAAAATAACATTTTAGATACTGAAGCCAGCCATAGTGTGGTTTTCCGTTAATCTCATTCCTTCCTCATCACATGCTGCTCCACTGTAATTCTACTTTAAGGGAACATCAACTCAAATCAACAGAATTGTTACATTACTGATTGTTTCATAACTCACAGATGTGCCTATAAGTGGATTGTTGAGTACATTTCTTGGAGCAAAGCCTCAAAGAAAATCCTAATTATTGTAAAACCAAATTTTGAAGTGTTTTGGGTTGATTTTTCAGTGTTTTCTAAGCTTGAGTAGCAATCAGCAGTCATTATCGTTGAGATCTGATGCATACCTACCAACATTATACTGGCAAATGACTTACCCTAAACGCCTTCATACACCACAGATGAAAAGGACTTGTTACTTTAAATAGTCTTAAATTCATAGCTCACAGTGAGAAAAAAAGTCTGCATGTCTCAAATTTACATCACAAAGGGTAAGGTGTGTGTGTGTGTGTGTATATATATATATATATATGTGTGTGTCCAGGACATTTTCAGTGTGTCGCAGTCAGGCAGGGTGGTTTGACAACCCATGCTCCAGACTGGGTTGACAGGTACTACGATACTGTACAGTTTTCCCAATCTAATCTGGTAACACATGTCCCACACAACACCTATTTGATTTGTATATCACTATGGAATCAGGAGATTCGTGGGAGAAATGGCCAATATGGGGGCACAGTGGGACAAAGGGGAGAACCCATGAAAATCAGGAGTGTTGGAAGGTATGCTGATGTATCAATAGCTTTTGATTTGTTTCTACTGTTTTATGCTTTAAAAATGTGTGACCAACTGTGTCAACGTGACTGCCTTCATTGTCTAAATACTGGAAATGTTCAAGAATGGAAAACACGGATAATGTGATAAAGTGTGTTATTTTCGCCCACTCTACCATTTCCATAAATACCAATGAAAATAAAGTCTGCATGTTATATATTATGTATTGCTATCATTATCCTCAAATATTTAAAATAATCAGTCCATATAGCCTGAAATGTGATTGACTTGTACTTAATGCTTTTCTTTTTCAGAGTAAATGTGACACAAAGAAGCAAAGGCTTTTTAATTCAGCCAAACTAGCATCGCTGTAAACATGCACTGTGGATTTACGGCTCTGCTTCATCCAACACTCCACTTACACAATGACTATCAAGATAGTCATGCTACTGATATTACACGCCACTCGAGCAACAAGAAAGCCTGCTCAGCTGTTCATCCGTTATCCGATTATCCTGAGCCCCGCTACCGTATGAGCAGATCAGTGCTTTCGCTTCTGTTTTCTTAAAGGAGAATTCCAACACATAGCTCTGTTGTTTGTGAATTTGTAGTGCTCCCAACAGGCTTAAATAGGGCAAGTTATAAACGTGTTTTTAGCCTCTAAACATGTTCAAAATGTCATTACAAGTGCCTAGCCATGTGCAGGGATTCCTTCTGAGTGAACACAGTGAATCTGACTGCTGTAGATGTGAAAGAAATGCATGAAAGTTGTGCTAATTCAGCTGGGTGTGGTTCCTGTGTTTTGAGGCAGTTAGAGAGCTTAGGGACCGTCTACAAATTAGAACTCTGAAAAGAGATAAAACAAAAATATGTAAGCTATCAAGTTAATGATTAAATAAGGTAGTGTCTTCAAACTTACCTCATTTATAACTAACTCCTGCTAGTTGTATTACAGCAAAATAAGCATCAATGTTGTGGTTTGTAGACAATCCCGTAGCACTCCTTGCAGTATCAACACCGGAACTAAACAGAGCTGAATTAGCACAACTTTCATGCATTTCTTTCACATCTACAACAATCAGATTCACTGTGTTCACTCAGAAGGAATCACTGCACATGGCTAGGCACTTGTAATGACATTTTGAACATATTTAGAGGCTAAAAACACATTTATAACTTGCCCTGTTTAAGCCTGTTGGATGCTAACTCTAGCAGGGGGATAACACGGTGTAGGCAGCACCGACTGGTTTCGTTTTTCTCTCTACTGACAGCATCCAAATTCTCCAAATTCCACTCCAAATTTACAAACAACAGAGCTACGTGTTGAAATCAACCATAATTCTCCTTTAATAACCCTAAGACTTCTAATTCCTACCAGTGACTTATTTGAATGGCCAGGCATTTGTTATGCAACAGTCTCGGATTAGTGTGTGGTTGATTAATTGCGAGAGCCGATTACAGTTACCTTCTCTGTAGTGTTATCTACAAGTAAGGCAAGGGGGTCGCCTAATGGGCCAGTATCTGTGTCAAGTATGTCTGCGCACAGGCAAACAAAGGGTGTCAAATTGTGAAACTGACACGGCACTCTGCCGGTCAAGTAATATTAAATAGATGAAGAAATCAGGCCATAGTCAAATTAAGAAATTAGATACCCGGAGAGAAAGTTTATCAGTAGAGATACTAATACAACAATGGCATATTGAGACATTTGAAACTGCATTTTATGTATCTGCTGTAACTCCCACACTAGACATAGAGACTCCATCATAGGATTAGTTTACATAATTCATTATTAAAGTAAATCCAAGCAACCTTTTGATTTTGGCATCAAAAGCACTTTTCACAATGAACACATTTGCCTTAATAAATTAGGGTTATTGCATCTTTCTAAGGCTAAAGTAAAGTTGCACTTAAACCCAGAATGCTGACCCCAGAGGTCATATGTACTGTAACATGAGATTACCGTCTACGACCTGTCAACAGTGCTGCCTAGACAACAGCCATGCATTTGATGCGACACTACCGGTCGTACATGTTGTCTACTAAGAAATTATTTCTTATTACTGCTCATTACACTCTAAACATGTCATTAACATAAATGTGTTAATGACACAAAAGCCAATGTTAAATGGTTTTTGTTAAGGAAATAAAACAAGCCATACATTGGATATATTAATTTATTTTATTTTTTCTATCCAGCAAAAAGAATTTTAGATGTTAGATAAGAAACAGGTTGAAATTGTGGCTTACCATCAGCAACTTAAAATAACATTAGAAGTTAAATATTATAGTAGATGGACCGTACTTTAGTTTTTTTTGTTTAAAATAAACATTCAAAATGTGATTTAAAACACATGACACAACTGGACTTGTAATGGCCACAAAACATGTCTGCTGTATACATTTCTGGTTAGCAGGGGTTATCAGGAATTCCATTTAAATAATTGAATACTGTCTGTGATCAATCACAGTGTATATAATATTTTGGTTAAAAACAGATGACAGTGATATGCGTTTAAGTATTGCAGGGCATGGAAACAGTCTTTTCATATCCCCTCATTATGGATGTGAGATTTGCTTTTTTTGCGCCTCACCTTACCATTACACATCGGGATACCCAACGACTCCAGGCGGAAGGGGCGTGGCAGGACGGAGTCTGAGTTGACAGGTGGGTTCATAGTGGAACCAGCCACAATGTGGTGGGCCGCCCCGTTAACCACAGGAGGAGAGTGGATGCCTGTGGGAGAAGAGCTCCATCAGATGGGTAAAACCAACATAAGAGGGGATAAAGATAAGAGAAGTAAACACCTAAATGTGAATTGGTGTGGCATTGTGACTGCTGCAGATAGTCGGTTCACTTGTAGCCTCTAGCATTTATGTGTTTATGAGAGTTGAAATTTCAAGTCAGTGGGGAAGTCTGCAGGTCCTGGTCTTACTGTGTCCCTTGGTAGCTTCACATCCCAGCAGCTGGCTCGCTCTCTTTGACTTGAAGTAGCTGCTGGCGATGTTCTCACTGTCACTACGGTCTAGCATCTCCTTGTACCTGTCCTCCTCCACCTGATAAAAGCACACAGAGGAATAAGGCTCTGTGGCAGTGTTTCAGTTTGTGTGAGTAAAAGATCATGCAAGGAACATGAACACACCATGAATGGCTCTCCAGTATCAGCAGCGGAACCTCTTCCAGCTGAAGGTTTCAGAGTCACAGCTATGAGAGAGCAATTAACCAAGATATTTAAGGGAAAGAATCTGTAAAACACATAGGATTTACAGTCTCACAACTTACAGTATATCATCACTAAAAACTTCTAGTCCATTTTCTAAATGCCCTGTTTGCGCTTTGCACCTGAAGGCAGTGTTGTTTTCTGCACCATCACGTCCGGCAGCCTCCAGCTTGCGCTGTCCTCGTCCCAGACAGATTCTTTCTTCAAGCGGTCCAGGTTGCTGTAGTTGCAGTCACGCCGCACCAGGGACACCGTACGCTCCAGCAGGCTGTGCAGTAACTGCCGATCCCTCTCCAGCCGCCGGATCGTTGCCAGGTAGTCATCTCTCTCCACCTCGAACTCTGCCTGCAGGTCACGGATCTCCAGTTTGGCTGCTTTCAGCTGTCACAACAGGTGGATGTGGTTTTGTTGTTTTACGGTTGAATGGCAGAGCACATAATTCAACACTGAAAGCTTAGAGACTGCAAATTTGATTTTACATTATCCAGCATAATTTAGTGCTAAGATTGTATGCTGTATTTTGTACTGCACAACCTGAACCCAATTGTTGAACATGGCTTCAAACCCACCGCGTGTCTCATAGAACCTTTTACATTTGACCTACAGCCGCTGTGACCCACCTTGCCCTGGACCTTGTCCAGCATTTGGCTTTTGGCATGGACCTCTTCTTGGATGGAGTTGTAGACGTTCAACAGCACATTTTCACTGTCCTCACTGTTTTCTGACAAAGTGCAGATAAGCTGGACTCTCTGGTCAGCAAGGTTCTTCCTCTGCCTCTGTCTCTGCTGTAACTCTTTGTTCCTGGCCTGCTCCCCCCCTACCACCTCCTGTTCCAGCTGCTGCAGTCTGGGGAGAGATGGATGAATGGGATAAGACTGAGAATGGGTTTTTGAGGGCAAAACTGATATCAATAATAAGAGTAAAAATCCAATAGTCATTTTAACAAAAACACCTACGGGTAACATGAACAAACAATATTGATACAGATCTCTTCCTTTTATTGATAAAATTGTTATAGACACATATGAAAAACATACTGAGCAGGATGTTTTAAACTTGCTCTCTGGTGGACAAACTATGTAATGGTGACACGGTTTCTAGATTACTTCTAACCTAATGTGGATTGACGACGGTTCATTTATCGGATAGTTTCGGCGCCGCCAGAAGTGCTGCTAGATGTCCCTCACTTTCCCATTTCTTTGTGTTTACTTTAAACTTGTGGGACCTATTGGCGGAGATTTGCTATGAACAAAATAAGCTAACTTTATTTAATATTGTGGCGTTTTCTTTTTTGGGGTGCAGAGCCGGCATCCAGAGCTTAGACCTGCCCCGAAATGCAATCAACCCCTGAGTGTATTTTTTCTCCTATCAAGGAGTGTTTGTGTGGAGGAGCCAGACCTTACTCCACAGCGCTGTGGAGATAGGTCTGGCAATATGAGACTACTTCAAACCTTTTTTGGCATTTCTGTACTGCAATTCTTTTTAGCTTATTGGCAAATACGGGCAACTTTATTCATATAGCATAGCATAGACAAAGATACCAATATATCTTCAATGAGCTAATCTCAGCCGATATAGTGGCCTAGTTGATTTATAGCTAAAATGTTATCTTCAATCAGTGTGTTCACAAGAAGTTGTTGACAAGATATGATGAAGAAAGACCTGTTCAAGCAGTACAGATGGTTGGTACAAATGTGTGCTCACAAATACGGCTGCACAATATGAGGAAAATACGTTAAATATTACCATAAATAGATACTAAGTATACTCAAAAACAAATTGCTTGTTGAATTTAGAACAAATTAATTATTTCCTTTCATTTTATCAAACAAATTGAACACTGACTTGAATATAAAAGGCACTAAAAATACGGACACTACTGATATTTAACTAACTTTTTTGTGTCTTTCGGAATATGTTGCAGCTTTTCATTTATTGCAGCAGTTGATGTCGCAACAACAATAAAAAAAACAATATTTTGTGCAGCCCGAGTCACAAACCTTTCCAGGACGTGTTGCTGGTCCAGAGGCCCTGCAGTGATGTCAGGCGAGGCTGCGAGCCTGTCTCCATCTGGACCTTTTGGGGCACCGATTGCAGCACCAGGTTCATCAGGCTGGCTCACCAACACGAGGAAACAATACCCGATAAGTTTCTAATAATCCATAATTGCATTTCCATGCAAGCAGTTCTTTTGTGAAGTGGTTGATACCTTGTTTGGGAACTATAACATGTTTAGTGGTAATAATGGAAGGTGTTAGTGAAGAGTACCTTGGCCAGGGAAGTTTCTCCAGATGTAATGTGGCACATGGGATCTGTGTTGTTGCAGAGCTGTTCCTCAGCAAGCTCTGACATCATACAGCTAGAGTTCACTGAACAAGCAAGACAATCCAAAGCAGTTTCAGTATACAGGGGTTGGACACAATAACAAGAACTTTTGGTAAACAATGCAATAATATACAAACAACTTTGCTTGTGTTCAGTTTTTGTTCAGACTTTGTCAGACGTGTTTATTTACTAGTGCTTTTAAACAGATGTGTAAACTAGTTACATTGTTCTTTGGTGGCACCAGATGATTTTCTGTTGTCATTCTTTGGGACAGAGCTCCCCCTGCTGGCTCGAGCCTTTTCCAGATTAGACAACTTGGATTCATAGGAGGAACGCAGGGCAGTGATGTCCTCCTGCAGCTTTGCTTTGGATTCCTGCTCTGCATTGTAGTCCGCCTGCAACTTGGCCAGCCTCTCTTCGTACTCCTGTGGCGAGAGCAGAATACAGTCCTATAAATCACCTGGTTCTTAGACAAAGCATGTAGAGATGTGAAGTGATATATTGGTGTGGGAACAGCCTGTAGTTGCCTCTTTAATCTTCTCCTTCTCTGCTTCAGTGGTGCTGGATGGTGGCCTCGAAGGAACAGCAGGAGATGCCTCAGACAACTGACCAGCCAGCAGAGCTGCATGATAAACAACAGGCACGTAGGAAGACACATAATACAAATCAGTACACAAAAGAAGCAAATGAAACATCTCTCAGAATCTGCATGTAAACAATTTTCAAATAGCACATAGCACATACACGCAAGGTTAGCAGTGCCAAGCTGGCCTGAGATAAGAGTCCGCAACTTCTTGATCTCCTCCTGATACTCTCGGAGCAGAGCATCCTTTGGGTCCTCATTGATACGAGGCCTGTTCTGGATGCTCTTGGCCCGGTTGGCATAGCGCATTGTGCTGAGGCTTTCCTCATAGTTGTTGTCGGCGGGGGAGAGACAGGCGATCATCAAGGTTCGCATGTTTCCTCCCAGAGAGTCCTGCAGCAGTCTGGTCAGCTTGGAGTCCCGGTAGGGGATGTGTTTGGAGCGTCCATCCACCAGGGCAGAGATGACGTTACCCAGGGCCGAGAGGGAGAGGTTGATCTTGGTGGCCTCACGGAGTCGCTCACCTGTAGCACCGGTTTTTGACTGACGCTCGCTTCCCGCCAGGTCAACAAGGTTGAGTTTACCTGCTCGCAGATGATCCTGGCCAGCTGCATCTGGTGACAAAGGGAGTCAGTACAACTTTTTGCAGACATAGCAAGTCACACTCCTTTTATTACTCTTTTGTGTCTATGCAATATGCCTATTGTGTTTTTATACTTTCAGCCATAATTATTGATTTTCATTTATTCATTATTATTCACTGGATTTCTTAATTCATTTTGTGGTTTAACTGTTTAGAATTGTCATCTCTCTGCAAAGCACTTACGTTGTTTTTGAATGTGCTCTTTAAATTAAAAGACCAAATAAAAAGACCTGAGTTGACTAATATATTGTTTAGCCTTTTTGCACTTGTACAAGGAAAAATTCATCCTAGTAGAGACTGGGATGTTGATTTCTCTACCCAAAGTGGCAAATTAGGGCCATGAGGCACATTTTATTTTTTGTTCACAAACATGTTAGCTAACTGGCTAACATTCAGTTCATACAATTATTTCAAAATGATTTTATCTTTCATCGTCCACATTTTTTGAAAGCAACATATTACGAACAGACTTAACATTCATTGAAAATATAAGTTCAGTGGAAAGTGCGTGCAAGGATAAAAATAACTCTTGAAATTCTAAGCATAACAGCATGACATTAGAAAGTATAATAACTCTTTGATGTTGAGCAGCTGGCGATGTTATGATCTGTGATAGGATCACATGTTCTTACAAGCACATGTTTGTGCAAATAGAAATACCTCTATGACACATTATTTTAGATATGTTGCAACATGTTACTAGTATTGCATCATTGTGCGTTCACCTGTGTTGCAGATCTCCAAATGGATGGTGAAGATGGAGTGTGAGCGGGAGGAGTCCTTGTTCATCAGCGTGTAGCCCACTGCCCGGTTCCCCCAGCCTCGCTCTACAATTCTCTCACACTCCTCCACACTGTGCACAGTGTGCATGGAGAGGTCTCGCACATACACCCCACGCTCTGGATGCTCTTTCAACTAAGCATTCATCAACCACAAAAAAACACACACCCGCGCACACACACAATCCAAATCTGTCACGTTGTTCAAACACCTTGACCTTTCAAGGAATCATGTAAATACTGTGCTTTTGACTCACCATGCCAACCATGTGCACAAAACATAAGCCGGTGCTCACTTTGAGAGAATAGTCTAAGCAACATGTTCCATAATGACTGTACTTAGAAAAAAACAATAATCCTTCTGGCTTCTAAAGTTACACAGTGTAGCCTGATTTGTTGTGCAACGACACAGTGCTTTAAGACGAGACTTACCTCCAATCTCTGCTTAGTGTCATTTCCCAAAAGGTCTCGGATTTCTTCATTGTAAATCTCCAAGTAGGAGGCCCTCACCAGGAATTTTGTATTTTCTGCACACTAGCTTGCACAAAGAAAAAAACAAATAATTATTCTCTCTGAGCACACAAAGCTCAGAAGTCAAGCCTGGACAGAGACTAGAAGCATCAGACTGAAGCAAGTATGCATATTGCCCCTATAGAAAAAAGAAGTTACAGCTACACACTGCAATGGGGAAGACTTTTGACCTTTTTGCATGAAATCTCCCAAATTCATAAGTTGGATATGTTGCACCAATTAGCAACAGTTTGCCCAACCTACCTGAATACTCTCAAAGATGTGCTCAAAGGCTCGTGGAATGACCCCCCTCTGGGCTGCAGGTTCATGTACTCCCTGCATGGTGAAAGACTTTCCACTTCCAGTCTGTCCATAGGCAAAGATTGTGCCATTGTATCCCTCAGTGACACCCTTTAAAAAAGTATGGCACATAAATGACCATTTGCATGAAGGTTCTTAACCGTCCTGTTGTCCTCGGGTCAAATTTGATAAGTAAATATGGGTTTCTCTCAACCAAAATGCCCAAATATAACATGAATGGTTCCAAAAAAATGGAAATGGTTTAAAAACGTTATACTGACATACAGTATAACCGTCTGTGATTATCCACTCCACATCTTCTGATCTTAACAAATAGTCTTAAGAATTCATAACTTTTTAAAACTCAGAAATTAGGTATAATTTCATATAAATGAATGTTGTTGACCATTGAATTCAACAAGAAGTGTACAATTAATGGTAAGTTGGAATGAAGCTGGCTAAAAAGAAGTAATGCAGAATTGGGTGATAATTTATACTTTGTTTCATAAACAGGTAACGTTAAAACAGACAGAGGTCAACACAAGGGTTAAAAGGATCACTCTGCTGACCTTTGTAAGTGACTGACAGTAGACTCTTAAGTAAATAATGAGGTCTGCTGACATTAGCAATAATATATAGGCCTGATGGACTGAGGGTGTCCAATGACCAGTGTGCTACTTTTGTAATGCCTGGATCTCAAGACTGTTGCTGTGCATTGTTACTGGAAACCAAAAAAAAGCTTACCTCAACCAACGGATAGGCAATGTCGTTGTACATCTGCTCAGTGGTTTGATCAATGAAGTAGGTCCCATCAAATGTGAACTGTTTGGGCGGCTCATCCACTGCCCCAGTCTTCACTAGGAAGCACTGGCACCGGTGCAGGTCCATTGAAAGCACCATCTTAGAGCCCAGAGCTTTCTCCCTGTCATTCAGGGGCCTGCACCTGACCACCACCTTCACTGACTCTGACCCCATGTCTCAACATTCACTCCACACCAGTTGGCTTGTACAATAGATAGTTAACAGATAAAAGCAAGGAAAATGTTAGCTCTGCAGTGCCGACTAACGTTAGGTTAGCTAGCGGCTACAGTTCACAACATCCCGGTGTAGCTAAGTCCTCTGAGAAAAGACGACGACCCGAAAGTTTCAAACAAGTTACGAAAATACTCATAGTAAATTGAAATTCTACTTGTCTACTGGAAAGTAGAGTGTCCTCGTCAGGTGACTAGCTAGCTACGCTGTAGCTATAGTTACAAACATAGCATGTCTACGGTTGCAGGTCTCCTGCCATTCTACTCTTCTTCCTACGGCGTTTTGAAGTTGCTAAGCAACCATAAACAGCCGTTGAGGTACAGAAGGATGGAACCATGGAACGACTTGTATGAAGGTATGTATTACATATTATATATACACACTTGTAGAATATGACTTGAGAGCTTGTAGAAAGAAAAAAAATGTTTCACTTCAGTCACTTTTCCAGTACAACCACTAACTAACTAACTTTCTGGTCGGAACTCCCATAGACATATATAAAGAGTCCCATTTGTTTTCGTTTTACATACAAGCTGGGTAGCAAAAGTAAGCTAGCTAAGCTAACACACTCGACGATATATATTTTTTTCCTTCAGAGGAATAAATGTTACATCAAATAAGAGTTTACTGCAGGGAGGAAATCCTTAACAGATTAATGAAATTAAACAGGTTTGAAATATATTATGTTTTTAAAATATATTTTCCCCGAATACACTCAGATGCCATTTTATTACTTAGGTTAGCGGTTAGACTAGCAATTACACACAACAGTTTTGCAATATTCCTATATTCATAAAAAGGTAAATGGTCAGGTTTTTTAACAGTTTGTGTTGAATGATTCAACTTTATGATCATTTTAGGAGGATGTAGTTTGTAGTGCTGTAAAACTATTAAGACACTTATTTTATTTAGCCTAACCACATTGATATAGATGGGGTTGAATTAAAACCCTTAAATCTAAATGTATAATCCAATCAGTTTAGAAATATGGGAATATATTTGCACACATTAAGCAATCCCAATCAAAGTGGAGTTCTGATCTAAGATTTAGAAACTGTGTAGGCCTACAGTATGAGTTGCTTAATAATTCACAACAGTAATTAATGTCTTAATGCCAAAGCTGCAGGTGAGGTTGTGCTATGCAGACTCAGAAACAACAAAAAAACATTATTTTTTGCAGGTTGTTGGTTAAAAACACCCGTGGTTTAATCTCAAACAGCTGTGAAAAATATGAACATTGTTTGTTGGCCTATGTGGGAAAAGATAGTACAATCTTATGATAAACTAATTTCATAACACTGTTAAAATCAATGTGCAAAATATATTGCACTTAATATGAAACCTGGCCAGAAACTTTTAAAACCTTAAAAACACATAACATTTGAACACAACACTTTCTACTGGCCATGATATAAGTGCACTGATACACATCAGAGTCAGGACAGCCTATAGAACATATTTGGTGTATAGGATTACAGCTTACGTACCATCCAGGTCTAATGTCTAAACACATAAAGATAAACATGTAGACAAACTAGATTAAAATTCAAGGAATAATCAAATATATTTGTTCATTATCTTTACAATGCAAGAAGAAGAAGAAAAAAGTATGACTGTCATCAGGTGCAATCTGTGTGATCAATTTCACTCCAGCTTCAATTTGGTAACTTTCACATCTTAAAAACACAATTCCTCTGATGCCCTCAAGGCACAATTAAAAGTATTTTTTAAAAGATTATATTTAAAAAAAAAACAACATAAAAAAGCAGCAAGCACAAAATACTACACTTTTACAAATAAGTACCCTTTGATAAAATGACTTGTATACTATACATTAAGTGCCAAAACTGTTAAAGGTGCGTTGTGTTATACGGTTTGTGAAGCCTCCCAAAAACAAAAACACCAATTAGGATTTAAAGGTGATGTGTATAGGATATATGTGCAAAATAAGAAGAAAGTTGTCACTTATTCTGAGGTTGGCAATCCACAAGTTCCAGTGTCGAGGGTTAGACCCAGTCCTTTCTGGGGGTACTTTTAATGTTGGCTTTGTTCAGGCTTTTGTGTGGCTTGACAGCCTGCTGTTTGCTGGGATTTTCCTCCCATTCGTAGCAGTGGTTTACTCGGGCGCAGCTCAGCAGACAGGGCAGCTCATCCCAATTCTCTGTATAGTGTTCGATCAGTTCTACTATGGAACTGAACTCAGTCTTGCATTTCTGCCACAAAGATTTCCCAAAAAGAAAAACAGAAGAAAATTACTGTAAAATCACAAGTCACAACTAGGGTTACACACAATTTGAATGCCAAGACATTCAAATTTCCAATGCCAAAACATAATTATTTCTGGTTTCAGTGGAGTTTTAGAGTGGAAAATGGTTGTCTAGGTGCTCAGTTTATGGGATTTTGCATGCAATGCATATGTAAGCAACCAGTGTGAAAGAATCCAAAGATACATTTCTGGGGAGGGACATTTTTCCTCTGTAATTCAGTTTACAGCTTGGGATTTTGTTTACACTACAAATCTATGCAAATATTACTGCACACTCACTTTTTGTTAATCATTACGTGCTGCACATTAACCCTTCTTGAACATAACACTGGTGCTACAGAGGTTGAAAGTTTTGTTAAAGTTTGAGTAAAGAAGTGTTAAGTCAGTCCACTGTAGTTTTTAAACTATTAAAGTTTGGTGTACTATGTATTTATTTACATATGCATTTGTTGTCAGTTTGAGAAAAAAATAAATAAATAAATAAAAGCTGAGTGGCGTGATCAGAACCTGAGGTTTTTGCTCACAGGGATTACTTTACCACATTATTTTAAATTATGGCCACTCTTAATATCAACATCTGACCATTATTTATACAGTATATATGACACAAGATGAGGAAGTGCTAACACACACACACACACTTACCTCAAGCACTAATTTCCCTTTACTTGTGTGTTTGATGAGGTAGGTGTTCAGGCCAGAGGGGAAGCGAACGACGAGAGAGTCACATTTGGGTTTTTTAGGATGTGTGCATAGGAGATATGATCCCAAAACATCGTCTGCAAGCAAGGAAAAGCTGTTCTCACTGAAATACCACAAGATACGCAGTTAGAGAGAGAAAAAGAAAAGGAAAAAAAAAAACACTAGAAAAAAGTAAGGTACAGAAAAGGCATTTACGTCAAATGTACAAGTGCCACTCACGTTGCGATACCAGCCCAACACCACACTGCTTGAGCGAGTGCTTCTTCTGTTTCGGCCAAGCTTGGAGCGCGGGCTCTCTTGCCCAGTGGCTTGTCTCTGTCCTTTTCTGATTCACATATAAGAAGAGAAATTACTAAATTTGGAGATATTTACATGCCAAGGGGTTCAAAAGTGGAGATATTCCAGCCATGTTTGCATGGGGAAAACATTCAATCTAATCCCAATTTAGTGAAGGAAATGTTATGTTTAAAACGTACAGGACTGAGATTGATTAAATAACCGATAAAAACTAAGCTTGTGCTTCAATGTGTTCAAGCTGAGAGTCAAATTACTGTAACATCAGTGAGAAGCTCCATAGTGAGAAGCTTAAGAAAATATATGTCCACTATAACCCACGTGAGACCAGACCAATTCATTACCAAATACCACCTTCTGACACCACAACAGACAGTGAGCGGCTGCCCATCACCTAAAAACGGAGGGGGTTTGCTTTACCTAATCAACTCTTTGACTCTTGAAATCACTCTGTGAACACTCGGCGCACCTTGTGATGCACTCAGCCGCTCTTGAACGCTGCGCTGTTTGTGTGGTGTGAAAGTAAAGGAGCGGAAAGCCCCTGAGCGCAGCACTTTATTGCGGATGGCTTCCTTGCGCACCAGGGCGGGGGAGGAGGCGGGGACGACTTCATCTTGGCTGCTGTACAGATCATTGGAAGACTTTTGATTCTTCGGGGGGAGAGGAGAAAGGGAAACACTGGCATTAAAGTTAAAATACTATGTCGTAAGAGTGAATGCAAGAAGACATTCAAGTACAAACCTTAGTCCCTGGCAACAACCCT
Organism: Percina caprodes; assembly: GCA_013375575.1. Lineage (NCBI taxonomy): Eukaryota > Metazoa > Chordata > Actinopteri > Perciformes > Percidae > Percina > Percina caprodes. The sequence goes on along the minus strand of JABXJD010000301.1, from coordinate 165,389 downwards.
TGAAAAGGGGCTCTCCTGAAGGACACCAGGGCACTAACACTGAGTGGGAAGCCGTGGTTAAGCAAGGAGGGGTTGCGACGAGGCATCGGGCCAACAGAGTCTTTTGGGGCCTCCTCTGGGTGCTTCTCCAAGTAAGACAGCTGGAAACAGCGGCAAAGCAGCAGGTTTAAGAACTGGGCCTACAGGAGAGAACGTGAACAGAAAACTCAACAGTTATACTCAAAAAATGGCTTTATAAACTCTGAAACAATAATTTAAATTTTTTTTAATACTGTTTATTGATCCCCAGTGGTGAAATTACAATTTACACTCTGTTTTGTTAGTAATCACTACACGCAGGCCTGAAATATACACACATACTCAGGACCTATTCATGCACAAATAGAGAGATGTCAGAGTGAGTGGGCTGCCAGCTGGACCAGCGACCTGAGCGACGGGGGTGGGGGTGGGGGTACGGTGGCTTGCTCAAGAGCACCTGGCAGTGCCCAAGAGGGGAAGTGACGTCTCTCCAGCTACCAGTCCACACTCCATACTTTTGTCCGTATGAGGACTTTAACCAGCGACCCTCTGGTTCCCAACCCCTATAGACTGAACTACTGCCACCCCAATGATGGGGTGAAAATCCCAGATATTAAATAGCCAAGTTGCACACAAAAAAAGTAACTATAAATAATACATCCAAAGCATGAGAAGCACCTTTGTTGTGATAAATGACACGTCTTACCGCTCTGGCATGCCTGGCTCGAAAGACGTGGCAGTACAGCTGGGCATCGGTGCTGCCGGGGTTGTGGGAGACGAAGGCAAACTGGGCATCAATGGGCCGGGCGGTGGACAGAGAGACTCTACGCAAAGCGTGAGCCATCAGGAGTGTCTGAAGACAGGGAAGGTGACGCATGAAGCCGAGACACAAGAAATGCATCTTTTCTTCTTTACGCAAGTTAAAACACTCGACAGGCCAAGCTGTATGTGTGTGTGTATAATGTTTTCATACCGTTTCATCCTCATCATACATTTTCACACCTTTGATGGAGAATTTTAGGGATACAGGTCTGCTTCTTTTGCATGTCTGATTGAAGACAACCACCGTATTAGATATGTTGTATTATCATTAAACAAGCACAGGTTGTTGATTTTTGTTTTGGGGGATAGGGATCAGGACTTACTTTAAGGGACCTCAGTTGAGTGTGCAGTTGCTCGATCTGATCATCCAAGCAGCAGTCATCCACGGGAAATGAGCCCACATACTTTCCAGTAAAGACACAAGCTTAGGCAGTACACAAACAAGACTACAAATACACTCCTTTAAATATAAGTATTTCTAGAGTTACCTCTGCGGATCGAGTCACTGTAGTATCTTCTGTGACCGGTGCCTCACCCATGCTGCCTGTTGATCTGTAAAACCAGACAGCTTGGACATATTAAACCCAACAGCAAAAGATAGTTAAATGTATGTACAAAACTATTTAACCCTTGCGTTGGCTTCCCGTCAAAACTGAAAATCAACACTTTTGTTGACGCTTTTGAATCAATGTTTTGAACTTTTTATGTTTTTGTCCCTTTTCTTAAACACTTTTTTTCAACGTTTGTCACTTTTTTTTTGACGTTTAACACTACGTGACACTAACTTTTTACAGTTAATTTTGGAATTTACGGTCAATAAACCTCATTTATAGGAAATTATACCTAATGTTTGAGTTAGAAATGCAGAAATTAGGAATTATTTAGACTAAAATTAAAAGGAATGTATGTTGATGGATAATCACAGGCTGGACTATGTCAACTTTTACTCAATACTATTTCAAAAGCACTTCAATTTTTTTTTTTCAAATGCTATAAAATTGAATAATATTAATGAAAGTAGAGATTTGTACTTGCCAAAGAGCGTTGTGTGGAATCAATCATGTTATTTTGGGTAGTTAAAAAGAAAATTGATATAGGAAAATGGGTTAATTTGACCGGAGGACAACATGAGGGTTTAGAAAAGACCTTCAACAAGCACACAAATGAGAAAACAGGTCAAACAATCACAATCGTAGTACTATGGAGGTTTAAAAAAGAAAGAAAGGAAAAGGGTAGGCTACAATAAATGGTGAGAACTGTTGGGTTTCTGTAAATAACACCACAGAGTCCAGTCTAGATCTGCTCTTTTATGAAAAGCGCAATGAGAAAACTGTTGTTGTGATTTAGCGAAATATAAATGAAATCGAATTGAATTGAATAAAGTCAAGTTGTGGCACGGTATCGTCGATTATACCGGTTTATCTTGAAATATTAGAAACGCGATTCAGGACTGTTATATGGGATTGTGTTAGGCTATGTTTCATTTCATTGTCCCATTTTATCCCAACTTCTTCAGAGCCGAAAATGCCTCACGGGGACTTTCGATTTGTTTTACTGAGCGTCTTCGTTACGAATATTGGACGAAATCCAAAACGAAAAACTTCGGCGAACACAACTTTGGAACCGTTTCCGCCCCAGGTAGGTCGGCGACGGGACCCGGAGCGTGACGTCGCTCAGTCCACAGGTTGTAACGAGACTTTTTAAATTAAAAATTAAAAAAAATCACAAAATCTCACTTTTTACAGTCGGAGAGACTCTAGAGAACAACCGCCGGCTCCACCGCGCAGCGTCTTCTTCCCACGCCGTCCACAGCACCGTCCTCCTCGCTCACCGTTACCCGCTGCCGCTCCGGGGACCAGGTGTGCTGCTGCCCGGCCGGGGAGGAAAGGAAATGTCAGCGCGTTGAATCACTCCACCCTCTTCTCTTCCTGCTGCTGTCTCTATCCCTCCCTCCCTCCATCCACCCACCCCCCCCCCGGCTCCAATCCTCATTGCGCAATTCACCCCCAGTGTTACACGCCCATTGTGGAACAAGCTTTTCCCCTAATCTTTGGAGCATATCAGAATCAGAATCAGCTTTATTTGCCAGGTCACATACGAGGAATTTGGCTTTGGATCACCATTGCTCACAATGCACTTACACATACAAAACAACCAATATACACACTAATATACACACACTAATATGTACACACTCTAAACAGAAACAATATGAGTGCAATAAAGAGTGCAAAGTATGCAGTAGTAAATTATGATAGTTATTATTTTAATTGTGGAGCATAGTGCAAAGGATGCTGGAATAAATAGTATTATGTTATTATATGAACAGCCTGTATATTTGTGTGTATTTGTATATTTTGATGGCACTACTCATGTAGGATTTTTAACGAAGGGCTTTTATTTGTATGTTGTAAGTTTTACATTGTACTAATAGTACTTTCACGTATGTTGTCTGCATGATGCATATACTGATATAGGACAACATGATATATCATATCATGATACCCTGTGATATCAGATATTCATCAAAACTCTGGAACACGCGTCTGTACCTCTTTTAATTATTGGGCATAGCTATACTTGAATGTATATATAAATATATGAATGAATGTATGTATGTATCTTTTTGTGTGTTTCCTTTGTGTTATTTCTGGAAGTCAGTTTGTCTCTATGTATTTGTTTGTGCGTTTGGTTTGTACCCCTCTTGTACTGTATTATGTGTGTCTTTTTATCTGGACCTTGAGTCTGTAAAATAAAGATAAGAAGTTCTTCCAGGGAAGTTTTGAGCATCAAAGACTTCAATTGCTGCATTCTGATACTTTTATGAACCAATTTACTGTGGAAATACCTTTTTTTAGCCTATGCAAATATATAAAAACACAGGTGACAATTCTAAATATGTCAAAAATATAATGGAAAGTATGTCTTTGCATGTCATTGAGCATTTTTAAGTGGGTAAATGGAAATCCAGGAGCTTACTTAGTGGGTAGACTGTGATACACACTACACCACTCTCTTCCTCCTTCTCTCCATCTGTACGCAACCTCATCCCATTAATGCATGTTACTAACTCAACTTCTTCCCTTTCCCGTAGTCTTGTGCTCTCTCGCCCCTCTCCTCTCCGGTCGTTGCTTCCTGCAGGTGTTTCTGGCTCTGGATCTGTGGAGTCTGGATCTGTGGTTGGAGACACCTGTTGCCTCCATGTTCCTGCTCGACACCCTCTGCTGCAATTCTCCATGTCTGTCTCTGTCGGTATGTCTCTTTTCTCTCAACCCCAACCGGTCGAGGCAGAGGTTTCTGTCTCTTAAAGGAAGTTTTTCCTCGCCTCTGTGGCCTAGTGCTTGGACTTGGGGGGAATTGTTTCTGTGAATAACATCACAGAGTACGGTCTAGACCTGCTCTTTTATGAAAAGCACAATGAGATAACAGTTGTTGTGATTTAGCGCTATTTAAATAAAATTGAATTGAACCACTGCCTTTAACCCCTCTTCCACACTTAAACTAAATCAATTATACAAGTATGCCCAAATTAGGAAATCAATTAAAAGTGTATAACCTTTTCAAGAAATCTAACAGTACAATGAGTCTCCGCTTTAAACAATAGTTTTTTTTGTTTTTCCAAATAACCCTGCAGGAAGTTAAATCATTTGAAACATTCAGGTAATCATTTTGAAATCCCTACAAAAGACACCTGCTAGTCCTAGCAAGCCTGAAGCTCGGACCTATACATCTTCATACATTACAGAGAACTGCTTTCTATAGACCTGAAAAAACCCTCTTAACCTCATGTATGACTGATAATATCTCAGTACTACGTTATGTTCTGGAATCCGGAAAATGGGCCATTTTATTTAGATTTTGAATCCCTATACGCTAATAAAAAAACCAGCAAGAGTTTACAAATATAGCCATTTTATTAATGACTTGGGGGGGGGGGAAAAAAGCTTAACAACAAGAAATACATGCATGCAGGGTATGTATGAGCTATTGTCCTCCTTTTCTTATTCACAACACATTTCTTACAGTTTAGTACTGAATTACAGCGGTGAAGCAATAAAATAATTTCATGTATATGCTTGTTTACGCACACATAAAAAATAAAATAAAAAGACATTTTCTCCAATGTGTTTGAAATGAATACAAACAGTGTTATTCTCCGTTAAGTCCTCAACCTGCCACCCGCAGACCTAATCTTTACAAAAGGGCATTTTTTTGTTTTACATAAACAGACCACATTGAATATGAGAAGAATTAATAGCATAATAAAAAGGACAATTTTCTGATTCAGTACTGCACGGTCAAAAATATTGTAATTGTATCCCAGGACACATGACAACAACCTTAAAGTCTGTGTTTCATAAAATATTAATATCATTAGGCTAAAGTTTAAACTTTTCAACCCATATTTCAACTAAAACAATGGTTGTCCCCCCCCCCGCCCCAAAACACTGATATCGCACTTCATTTGATATTAAGAACATGTACTGCCAATGCCTAAACAGTGGGTGATGAACAGATATAAAAACAGAAGTCACTACATGACTCTAGTTACAGTTTGTCGGATCTCGCTATGCTTCCCGATCTGGCAGCTGCTCACACATCTGTTGTAACAGCAACACTAACTGAGCTTTTCTACACATGTTGATTAAAAAGGAAATTGAGAATCTCTCAATGTACAGTAAAGTTGGTAGGATAACGTTCTTATTCTACAATAGAAATAAAAAAAAAAAAAATGAACTACTGCCCTGTTAAAAAAGGGAGAAAATTATAAAAAAAGAGAGAGAGCACTGAAAGAAAGCGGCAGGCGGCTGCATATTCAGAGCGGCCCAGTTCATGGAAGGTGCAGCTGGGCACAGCTCAGTATTTCCCTCTCTTGGACTTACGAGGGGACTGCTTGCTGCTCCTCGCCCCCCTTTTGACTACAGGCTCTGGGGATGACTCTTCAGGCTCGGGCCGCCTTGACCCACTTTTGGTCGCCGGCTTTTTGACTTTAGGCTCCTCGGGAGACGACTCTGCGGGCTTAGATCGCTTGGACCCACTCCTCGGCGTCTCCTTTGGGACTACAGCCTCCTCAGGGGTTGACTCTCTTGACACCGGTCGCTTGGACCCCCTTTTGGTCAGCTTTTTAACAGCTGGCGTTTTGGGCTTTCTTGCAGGAGCTCCTCTCTTGACAGGCGTGGCTTTGGGTGGCGGTGTGGATTCTTTCTTAGGGGCTGTTGGTTTCCTTCCCCGTCTCTTGGCTGAAGACACCGCCTTTTTGGCCGGAGACTTCTTTGCGAGGGTGCGTCCTCTGCCTTTAGCTTTCGACTGGCTTGGGCTCCGAGACTTTTTTGCCGGTGGAGGACGACGAGCCTTGGGTGGAGGCCTCTTCACAGATTTTCTACAAAGTAATTTGAACAGGGATTGGTTACTGAAGTAGAAGAAGTGTCATAATAAAACAACCCACGTTGGTGCAAGGCTACTGAAAAACGGCATCAATTAAAAGAGGAACGCCTGCACACGGACTCCAAACCACACAGTTATTTGGAAAGAACATCCCCATTGGATCTTCGTCAGGTCAAAATATTTTAAAAAAATGTTTGTGGAAATTAATCCTCTTATTCTCAAAAAGGAAACATTTTTAACCTCAGATACTGACACCAAGAGGTCTGAACCAAGACCATATGGTGAAATATTTCTTGGGAATATTGATTTATGTATGGTATAGCTTCTTGTTGGTAGCAGTCTATCGTCTCTACCATATAATACATGTATGCTGGTTTATGATATAAATTTGTGCCAAAATGTTGAGGTTTAATTAAATGTAGTAAAATATGTTTCCGTTTATGTAATTTACAACTTTACAAAAATGTCTTAATAGATAATTGTCTCTGCAGTCCTACTCTTTGGGGTCAATGTGCTTTCAATTGTTTTTTTATTGCGTACCGCTTGAATTGTTAACCGTTCCGAGAAAGTGTCATTATTAAACTCCCTGCAGACTACAACGCTGTGTTAAGCGTGATTTATGCTTCTGCGTAAAATTGACACCGCGACTACATACGCGTGTAGGTGCCGACACGGACATACGCCGGGCCCTACGCCGTTGCCTGATGTGCCCCTCTCTGACATACGCCGCCGTGGCTTGGTAGTGTAGCATTTGTCCCACCTCGTTTCCTGGTTCTTCTTCTCCATAAAACATGAAATCAAGGATTTCCTGCTACCGATTTCTCACCATGCTCAGAAAGCAAAGGAAATGGAAAATACACGCATCCAGCTAAATTTCCTGTGGCAACGGAGCAATCCTAAAAGTGGTCACACACACACACACACACACACACACACACACACACACACACACACACACACACACACACACACACACACACACACACACACACACACACACACACACACACACACACACACACACACACACACACACACACACACACACACACACACACACACACACACACACACACACACACACACACACACACACACACACACACACACACACACACACACACACACACACCTTGTGTTGTCCTCCCGGGTCAAAAACAGACAAAAATTTGACTTTTTCGTCCTTTTTTTTAGTTTTCATTAACACCACCTTACTGCCACTAGCTTTACACTACTTTTTGGAATTTATGGTCAATAATCCTCATTTATATAGAATTATACCTAATATTTGAGTTAAAATAGAAAAAAATTATGAATTATTTTGACTATTAGTTAAAACCTATGTTGCAGGTTTCATTTTGCAACGAATTTGTGCAATTTGCTTGCGGGAAATAAATATTTGAACCGTTATCCATTGTATTTGATGGTGTTGCATATCGAAAAACTGAATATAATACAAAAAGTAGATACTTTTTTCCAGTGTTTTTTTTCCCCCCCCACATTGATTGCATGACATCACATTAGGGAGAAAACAGAGCAGCCTGCGTTGTCTTTGCCGCTGGTCTGGCCTAATATGGCTCTTGGTCTTAATATTAACAGTCTATGGTCTCGACCGAGTCCAGGTGACTTTATTATGTTTAATAATAATTTTAGAGGGAAACACAGCTTAGACGGGGATGTCGTTGTGCTTTTCACAAGTTTAGACAGCTAGCTAACGCTACGCCTCCGGACGTTAGCCTAGCCTGTTAGGTAAATATTACAACTGCCTTTGGTGTTGCCTATATATTCCTCCATGTTGGCGTTTTATACCATAATTGTATTGAATGAAATAGTAAGCTTTGTTTCTATGAGATGGGTGGGTTTTTGTTACGTTACACACAAAGCTAACTTGCTATAGTTAGCTATATCCGCTAGCATACGTACAGACTAACGTTGCGTAGCGAGCCAGCAACTTCGGCAGTAGAGTTTCGGTAAGCTAGCCACGCCAGCGTTGTCGCCCACAATCAACCTGCAGTGATGTTTGAAATGGAGACACGCATATAGTTTCTTTTCCCGGAGATCCTGGGCATTACTTTCATTCATGACGTTAAAGGCAAAGGCAGCGTAGCCCGAGTGTGGCGGCCTGGAGAGACGCGTCCGACCACACGGCGGTGTGGAAGCCGAGCTACATCTGCGGCGAGCAGTCTGCAGACCGGGGGAATAACGTTCAGGTTCTCAGGGACCAGGTCTGAGCTCCATGATTCATCGAAAGCCTGGACTGGTGTGGATGTTTCAACCTCACAGACAACAGACACGGACAACCTTTTAAAAAAAACCTTTTGAAGGATACAACGGTGTACAAATACGTGTACTGTTGAGTATACTGTGAAAATGTTTTATGGAGCTCTCAGCTAATCGTAATCTGTAAAATAATGATTTTGCTCCAACCTGCTCCTTCCTTAAACTTGCATATGGATTTGATTTAAAGTTATGAGCTTTGTGCCCAAATAAATAGAGCATATGTTAAATTACCCTCTGTTCATTGTTGTTTAACCAAACTTTAATGTTTTCTGAAAATACATGTCTTTCCTATAACCCACGTCCTAATAACAATATAATTCAATATTTATTACTGTGTACCCCGCACAGTAATACTGGTCACCTCGTTCCTACACCACATCTGGAGTAAAGCTATATTGTCATTGAGGTGCTCAGTACTAGTACTACTGTAACAGTGGTAATAGTGGATTGGTGTTTGTATCATTTCTAACAGTGCTATTATGACGTATCACCATATCTTATTCTGTTTTCTTTAGATTATACGATATTAAGGGGAATGGCTATAATGGCCCATAATAACTGTCTTGATACTGTCATAAGACGTTTATTTTGTATAGCGTGTCTGTATGCAGTGAACTGTGTTGTCTAGGGATAAGCAGCCTGTCATATGACTCAGTCTAAAAAGAATGGTAAAGTTAATACAAACAATTAAAATATGGTGCGTGCTGGTTGGGGAGGACCATGATCCTGTCTGAAATGTCACAAACGGATTTAGGCATTGTCAGATCAGCTGATCGCGGGGGGAGCTGCTTGACCGGCGGCTCTAACGCACTCACTCCCCTACACCACCCGCTCTCCACCCACTCACTCCCCTACACCACCCGCTCTCCACCGCAGCATCGCCACCACGCGCACAAGCACCTGCCAAACAGTGACACGTTTTCACTGGAGGAAGAGGTAAACGCTTAGAAATAACATTAGGGGGGATGTTTTCTATCCCTATATCTAGAAAAGTGTACCAGTACTTATCTGAACTAAAGACATGATCACTGTCACTAGATAGAAAGAAAACGTTGACGTTCACTCGGTGCTATTCACCGATAGTACAAAGTTAAGTCATCGTATGCACTGCTGCGTTGCTAAATGGAGATAAATGAAGGAGACTTCTCCAAATCTTGGCAATTCCTCATTTAACCTCTCACATCTGGCAGGTTGGTAATTATACAGCTGCTGGCCTTTCCACCTCGTCCCCATCCCAGTCAGTCACCGTAGTTCTAGTGCTCGGCTGAGACTTCGCTCCCCATTGTGACGTCATCGCCGAATTGACTTAAAAAACCCGCGAATACCAAAAACTGACATTTTGTGGTTAACCTGCAACATGGGCTTTAAGATCAGAAGAACGTACAGATGAGTTTAGTCAGGAATGAAAGTGATCAATTGTATTTTGGAAAGAGCGTTGTATGGAATCCAATCCATTTTTTTGTGATAATTTGGTTAAAAAGAAACCTATATTTCAGATAGACATTTTTAAAGGGGTCAAATTTGACCAGAGGACAACAGGAGGGTTAAAGCATAAACATCAAGCCACTTGGGTAGTCTTCAACGAAAGCTCTGCGTGGAGCCTCTGCACAACCATAAATCAAGCTTTCAGCATGCTAAGTACAGATGAAACATTTTTTACACCCACCTCTTCCGAGAGGGAGCTTCATCCTCGGACTCTTCCTCCTCGGACTCTTCCTCATCAGAAGATTCAACCGTGCGCCTCCGTGAAGGGGGTTTCTGCGGAGGCTTGTTGAACTTGTCTGGGTACAGGATGGTGGGGCTAAAGAGAAAAATAAAATGATCTAGGGGGGCGTACAAAGACAAGTACTGTAGATCAACTGTGCTAGTTCTTGCTGTGTTTCTTTTTTAAATTTGGTGAATTCTGTGTACAAAGCAAGCTGAAAAATATTTACACTTGTCAAACTACAGTAGAAAAAAAAAAGAAATCACACTGCATTCACTAAAGAAAAGAGTTGGAGACCTTTCCTTTAAATTATTACTTCTATTTGAGTGTTTAACAATGGAAATGTATTTGACCTACCTCGGGTAGAAAGGGAACGAGAGCTGGTATGTCCCGGTGAAGCCGTGACCGGTGATCTGCTCCATCCAGCCGAGTACTTTACACTTTGTCAGGGTCCTCCTTAGATTGGCCACTAAAAGAAAAGTGACAACCCTTTTTCAGTGACAACATTTTGGATGCACAAACTTCCTAAACGATCACAGTGTGATTAGGTTTGATGTTAGAAAATAAAAAGCACCCATTACAAAACAAGCCCCTAAAGTGACACTCCACCCCAAATATCTAGATTTCTGAGAATCCAACTTCTTGTAGGCTCAAAACGTGGGCGCAAGACTTTGTGTAATTCTCTGCAGAGGATAGCGCCTGTGATCAGTCAATAGTGTGTGTGTGTGGGGGGGTATTCAGCCAGATAGACAAAACTATGCACTTCTGCAACATAGTGACGCTATGGATGGGCAGCGGAGTATGGTGCAGGAGTGGTTTGTTTCCATTCACGTTACTCATGTGTGAAAACTGGTCACCATTGGAATCCATTGTACTCAACGCAAAGAACAACATTGCAAACTTTTTGAGTAAATCCAATGGGCTTTTTCAACTGGAAACCTCATAATTTCAAAACTCAAATTTGAAATTACCTGAGAAAGCAGCCAGAAGTCAGCAGCAGTCCTGTTAAGTCATACAGTATCGGCGGGCGAGAGAGGGAAGTCTTACCTAATTGGTACTCCTTTATATCCTTGTTTGCGTCCAATAGGTGTTTGCGTAAAGTGGTGGTGCTGCAGGTTTTAGGTTCATTCATGGCTGTGATGGCGGCTGTGATGGCGTCCTCCAAGGTGTTGCCCTTTAGCAGGACCTTGTTACCGGTACGCCTCAGCTGCAACAGTCGGATAGAAACATTTTTCCTCATTTATTTGTCCTTCTTGCCTTCACCAAATCAGTTTTTTTATGTTGGCAGTAAGACAATCATCACATTGTTTACAGGCACCTTTGTTTTCCCAAAGCTTTAATGTTCTATAGGGATTATTACTTGGCAATATCTTTATCTCGCAATAACTAAAATTCTACTGAAATAGTAGAATACAACAATGATGCCCGAGCTGGCAAGGCAGCTTTATGTGTATAGCATATTTCAGCAGGGCAATTCAAAGTGCTTTACATAGAACATTAAAGAGAAGTTAAGAAGAGAAGTTTTTCCCACCCACACAATGCACATGGTCAATATACACAATTCACACATGAACACAAAAAGTTGCAGTGCAGCATAAGAAATTAATTATTTATATGTAATTTGTCTGATCTGTGCATGTATTTTAGTTAATCAAGGTTTAATTCAATTTTATTTATATAGCGCCAAATCACAAGTTATCTCACAGCGCTTTTCACAGGTCTAGACCGTACTCTGTGAGGTTATTTACAGAAACCCAACAAGTTACAGGTTACACACAAGATTTTAATCTTTTCATGGCAAAAATACAATTACTGCTAAGAAAGATCTTCAGCCTCGATTTAAAAAAACAGAGTTGCAGCGGACCCGCAGTTTTCTGGGAGTTTGTTCCAGATATATGGAGCATAGAAACTGAACGCTGCTTCTCCCTGTTTAGTTGTCAGTCTGGAGACAGAGACAGAAGGCAGACGTGTCCCAGATGACCCGAGAGGTCTGGGTGGTTTGAAGTGTAGCAGCGGATCACTTGATCAGGCCAGAGGCCTGTACTACGAAGCAAGATTTGGCGTTACCGCGGTAACTTCAGGTTCAACCCATGGTTTTGTGTATCTATTGTTCCTGGGTTAAATCGTCGCTGTAACTCATGCTCAACACCTAACTCGGGAGCAGGTTATGTGGGAGATTAGGGATCAGCTGATTTAAAAGCACCGCCTATGGACCAATCAATACTCGATTGATAATGCCATCATCGCTGGATCCGCTGGAGCTCAGAGACAGAGGTGCGCTCATAAAAGTTCAGACATTTAGAGACCGACAACCCCGTTAACACTCCCTGAAGGGTATTTTTTTATGAAAAGATCTAGATTTCAAGCGGAGGGAATTACGTAGGCTATAGGATGTTTGTCGGCTTCTTGAGCCGTGTGTTGCCAATGCGCACACGGTTTGAATTGTGTTTTTATATATATTTGTTATTTGTTCTCCGATCACTTTCCACTGCCAGGGTTGTAACTGAAATAAAAGGCTAAAGCAACGACAGTTTATGGAAAGGACAAATATAATTATGGTCAGATATTGTGCTTGACTGATGGCGAAGTGATATTGATAAGCGTTCTGATTTACAGCGTTAGATATTTTGTTGCCAGCTTTCCTTCCCGTTTTACGAAGCAGCGACTGAGTTCTTCATATTTATGTAGAATTATAGTTTGCTCTTCTTATGTGAAATATGCAGCTCTGGTAGATGTTTGCGATTTGTCGCGCTGTGAAAATCCCGCTTCTTTTATGTGAATGGGTCTCTAGATTGGGAAACCCTGGGTTGATTGAACTCGTTAAGCACTGTCGTGACACAGCTTATATGGCACCGTGGTTGTTAGGATGAGGTGAAGCCGGGGAACTGAAAGAAATCAAGGGCATGTTGATCTTGATTTGTAGTACAGCACGTGGCTAGCAAGAAGGTTCTTTGTTTGTATCCAGGTCATTTCAGGCCTATTTTTGTGGAGTTGGTACATTCTCCCCATGTTTGCGTGGGTTTGCTCCGGTTTCTTCCCACCATAAAGACATGCATGCTAGGTAGGACTACAGTTGAAAAATAGCTGACTGGCTAACGCTGGCGCATTTACAGAAATGCTGATTAATGTGTATTCTCCTAATCAATCAAATAAATAAATAAATGAACGGCCTCTGGAATCAGAGCTGATCCTGTGGGTGTTTTTTTTCTTGCAAATAAAACAAATGCAAGTTGTTTTTTTTACTGGTTAATGCTTAAAAATTAACAGATAATATCGAGTGAGAGGAGAACTTGTGACATAAACCATTGGTGCTCATGAAAAACACCACAGCATTGTCCAGTTTATGTGCCACTGGTCATTTAAAAAAATGACAGATTCAACTCAATTTGGGACACAAATGAATATAAAGATTTACCTGGAAAGTCCCTGTGGCTCCTTTCCCAGTGATTTGCTTCAGATGTCCTTTCTCTACTGCCTTCACCAGGGCTGTCTTCAGGACGTCTGGCCTGAAGACGAACCAGCGTCAGTAAATCATTAGTATATTGAATAACCCAAGCTACTAAATAAACATACACACAGCAATTACTGAGCCACTAAAATCCAGTGTGGCTGTGTATAGTTGAAGGTAATTCCTGAAAAATCATCGTTACCCCATTATGACAGTTTCTACCTTTTTATGTTGTTTCATCTTACATTTAAGCTTGTTAACTTGTTTTAGTGAGCATCATCCCATTTGGGACTGCAGGACCTTTCCCCAGTGACTAGCAACCTTATAGCCTCATTGCGTTTCGACCCCAGGGACCTGTGTCTAAATTAAAGTTCCAAGGACATTTTAACACGCAAAAGTATTACTGAATAACTGAAGAATCAACAATGAAAATAATTGTAAGTTGGAGCCCTGATCGTCTCTTAGTTACATAAAACAACGTTAAACAATGCTCCGTACCAGTTCTCGATGTTGAAGTTGGGGAAGTGCTGCTCCAGGTATTTCTTGATCAGGTTGTAGGAGGCCTCTTTGGGCTCACAGAGCCGAGTGATGATGAGAGGAAGAGCATCTCCCAGACACTCAGTCTTCTGAGCAGCCTTCTAAAACACCATCCGTTGACAGACATGACGATTACAACCACACACATCCCAGTGGCATAGGAAAAAGGAAACTGCAGACACGTCGTCATTAAATTAAGGATTAGATCTATGAGCTACTGTGATCTCCTACAAAAAAGGTATTCTGCTGCTGAGCACAACCTCGGCCCTTCAAATCACGTTGGACATTAATGAATAAACGCCGCAGTCCAAACTATAATGACAGGATTAAAACTACTTATGGCTTACATTTTGGGAAATACACTTATTTGCTTTCTTGACAAATGTTTAATAGACCTTTTTCATGGCAGACATGTCATAGTAGGAAAAGAACAGGTGTATCCAAAACCATTAGTGATGGCTGCATTCCACTTAGGTGAGGCCCTGGTATTGTGCATGCTGACTCACTGAAATGGCTCACTGAGACACTTGCTGGAATTGAGTCATCGTTAACCCTTGTGTTGTCTTCCAATCAAAAAATGAAGAAAAAAAAAATCTATTTTGTTGACAATGTTTAATCAATGTTTAAGTTTCTTACATTTTTGTCCCTTTTTTCGATGTTTGTCACTTTTTGACGTTTAACACTACGTAACACTAACTTATTAACTTTAGTTTTACAGTTATTTTTGGAATTATGGTCGATAAACCTCATTTATAGAAAATTATACCTAATGTTTGAGTTAGAAAAGCAGAAATTAGGAATTATTTAGACTAAAATTAAAGGAATGTATGTTGATGGATAATCACAGACTGGAATATGTCAACTTTTACTCAATACTATTTCAAAACCACATCAATTTGTTTTTCAAAAGGCTATAAAATTGAATAAGAAAATTACCCATCAAAATCCCCCCAAAGAGCGTTGTGTGGAATCAATCACATTATTTTGGGTAATTAAAAAGAACATTGATATAGGAAAACGGGTCAATTTGACCCGACAACAACATGAGGGTTGAGGTTATCAACTTCAGCTGTGCTTTTCCTACTATGACCAGTCAAAAGGTCTGCTGTGAAAAAGGTCCATACCACTGGAAACAGGGCTCTGTCCAAGAGTAACAAATAGCCAACACCTGTCAAGCTAACAAACACGTTTTCTCTCATCCATTTAATCTGTACAAAAACCTATACATATAAAAAACACCACAACAGTTACTAGAGCTCATGCCAGGCAGCCAGCTAAGAATCCAGGAAGTTGCAGCTCCCTGCCAGGAAATAGTCCGGTACATAACTATTGTACATCACTTTACTCGGGAGCTTGGTTGCAACATACCTTAGAAGAAGTGGCCTGCTTCCCAATGGTGAATGTTCCTGAAAGGCCTTTACCCTTTAGCTGTGTGAGACGGATAAAAACAAACCAACAACAATAACGGTGAGCAAACCGGCCACAGAGACATTTTAATGGACATCTGTAAAATAAAACCACCATTTGCCAACATAGCTTGGGATTTCTGTTGAAGTGCTGTGTATAGAACACTTGTCTCTAATGGCACTGGACGCAAATATTCCACTAGTCGTGTGTTGGCTGTTATTAATTTTGAGATTGAGAGCTGTGTCATTCACACAGAATTAACCCTTGTGTTGTCTTTCTGTCAAAAGTGAAAATGAACATTTTTGTTGGTGCTTTTTATTGATTTTTTTTAACTTTTTCTTATGTTTTTGTTCCATTTTTCAACACTTGACACTTTTTTTGAAGTTTAACACTACGTAACACTAACTTATTAACTTCAGTTTTGTTATTTTTGGAATTTATGCTCAATAAACCTCATTTATAGGATATTATACCTAATGTTTGACTTAGAAAAGCAGAAATTAGGAATTATTTTGAGTAAAATGAAATGAATGGATGTTGATGGATAATCACAGACTGGAATATGTCAACTTTTACTCAATACTATTTCAAAATCACTTCAATTTTTTTTTCAAATGCTATAAAATTGATTAAGAAACCCCAAAATTAATGAAAGTAGAGATTTGATTTGTACTTGCCAAAGAGCGTTGTGTGGAATCAATCATGTTATTTTGGGGAATTACTAAGAACATTGATTTAGGAAAACGGGGCAATTTGACCCGAGGACAACATGAGGGTTAAGACTATGCTTTTATGTATGTTCTTTGCATGGGAGAAATATAAAACAATAAAAGATGTTCTCCCCATAAATTACCATTCTTTACCTGTTTGATGGTGCCCTTCTCCAAATGTTTCTTCATTGCTTTCTTGATGAGAAACTTCTTCTTGTCAAGCTCCATCCCCGGGTATTTTTTCAGAATATATTTCATAACGGACTGGTATGAAACCCCAGACTTGTCATTACAAGACTGTAAGGAGAGTGGACAAAACAAATACACGTTTTTCCTCTTTTTTTTGTTAAACAAAAAGGAATAAAAAAATAAGACCACACGTCACTGACTGCATTGATGAATAATGGATTGACAGTGTTTGCACACACCGTAATAGCTTCGATGAGGATATTATCCACTTTGTTCTGAGTGCCTGCAAAGTTGGTAACAGGAAGCTTTTTGCTGGCAGCGACGCTAGCCCACGCCGGAATCGTCCTTTTCACCTTCTTGACTTTGGCTCTCTCGTACTTGTAGCCGTCCTTCAACCTGCCACCAAAAAAGGAGGAGCAAAACAGGTTGAGTGAAGGGGTTCGTCTCTTTAGAAGCGATATTTCACCGTGACCGTTACCACCCTTATCTTTATCACATCCTCACCTTAGTAGGAGAACATAGCAGTGTGTTGCACACTGTCCAGCCGCGCAGTCCTTGCATTTGTCACTTTGTCCATTTGTCACCGACGGGAGAGACAAAATTAAGTTTGAGAACATCTGTCTTAATGATCACCATGGCAATTGGGCCCTACCTGAAGTGCTATGCTAGTGTACTACGTGCAGAAAAGGGGTTTGCTTTGTCAAGGTCAGGGAGAAGAAAGGGAGGAGAAATTATGAGTTATTAATGTGGGAAGCCAGGTTAAATGTCACTAACCTCTCATCACATACAGCTAAATATGAGGTTTTTCACTGTTTTCTTAGAATGTCCGAGTATCGGTACATAATTTTGAGGAATGGACAAAAGCTAAATGAGGATTTTTCACTTGTTTTCTTAGACTGTAAAATGTAATTTTGAGGAATGGTCAAAACAAAAGATTTTTTTTTTTTTATGAAGACCAATTTCTCCATGAGGCTTTAGAAATGTACAATTTGATCAACTACAGAAAATCTGCAGGGTTTTTCAAACATCCGGAACCTATTTTTCTTAATTTATTATTTAATAAGTGGGCAAAAAAAAGTTTTGATTTTGCATGTTTGGTCATGCATTATTCTGAATGTATGTAGCTTGCAGTAGATAATGCTAATCTTTGAGCTTTCAGATGTAGACTGAGCTGGTAACAAATTGTCAGACTTGCATGACGCTTCCGTCCTCTCCTCCTGGACTCCTCCAAGACTGACGGACAAAGGGGCCGAGACATTTGTCTGTTATGAATGTGGCTGTGACAGGTCACATCCTTTGGAAATGCAACACTGCAACCATAAGGAGGAGCAGTCTGCTGTTATCCAGCAGAGGCAAGGATAATATAAACAGATAAAAGTGCTATCAAAGTGAAATATCGCAGTGTTCAGCGTTCACACTAGCTCTCTGGTGAAACTCACTCTTTCTTCCCTGTCCCTTCTCCGTCCTTTTCCACTGCCGCTTCGTCGGCCTTCTCTCCGTTCTCTGTGGGCTCCGTGTCGCCCGGGGCCTCGCCCATGGCCTCGCCGTGGCCTCGCCTCCTCGCCTTCGGCTGCCGTGGCTGAAGATGCGGCCGGCTCCTCGTCAGCGGAGGGCGACTCTTCTGAGGACGCTTCAGGCTCTGTGAGAATGAAACTATTTAAATTAAGAGCAAAACAATATATGCAATAACACTGAGAATATCACAACAAATTTAGCTTTTGTTTTGTAGTTGACCATTCTACTTTGGAAACATTGTCTTTTGTGGTTTTCCATTTTGTTTGTTCAGCTTTGGGAAATCATTAGAAAATGTAAGCAATTTATTAAGAGAGCCACAGCAGGAGCATTATGAACTGCCGGTCTCTCTCCAAACTATCACTATCCATAACGTTGAAAACCTAAACCGACAAGTATGTACTGTGTGTCTGACTATTTTAAAAATACATGTTGGGTGATAATGTTAGCACCCACAAATAAAGGTTTGCAACCCATTGTGGGTCAGGACACTGATGTAAAGGGGGTAGGCATAGACAGATGGTACAACATGCAACAGACAGACAATGGCGTGTTTATGTTGCTGTATTTTCTCTTAAAACACATGTACTAAAGGTTGATGGTACTGCTGCAGTCGTGCAGGATTGTTCCAACTTTCCAGCATGTCATATCAAGCCTTGTTTTGGCTGATTTCCATACTTTGAGCACTATTCCGCCTTGCAACTGCAGATTGGCCATATCTGATGTAGTTAAGCATGTACTCTAGCATTACTAAATATCAATGCTTGGGATTTTTATATCAAAACATTGGGCAAATGTAGGGCTGGGCGATATGGAGGAAATCAAATAATCACAATATTTTTCACCAACTACCTCAATATCGATAATGCAACAATATTGTAGCGTTAACCATTGGTGCTTTCACAAAATATTTACACAATGAGGTTTTTGATAAATAATCATAAGTAATGTGAATATAATGACTAAGAGCCTTTAAAACCAGTTATGCCATATTACGATTTCCAAAATCTAAGACTATATCTAGTCTCATATGATGAAACAAACAAAAAAAAAAATCTATATTTTCAGCGGCAATACTGTATCGATACACAGGCGCCAAGTATCAATCTTTTATTATATGTGTTGGTCAGTTTGTTCCATTTTGCAGCAATACA
The DNA here is from genome assembly GCA_013375575.1 of Percina caprodes. Taxonomy (NCBI): domain Eukaryota; kingdom Metazoa; phylum Chordata; class Actinopteri; order Perciformes; family Percidae; genus Percina; species Percina caprodes. The sequence continues at coordinate 146,222 of JABXJD010000301.1, read as the reverse complement.
ATTGAAGATTGAAAATTAAGATATGAACAAAGAAAATCTTTTTAGATGAAACAGTTGTTGACAAAGTTTTCTTTTGGGGACATCATTTGAAATTGGGAAAAATTAGAAGTTGCAAAATATCACAGAATATTGAAATATGTTTAAAATTGCAATAATATTGTATCATGGCATAAGTATCGTGATGATATTGTGTTGGGAGGCGTCTGGTAAGTCCCACACCTACTTATATCACGATATATTACCCAGCTCTAGACAAATGGCTTAAATACGACCCCCACTAATGCAATTAATGACTGACCCTACTTTCTCCTCAAACACATGGTGTTACCTAATTCTAATTTAAGTGTGCATGTCTCTAACCAGCACCTGTTTACTGGTTCCATTTATTTATTCATCATTCTCAATTTCAGAGCTGTTTGTACTGTTATGTAATAACATACTATTTATTCCAGCACCCCTTGCACTGTGCTCCACAATTTACATAATCATAATTTACTTCTGCACTCTTCATTGCACCATTGCCTCAACATATTGTTTATATATATATATATATATATATATATATATATATATATTTTTTTTTTTTTTGTGTGTGTAAGTACATTGTGAGCAATGGTGATCCAAAGCAAAATTCCTCGTATGTGTCCTCATACCTGGTAAATAAAGCTGATTCTGAAGCAGCAAAATAATTGTAGCATTTGATGGTTTTAATTATCAGATCTAGGGACTTGTTCACGTGGTGATAGGTTGTAAAACAAACTTTGCATGGCCACAACCCATCTCCAGACTGAAGACTAGGGTTCGTGTCTGTAATGAATAGGCCTACTGAGCCCAGTTCTATCTGTGTCCGTTCAGACGACCCCAGCCTCACCTTTCTCTGCTGCAGCGGAGGGGGCCTTCTCCGGGGTTGGAGTCGCTGCTGCTCGGCGTATCGGCATCACACGAGATTTACCTGGATGAGGAAAATGATAAACACGTAGCCGAACACCAGGAAAGCCCATTAGCACACACCACTGGCTTGAGGCCCATTCTGCGTTGCGTACGTGCGTGGTGAAACATGGTGCCTGTGTCAAGCCCCCTTCATTCATTGAGGCCCATTATCTCTAAACGGAAGAAAAGATGCGCTTGGGTTTCACAAAACGAAACCACTTTCATGGCGTTGCACTGCTCTCTGGCTTACCCGCCAGTCTTCACCAATACATTTCCATCATTTTCAAACAAGCCGGAAAATGAGTTGCCAGAAAATTTCGGGGGAATATCGCCATTTTGTCCATTGGTTTAGCTACACACACAGTGATGGCGTCGCACAAGGCAGATAAAATTCATTTCAGTTGCATGGCGTAAAAACCACAGGCCTACGTATTTCCAGTATCGCATCCGTGCAACTTCACATTGAGTTAATAACTTATCATACTGCAAATCAAACTTACCTTTTACTTGTGGAGAAAAAGTGAGATACTTTGGAGTAAATTTCTGCACGAGCCTTTCTTTATTTAGATTTCTCTGTTTACGAGCCCCGCCCCATTACGACCGTTGGTCACGTCACAGCGTCACAGCACGTCGTAGGGTTCCCACTGTCATGGCCGCCGACACAACAATGCCTCCACGGAAAATACCTCAAGCATAATATTGAGGTTTTATGTCCATATTTTGAGATAACGTGATGTGTTCAACCGTACAGGTCAATGCGATATATACACACCGTTAACCTAACAAACAGAAATCCATTATTATGGTACAAGCATTCAAAAACAGCTCAATGTTTTGAAAATGTGTCTCTGGAAAATTCATGGGAGTTGTAGTTGTCTAACGCTAACAAAGGTTAAATGAAGAGGAACGTAACTTCTCTTATTCAGTAACAGTATTAGTTAACGTTACACACTAAGCGTTAACTATAGACAGAAGACATCTGTCATCTCCATTTTAGTGCATGTATAGGTACTGAGCGTGTGTAATTCAGGCCTGTGTGTAACAGAGTGTACATTGTAATTCCCCCTTGGGAGACTAATAAAGCATACATTAATCTTAAGAGATTACAAACATTTGAGCTTTCTGGAAAAGGTAAAGAAATGAAAATACACAAAATGGTCACTTATACAATACTTGTGCTCTTAATCACACACATGCTGTATCATTACTAAGAATTATTTTCATGTCAATTTAATATGCCCATTATTTTCCCAGTTTGGTCTATGTCACAATTTAGTAATTTTACTTCCTCAAATTGCTTATTTTGTTTAACAGTCTTAAACCCAAAGATACAATGACTAACCTTGAAGATAGCAGCAAATACTCCCTATTAAGAAGCTCAAGCGTCCATATTCACATTGGGTGGTGTTAATGCTTTGGCAATCCCAAAACACGTGAACTGCAACAAATTGACCACACTGAAACATCTCAATTGGATCTATACACAAAAATATGTTAAAAAAAACAAAAAAAATACTGTGGTCGAATACAAGCAAGAAATTAACTGCTGCAGCTATTTAGAGTTATGTTTTAACACGTGTCGATGCTTTAATGGCTCAGCAGAACAAATGAGTGGCTCATAGTGACTCCAGCTGCTCTTCCTGGGACATCATACAGCTCTTCTTCTGAGGATGCCAAGTCGTCCAAAATGGGGAATGAACACACACACACACACACAAACACACACACACACACACACACACACGGCGACTCACAGCTCCAAACAACCACCAAAAGAACAAATCATGACAATCAGCTTCTTTTTTTTTTTTTTTTTTTTTAAATACCTTTTTTGTCTTTAATATATTTACAAGCTTTAATCTGCTCTGTAGGTCTGAAGAATTACAAGCATTTCATGTTCAGCGAACCTGGCCATTTGCTTTTTGATGTTGCATTTTTGCTTGTTTCATTTGAATGTATCCAGTTTGTCCTGTGGACTGGCTTGCATCCCTTCTTGAATGCATACCTCTACCTCTCGTGAGGCATATGTACATATCAACGTAGAGCAAGCCAAGGCTGAGAGAAACACTTCCTGGTTATTAGGAGATAACCTTTGACCTCAACACAGACAACGTTAATAGTTTCTGTGCATCCATTTGTTTTTATCTCTGCTTCCCCTTCATCCCCAAATAACTTTGTTTTACCCTGTTTTAAACCAAACAGTGTGGAATCCAGGGAGGCTATTTTCTTTTAATTTTTTTTTTTTACAATTATTATTTTGTTATTATAATTAATTATATTGTTATTTCTGTTGTTCTCATTTGTGAGCATCTGCAAATGTTAAATAAGTTTCATATTTGCAGTCCTTAAAAAAATAATAAATTAAAGAGTCCAGAACCTATGTATCTTTAAGTCTCTTTTTAAAAAGTAACAAAAAAAAAAAGTAAGTTAAAATTTAAAACAAAAATATTTTCTATGTATAATACAGGTATTTAGTGCTTCTGCCGTTGGAATCCAAACTCAAAATGGCGGCATGTTTCAGAATCGTACCGCAGAAAAAAATTCCACCCGTAAAACATGTCGTCCTGCCCATACACCCATTTTGAATGTGTGTTCTGCTGTAAGGATGCAGTTCTACTACGCCGTGTCCCCCGGGTGTCTCCCTCGTCAATTATCTTCCGACTCCTCCTCCGCCTCCCGCAGCCAGGTGAAGAAGGCCGTGACAGACTTAAGGGCTACACCCTTACCCTGCTGCTCGGCAGCATCTTTGCTCGTCTCCCACCTGTAGAAAGCATCCTCCGAGATGACGTCCTCATCGTACAGACAGTCAAAGAACATCCGGAGAAGATCTGGAAGGCAAAGACACATCAGTCATCTAAGGCCTTTTAAAAGACAACTTTCTGAGCTGCTATAGTAACTCCCCAGCCACGTGTATTCCACTTAGTTCATTGGTGATGGTTTAGCCCACCCACTAAGCTTAAACCACGCCCCTTTCATAACTGGTGACCCATGTAAGGTAGAGTCTTGTCTGAGGTATCATTGAATTCAGCAGACAGTTTTTGATTAGTGATGTGTGGCCTGCCCCCTATGCTTAAACCACGCCCCTTAATAACTTATGACCTGTTTGATGTATACCCTTGTGTGAGGTATCAGTTTCTTTTTTATTGGTCAAGGTTTATCTGACCCCTATGCTTTGGCCACACCCCTTTCACAGCTATTTTCACTTTTATTTTTACAGGCAAGTCATTAAGAACAAATTCTGGGGGTGAATATGGGAACAGCAGTAAACTACTGTTTCCAAGGTCAATAATTAATTGATTCTAATCTGTCAAATAATTAGAAATGCATGTTCTTTAATGCATTTTATAATATTGTTGAAAGAAAAATGGAAAGATTATTAGAATTATCTGAATTTTTAATCCAACATGAAGGAGAAGTCCTTTAAATGCCAGAAAAAAAAAAAAGAAAGTATATTTGAGCATTTACAATTGGCCAAACTACAACTGGGCAAACTCCATCTGCTGATAAAGTTTATGTGACATGATCGATAGCTTCAGAGCAGATGCTAAATGGACCTTGTGGTGAGACTAGATTGTCTACAATAATATTGCACAATAATATTGCTTACACACACACACACACACACACACACTTTAATCTTTCTTTGATGAAACTAAGAAAAAGTAAAGAAAAATCAGTTTCATTAGGAGGAGGTGAGAGGAGCGAACTAAGATGGAGCACTTACTTGGAGGCTGATCGAGGGCGACGATAAGCGCCTGAAGTGCATAAAGTGCTTGCAGCTGTCGCTCAGTGTCTGAGTTAAGGTACTTGAGTAATACAGGCAATCTCCTCTGGATAATGGCCGTGTCCACTCGACAGTTGGTGTTATCATCTGTTGGGTAAAGCAGGAGGCAGAGTGAGTGCACGCTGAGCAGCTTTGCTCAGAGTTTGGCAGTGGAAATAGTGCAATCAGCAGTGCGGTTTTAGCAGAATAGACGGGTTTCTCCTCCAGGTGGTGGAGTGCTTACCTTTCACAGCTGCCTTACACACAGCTGTCATCAAAGCCCTCAGGAAGGGAGACGAGCTCATCTGAGATTCATCCAGGTTTGCCTGGGAAATGGTGCAGAGGACAGAACACACATGGCTCAACACATCTCAGCAGTTATGCTAGAAAAGAACAGCAATCACCGTTTAATAAGAATACAAAAACACTGGTTGATTTTGAACCACTAGCTGGCAGAGTTTGATGTTTTTTTTTCTGAGAATTGTGTGCAAACTCAAGCTCATACCTCTACCCAGTCAAAGATTTGCTCGTCGCTGGCCATGTCCTCCAGGAGAAGTCTCTCCAGCTGCTGGCTCAGCTTCTCAGGTGACAACATCTTTTTGGACAGAGCCGCCTCAGGACTGGAGTCGCCCAACAGAACAAACTCTAGTTTCTGTTTGTATTAAGACGAGAGGACGTCGATATGACGGGGAAGTGACAAATGCGAGAGATGATGAAATAGAAAAAAGAAAGAGGAAGAGGACGGTTGGATGAGGGGGTGGGAGTAAAATGTGCTTTTTGTGAACTTCTTGTGTTACATAAGAATCAAGAAAGCCAATGAATGGTGACTGAGTCTACCTATCACTTCGATCATTCTTGAGGCCTTTATTACCAACCTGTTGTGAGATGAAAGCCTGGACGTCCTCTCCCTCTGGCAGGAAGTCAGCCCAGTTGAGGCCAGATTCCCTCCATAAAGAACCCACAGTCCTATGGCTCTGTGGAGACAAGACGATACAACATTGCACCTCTCTTCTCTGAAATATCTTATCTCGTTCCGTCTGGTTTCCAGGAAAAGCCAAATGAGCCAAAATTTGCTATTTATTAGTCAAAATAACCATGCCATCAAAAGCAATCAAATCCATTGTAGTGCAACAATAAAAGTGCATTTTTTTTATTTGACCAAAATATCACAACATAACCGATCCTTAACGTTGATAGACATTTAAAGAAACTATTAACTATGTTCAACCATAACTACAATGAACCTAATGATAATACTCCCCTGGCTTTAGAATGAGCAGATAACATAATAACATAACATACATAACATAATTAGACAAGTGAAGATTTAAGTGGTGCTTACCATTTGTTTGCATAGTATGTGCAGTACTTCAGAAATTAAGATCCCAGCTCTTCCCACAGGAAGCAAAGGTTTGCTTAATTCACTGTGAACAATTGGAGATAACACAAATTAAATGCAAGTCTGCCAAGAAGAATAAAAATAAAACAACACAATAGGACACTTGAGACAATTTCCTGTGCAGCCGTAAGTTCTCGCCGAAAATGTCTCCAAGTGTGTTAAAATGTCTAAAATTAATCTTGAAACTTAGTACAGGGAAAGATATCCAAACTAAAAAAATGGGGCCCAAAGGACAACCACCATTTATTTTTGTTCTTCAGGGAAAATATTGATCAAAATGGTGTATTGTGGTAGTAAACAGAAAGCTGTGCACACACAAAGCCAATACAACACAGTTGGCCAAAAGCTGGCCTTTTTTCCAGAGTACACACTAGGGCTGGGCGATATATCGATATAAAAAAATACATCAATATATTTTTAAATGTGATATGTAATTAGACCATATTTTGCGCTGCGATCCTTGCTCCAAGCAAGCTGCTGACCCGGAGCTCTCTGCCCTGCTCCCAGCGACCCGGCCACCGCCACGCTTCTTTCATGTTCACAGAGGGGGGAGGGGAAGGAACAGACACTCAGCCACTCTTCAACAAACATGGAACTGCAAGCTGCAGAAGCCCCAACCGCAAGGCATCGACAACCTGAAAAAAGCTCCAGCCCCGAAACAAGCGGTGTCCTATTACATTGCTAAAGATATGGTCCCTGTTGAAACTGTGGAATAAGTCGGATTTAAAAGCTACTGAAAACTATGGACCTGAGATAAGAGCTTTCCAGTCGCAACTACTTTGCACAAGAAGCACTGCCACAAATGTACACTGAAGTCAGGCAGAGCCTTGCTGACCGTCACCCATTTTGCATTGACCAGCGATATGTTTTCGAGCAGGACGTCTGAGCCTTACGTAAGCGTGACAGTTCACTTCCTTCAAGACTGGGAGATGAAAACAGCGTGTCTCCAAACAAGTTATTTCCCCCAGGATCACACCGGTGAGCATATAGCTGAGGCCCGGCAGGACGCAATTGCAAGCTGGAAACTCCAAGAAAAGCATCCGGTTGCTATAACAACTGACAACGGGAGCAACGTCGTCAAAGCGGTTGAGCTGAACGAGTGGCTGAGGACGCAGTGCTCCGGTCACAGACTACACTTGGCTATTGGTGAGTGCAGTGTTGTAAGGAGTATTCAGATATTTTACTTTAAACAAAAACATATTAAAATGTTAGTTTTTCCTAATTTTCCTTTGTGTCTGTCTGCAACTTTATGTTTTATGCTACTGTCTTGAACAGCTGAGCATTTAATCATGAACCTCGTGAAGAAACCTGTTTATTAACTGTTCACTGAAATAGCTGGTTTCAATAAAACTACTTGTGACATGTCCTATTTGGCTTTGACTTTGGCTGAAGATTTGCTCTCACTTTGCGGAAATAATATCAGGATATACATCGTATCTCGATATTCAGCCTAAATATATCGGGATATGACTTTTGGTCCATATCGCCCAGCCCTAGTACACACTAGGGCTGCACAATATGAGTAAACTATCTATGTTCGATTATTTTTGACTGATGTTAAGGGGAATGATGTATGGTTATTCTCAGTTTTATTTAAAAGTATTAACGTTAAAAAATGTTTGAAATCATTAAATGATTATAGTGTGATTTGTGAGAGAGCTCTGTACCAAACAGACTTTTTCTTTATGTCTGTAGGATACGATTTACAGAACGTGTCTGCAGCACCACAATACCTAATTCAGAATGGTCTGACACATATTTTCCTTCTAATTGGATATGGCACTAGACCATATGCGAGTTCAATACAATTGCAATTAATTGTGCAGCCCTAGTAAACCAAATTTGACATTCTTTTTAGTATATTTTCTCTTTGAATATCAAGTGAATGTCCTCCATACCTAAAGAGCTCTCTCATAGAGAAGCCCCCTTCTTTCAGCACAGGGCTGAGCAGCTCAGCCAGGTACAGCCAGATGTGGGGAATGTCGATGGCCATGTCATCCGCTTGTTCCAGCGTGTCTGCAAACCTGAGAAAACAAGACACAGTGGTGGTTTGGAAGCAACTTAGAACTATTATATTCTGTTCCTGTGGTCTAGAAGGTGAAAACCAGACTCATACAAGTATAGACATGTATAAAACACAAAGCTGCTCAAGTACATAAGTTACTATATTTAAGCACCAACAATATATAGTTTTACACCCAAATTAAGTTTTAATCATGTCAATCATGAACCATAAAATCCCACAAACAGGAAAAATAACAATTTCCTCTCTAATCGTTTGATCTTTGCCAATTTATTTCTACTTCTACCCGACGTGTTTTTCTTTTGGAAAACCACCATCAAGCTGAAAACTGGATTCCTATCGTCACTTAACAGACACATAACATTATTTAGACATTTCAGATTTTTCAAAATATTCTATATGATAATATTAGCTGGACAATTTTAAACATGGCTAAATTAATCTACATTAGTTTGTTTTTTAAAACTACAAATACATGAGTTTGCATGCACTTTGTTTGATCCAAAAATCAGACCAGCTAGGAGATGATCAATTTCCAGTTTTTCTATGCATCTTTAGTTTCACATATAACAGACAAATCAAAGCAGGTCTAACTATCTTCCGGAACGAGTGATAACAGGTCGCAGGAGCAACAACAATACAAAAAACAAGATACGAGGTGAGAAGTTTGTTATTAGGAGAGATACTTGAACTACATTAAAAGGTGGCTAATAAGCATTTGGCCATAAGAATATTGGCAGTTTAAGAAGTGATGAAGAACACAGAGGGAATGAAAACAAAAAGTGGCAATGAAGACTGGTGATGCAGCTGACTGGAAGTCATACTGGCCAGTGAGACACTAAGTAACTAAAATGAACTGGATACATAACACAAGGTATTATTAAAATAGGAAAAAATTCCAAGTATGAACTTTGGAGAACTTTACAATGATATTTTAGGTAGATCTGTGGATAACACAGCAACAATTAATGGGGATCCCAATTAACAATGCACCACAAACCCATTAGAGGAGGACATTTTGGAATAAGAAAACGTGTTTCAATCAATATTCCCATTTTATGGGAACACAGCAGTCACAATAACTAAAAGCAGGCACATATAAAAAAGACCAACTACCCAAAAAGTTAAAAATTAGTTCCTTGTCCATATAAACTGCTTGATTATTAAGCTAAGTGCATTATAAAGTACGTGAACTGACCCTTTGTAGAAGTGGGGTCTGGACAGGATGTTCTGCTGCAGCAGCTGGAAGAAGAGCTGGCCCATGTGGTCCCGTGTTATCTGACTGCGCTCCAGGGTCGACTCCACCCCGACACGCACAAAGATGTGCAGCTGAGAGCCCAAGTCCAGCTCGTCCACACACTGAACAGCCTCCTGCAGAGAACAAAGAAACATGTTCAAGACTGAGTGAAACTAGTGAGAGAAGGGGAACTTAAACACTACATGCTGTATATTTGAATTCAATTAGTACTATTAGCGAAATCTGTTAGTGTTGCATGCTCAGTGATAACGTGGGAAGATTAAAGCTTTTGTTCTGAACCTTACAGAAACAAATACATAATCCATTCTTTTCTAAAAATGGAGACAAAGCACATAGGCATTGAAATAATGAATTATGTGAAGACATACAAATTATTTGAACAATAAGTTGGTCCGTCTGAGAAGAAGCAACCATTGATTTATCTCTAACCCCCTTTAAATGCTGATGTGCATTAAACCCTAAACACTGACCACCTCAACAGGCAACTGCTGTTGAACCTCAGTACCTTGTAGTCATTTATGTGCAGGAACTCGTCGATAATGGACTTGGACTTCCTCTCTATCTCCTCCTCAGACAGAGCAGGTCTGTCGGGGTTCTGGACCACTGGCTCAGGTTTCACTGTCAACGTTAAAAAACAAACAGTGTCTGTCTGTGGTAAGAGCAAAATTAAGATCCATGTCTGGTACACTTTGATTGAATTCCCACATAAGCTCCAACTTACTCCATTTTGATTTGAATAAATATAACAAATCACAGATTATAAGCAAAACTTGCTTTCAAAAGTACAATTTGTGATTCAGATGTATGTTTTTAAGGGCAACATATCTAAGAAAAAACTATTCACTGACCTGACTAAAGAAAATACACACAACAACATTAATGGCCAAACGCAGTATGCTTTGGGGTTGAAACCTTTTGGCTCCTAAATTGATTTACATGTGTTGTTAAAAAACTAATATACAAGTCCATGTAAATGTGGTTAAAATAAAGTTCTGATGCCATTATAGTAATGTTTTTGAACAGAAGACAAAGAGGTGGATATCATCAGTTATACGGTATGTAATTATAAAATTATAAAAACATATCCAAGCTTTTTAATACTTGCTCATGGGTCAAATAAAAAAATCATAGAAAACTACCACTAGAGAGTATATACAGTATATATCATTGTCATGTATGTCCAGTGCTGCGCAGCACTGTGTGTCTCACCAGGCTCTCTGACCCTGCTGCGCTCTGGCTCGGTTTTGTCCTCTGTGACACTGGCTCTCCGCGGCTCAGCTCCCTCTCGCTCCCGGTCTCTCCGCGGTGGCTCTTCGGGGGTTTGACTCTCCAGCAGCTCCTTGGAACTGCCTCCCCTGGTGAATGGTCCGGGCCGTGATGATGGAGGGGCAGAGGTCAGCTGCTTCTCACCGCGTTCTCTCCCTGCGCCGCTTCGATTGCTGGGAGTCAACAACAAAAGAAAAAGCAAACAAATGCGTCAATTAGGATGATACTGTATCAGAGAGATGAACTATCAGAAGCACATTGATACCCCCCTCGAAAGGGCAGGAGCTCTAACCATGACCCTGATGTTGTCGTTTACCTTCCCAGCGTTCTCCTGGAGTCAAAGTCTGGGTTCTGTGGAGGAGTAGTGGAGGGTTGAGGTGAAGGCGTAGACTGCAGGGCAGAGTAACGATTGAGGCCAGCTGTCCGGGATAGTTCTGCAATGGAATGAAAAATGTGAGATATGAATGACCAGAAAATCCAGACAATTGTAGATTATTAGAGTTAATTTGTTGATGCACTTGAGTCACTGTATATTGTATGTAGTTTATAACAGGAGAAGACATACAGCATTCAGGAAAGAAAAGAATCAGTAGTGAGCTTCAGGCTCAAACTTAAGGTGTCAATATGCATCAACAGAGGTGCTGGCCAGATGGTCTATCAGCATCCCAAACCCCTCCCTGCGGCCTGCAGAACTGTGCAGTACAGACAAACCTGAGTGTATTTGAATTGCCATGACCAGTGATCAACCTTGGTTGACTTGGTTTGAATTGACAAAAGAAGAGTTGAACGCGGGTCAGATAACCCTAGTCCTATCCATTGGTGGGAAAGAGATATTGGATCTACAATGATTAATTACCATGATTACATGAAGTTTACAATTGTTACAACTCGGATCTTGATGTCAACAAGCGATATCTGAGGTGAGGCAGAGAGGGACGGCCAGAGGGATAACGGGTTAGTGTTACCTCGGAGTCATTTTTAGTGTTTTGCTAAAATGAACGGGCCTCTGAGACACAAGATCAATGTTTCGATCCACTGTGGTGTTGGATCAGTTAATACATGTTTTCTTACCTGAGTCACTGGCCTTGGCTCCTCCACTGCTGCCCTTCACCCACGTGACTTGAGCCCGGGGACCCAGCTGGATCTTCTCATCCATTTGAGGCTGCAGAAAGAGAATCATTTAAGAACAAGCTGCAAAAGGCAAATGGGGACAACATTCGAGACAGAATGAATGACCCAGACTTAAAACTACAGGTCTATGATTGTCACTTTAACGTTGAGCTGCCAGAAATACGTCAATCAGTGTAGATACTAATATACACGTGTGACATAGGCAAGTTATTTGTTTAATAACTATGCTTTCAGTTTACTAAATTCCTCAGTAGTCCATCTTGGTTAAAACCTTTGATTTAGGATATGAATCAAGGACAAGCAGCACTCAAAATACAGTGTATATCATGTAGTATATTACATGATTTGTCAGAAAGGATTAGTGAAATGAGTGTTCTCCTAGTGGGACTAACACTGACAACATGGCCACATTCCTCCTGCGGGTCTAACTCGTTTTTTCTTTTTTTTTTACAAAGCAGTGCCTCATGGATCCAGCAGGGGGACCACTGAGCATAAACCACAATAATGTAGATCAGATGAGGGCAGGGACAGTGAAGAAGTACACATGATGAGCCACAGGACTCCTCTTGGTGCGGTGTACAGAAACTTTCTAGAACAACCACCACCGGCGAAGGGTGGGGGACGTGAAAAAAACACTTTCCACTTTCTTCACGACACAAAGAACCTCAACAATTTATACAAATTAAAAAGCAGACCTGACAATATTCAGCCAAGACTCAGTGTACAAAGCAGCCTGTAGAATCATCAAAGAATAATTACACTAAATAAAACACAACAAAATGCTGCAACCAAGATTTCCAGGCCCTCTTTGGTCAAGTACGGATGGTAATCGATTCTTAGATGCATCGTGATTCTCTCTAGAACGATTCGATGCTTGATTCTGATAAGTTAATAATCAATTTAATTGCTTAATGTTGTATATATACATATGATATAATAAGACATACATAAAATAATTAGGCAAAACACATATAGGCTTTTCATCTACTTTAGCACATTACATGTGACCACCTCATGTCTCATGTTCTAAGAAGCCAATACTCCACCTTTAAACATGACATGGAAGATCACTGTGAGAGAAGGTGACTCAGCATGTTTAAGGCTTAACAATGGTATGACTATAAAATAAAAACCTCAGTAGACAAAATATTTCATTAAAACCTTTGTGCGACAAATACTGTATATGTCAAAATCTAAGAAACTCTTTAATCTTCTTTAATTATATGCATATTTCTTACATCACACATGGAAATGTACATTAAAGAAATTGAGATGCAACAATAAATCGGTTTAGAATCGAATCGTGAGGTGCAAAGACATTATATCAAAGTGAAAGAAATTAAGAGATGCGTTGGTCCTATTTCATGAATTTTAGCACTTGCTTGGTTTATATGTATAAAAAAAAAAAAAAAAGAAGCAGCATGTGTCACCTTGGAGATCTTTGGGATCTTGGTGGGGTCGATGGTCCTGCTGTTCTTTGTCATGGGCACAGTGTTCCAGGTCTCTTCTCTCGGCATGCGCTGCTGATCTCGCTGATCTCGCTGATCTCTGGGATCTACCAAGCCAAAGAGACAAACATACACACAAAACACATGGTTTGAAATTAATTCAGTGGAAATCTAATGGTATTTTAATTCATTAAATCAACTGTCAACGCTGACAGTGTGATGCTTTGTACTGCTACACATGATGAAGTATTAAAAGTCTACTGGCAGGAGGGGGCGTTTCCTGTCTGCTGTTGGGCACAATAGCATCTCTGCAGGCTATAGGGACAGGAAGTCTGTCTGTCTGTCTGCTTGCAGGCTTCCTGAGTCACTGTAGCTGTGCCGATGTGTCTCTAAGCTTTAAAGAGGATTTAGACTGCAGGCCTGACCTGGCCGTCGCTTGCTGTCCTTGGAGAGAAGTTGCTGCTGCACTTTTCTCTGCTCCTCCTGCTCTTCAATCTTTGCCTCCTTGTGGATCTGCTCAATGGTTTTCGGACCCTGGTCAGCTCTCCTGGACACCCAGTTGTGCTGGAACAAAAACGAGAACCACAATGACCTCGGAACTGAACCGTGCAGTAGTGTCAGATGCAGTAGTTTCAAACTGAATTCTTTCTCTTGATCGGACCCATTTCAAATGACAGCCCAGATATAGCGATTAAAGCAAGAAACCAGTTGGGAGCCTGAAATGCTGCCCTAGAGAAAATGTGTACTATTTATTGAATTATATAAATGTAATACTGCACCATAAATTCAGGCATGGTGCCTGAGAAGTGTGTGTTAACAAGGTTATCAAGGTTATTCAATTAGCTTAGATTATATATGATTAGATATTCATTTTTGGGCCATTCCGTGATGCTGAACATGCCGTTGGATCCATTGCACTGCTTAAGTAGTCTTGTTAAATTGTAATTTTATATATGACAAGGGTGGATTCTGTGGTTCCAGTGTCTTGGATCCTCCCCCGTGCATGTATTTACTTACCATGTTAGTTTATTTGACCAGGACAACACAGATAAACATGTTACTTAAGGAGAAACAATGTATCAGATGTAATCCGTGTTCCCCTTATAATTGTACAGGCTACCGGGTGAGCCGCCAGGCCAATGGGAAACCAGAAGACTACGTTTAAAAAGAATAGCCTTTTAAATGCTACACTGCGTGTTGGGAAATAATGGGAGTAACTGGTGAACAAGCTTTAAATAGTGACATATCTTCTAATTATTCTAATTGAGTAGGTAGTTGTACAGCAGCTAAAAGGCTTTTGAAGCAGTTTTTTTAAACAAGAAATCCTTTTTATTTGAAAGAAGGTTGGTGGTTTTATAAATGGATATGATTGAATGACCAGAATGTCAAGTTCCAGGAGGTCGGAGAGATCAATTAGACAACCTCCTCTGTGGGGAAACTGATGGTGAACCAGAAGTGGCCTAAACATAAAGCAGGACAAAACTAACATCCCAACCACACACTTACCAATCTCAGGTCTATAATGTCTTGTAACATAAATCGTATGCGGGATGACGTCTTCCTCTCCTTGACGATTTTTTCCATCTGATTGAAATACTGATCCATCCGAGGCTGAGGAAAGAGAGAGGGAGGAGGTTCATTTGAGACATGAAGGTTATACTCTCCTTTTCTCTATTTAATCTACGTGTTTCAGGGATTTCTGCATTGTTTCACTAAACTGACAGATTGGTCAGTTTGTTACTTGGAGCAGAGGCGGTCCTGCCTGCCAGAAATTAAATTGGAACAATTTGGTACATGGCAGAACTAAAACTGTAATAGCTAGTAAGTATAGACACAATTCCCTGTAATGGTCCAACATTAAAACAGCCATGTTCAGAAAATTACCACAGTAAACATGATTAAACTCATCTAAAAAGTGATTAATGACCACATTCTGTAGCATTTAATGTACAATGACAACACTTTTATGTTGGTAAACAGCATAAAGATCCTTTAGGCTACATTTACATTGCTACATTTTGGTTTTTATTAAAGTTTTTTTGTGGCATTTTTAAGCCTTTGTTGACAGGACAGCTGAAGACATGAAAGGGGAGAGAGGGGGAGTGACATGCAGCAAAGGGCCGCAGGTCAGAGCCGAACCCTGCGCCGAGGACTAAACCTCCACATATGTGCGGCAGCTCCACCAATTGAGCTATCTGGGCGCGCAACATTTGAGTTTTGAGCCAAAAGCGATCTCCGTGCACACCAGTAGAAGAACTAATCTAAGTTAAACTAACATGCCCAAACCGCATATCTCACCAACATTCTCGAATACTGGGCATGGGCATGCCGGGGTAAACACGAAGCAGCATGGATACTCCTTCTGTTGCTGGTTGTTGCCATGGTAACATTAGTAGCTTAATCTCAGAGACTTTATGAGCCAATTACACTGGTGTCGGTGTTGCCAAAAGGTCTCCGTTTGCGGCCGTTGAGACTGAAACACAACCCTGGAGATTCCAAACAAAAACGGGTCAGAAGTCCCCGGGTTTAGGGGCTCTGAAACGCCAGAGCAGTGTGAACGCGAGGTGTAAAACGGAACAGAAGAGATTTGTTTTTAAACCGAAACGCAGCAACGTGAATGTAGCCTCCTTAGCAAACAGAAAATGAAACAAAGCAGAATTAAGTTGCTATGCTGAGTTCATAGCAGCCTCGCCACAGGTCAGAGGACTTTCCTTTTGCATGGTTGCACAGGATGATAAGGATCAAACCACACATTGCAGTACAGCAGAGAGAGAGAGAGAGAGAGAGAGAGAGAGAGAGAGAGAGAGAGAGAGAGAGAGCAGAAAGGCCCGCAGGTCAGTTAATTCTCTCCAAGCATCCGAGGACTCTCACTGGGAGTCAGTGATGTCAGGAGAGCAGGTCAGACAGAACCAAGCAGAGCATCCACTGTTTCCTCTCAACGTGAAAAGTTACTCCTGTGATATGAATATTTATAATAATATATAAGAATAACCGTTATCGCAGGACAGAGCCAGGCTTGTGGTTTCCTTGTTTCCAGTCTGTGTGCTAAGCTAACCTGCTGGCTTTGGCTTTGTATTTACCATTCAGACATGAGTGGTTTCAATCCTCTCACCGGCAAAAAAATTAAATAATATTTCCCAAAACGCTGAATTAGTATTAGCCACGTTGGCTCACTTAATAAACCAACTTCTTTTTCCCTGCCTCACCTTGGCCTTCTCAAAGTCGAGGTCCTTGCCGATGGTGGTGAGCAGCCTGCACAGACACTCCAGAGACTCCTCGTCATGGTTCTTCAGCAGCTTGACAACACAGTCGTGCATTATGGCCTCCGTCAACATCTTGAGCTTGAAGAGCTCGCCGATGAACCTGATGTTGCCGATGGAACGTCGCCGGGCCTTGTCCTTGGCTTCCTCCAGCTCTTCCTGAAGCCGCTCGCGCTCTGTCGTCTGCAGGGAACCAAGGGAACATTGAAGAAATATGCACCCTGGAGGTTATCCCAAAGCATCTCTGCCAGAATTTTATTCTCTCCCCCGTACTAAAAATTGCTCGTCACACTTGAGTAATTCATAGAGAACATACCGATGCAGCAGAGTCCAGCTCTTTCTGCTTCCTCTCGAACACCACGTCGTCCACCTTGTCTTTCTCAAACTCCTTCTGGCAGCGGTTTAGCAGCAGCTTGCGAAAGTTCACTGTGGTGTTGGGTTTGTCTGTCATGGGCACCTTGAGCTGTACAGAAACAGTAGCAGTTACAAACTAAACCTTTAAAAATGTTAAACGTGAACAGTGTCTAACAGACGAGGCGAGAAAACTAAACTCGACTTTTCTGCAACTTATACTGAAGGAAACTACTGCACTTAAGAAACAAATGTGTGCACAACCATTTCCATGTGTGGATTTTTTTCAAACGTAAAGCTCAAATATGTGTATATGCATGCTCTAATGTACGCTTAGGGTTACCAGCTCTTATTTATTTATTTTTTTAACAAAACTCAAAATGTTTTACCCACACTGTTTTTAACAGGGTGCCAGAACATGTGAGCGGAGAGCAAGCAGAGAGTGCGAGCAGGAGGATTTTAAAAAGGTTGAGCATTGTCCTATCCATGCTCCATCTACACTCTGGTCCCGCTCATAACATGAGTTAGAAGCACGCCTGAGCCTGTCCCGGTTCCTGCAGCATGAGCCATACATGCAGGTGATCTAAGCCAAGCCAGAACCCTTCATCCAGTGGACCTTTTGCTGGCGGAGTTTTTTTTTGGGAGCGACTGGTGAGCGATTTGAGAAGAGTGAGATGAAATCTGAGTTAATTGCGGAGCAATAGTGAGCAGAGCGGCCTGAAGCGGCAGGAATGTACAGCCACGAACGCGACAATGCTCACATTCTCACCGCTCCACTCTGCTCACATGCTCTACAGAGTTCCTCATTGAAGAAATGCATTTTTCATTCATTCACTTCCTGCCTGCTTACCATGGCGAGGCAGCGGCACATGTTTCCATAGGCCACGGAGAAGCTGGGCTCGTCAATGGCCTTCTCAAAGACCAGGTCAATGACCCCTTTGAGCCTCTCTTCTGTGTCGATGGTCAGGTCCGTCACCTGCTTCATCAGCTGGTTGAACTTCTGAGGCGTCAGCTTGTTCAGGATGCTGCGTACTTTTTTGAAGAGATCCTGAGGGGAAGCAGTCGTGATGAGGCCATCAATCAATTGTTTGACGATTATCTTGGACAACTTACTCTGATATAGGGCTGTCTATTCCTGGTAGTTTTTGATAAAGATAAAATTGATAACTGTCTTGTTATTATATGAAGTGGTTTCTTACCGGTGGTAGATTAAATCAATTATTGAGTAATAAACTCTCATTTTGTTTTCCTTTACAGAATTAGACCAAACCATTGATTCTGCTATAAAGCCCTTCAATCAAATGCATTGTATGATTCATTAATAATAAAAACAAGTCCGGTGCTGATATTAGGAAAGCTCCTCCATTGTGGAAATGCATGTGTATATGTTTGGCCCTACCTGTGTGTTTTGCGCTACAGGATCCTCAGCAAGGACCTCGGCCCTCTTTATGCCAGGTTTCCAGGCATTCTCCGATTTTTTCAGCTGAATTTCATCATTAACCGACACGTTCATGATGATCTTCCTGGGTTGAGGCCGCCGAGCCCCAATGTTCATAAGCTGCGATTGCAATGAAAGAATACAGCATGTCAATATTTGTCGTCAGTATACGTTGCCAACTAGACTATATTGCATCTAAGCAGTCACAATAACACATCGTCTATCTGTAATGGAAAAATATTTGTAGCCAAACACAACAAAAAACAAAGCTACATGACTTTATAAAAAGGCAGCTGACAGTTCCGTGTAATTTTAGGAGCCATGTGCAGACAACAATTCTCTGCCAGAAGACTCATTATTACCTTCTGAAATCCATTTAATAAAGCGAGACGTATCTGTAGGTATGTATGCGTGTGTGTCAGGGAACCTTCAGATCACACGCAGACGCCACACACAGAACGCTTAACAGCAGCGGGGGGAGGGTACCACCTTTGACTCCAGGACAGTTTGTCCTGCTTCCAACATTACATCAAATGTTACATGATTGCTGGATATACCAAACTAACTTTTCTTCACTTTCATGGAGCACGAGCAAATAGCTGAAGGGAACATTGCGACTGTTGTGTGGAATAAGGTCGGGGGTTGGGAGGGGGAAGAGGTTCTAAGTAACTGGCTTTTCAGTGTTTGTTATTTCACTGAGTGTAAACTCAATAATAAGCCATTTGCTATCACTAAATATCAAACAAAGCCAGACACTATATCGTATGAAGTTGCTCTAAGCTGTAGCCTACATTCACGTCTAACCAGGGGCAGAACGTAATGTAATCTCGGAGATTATTCCTTCACAGCGCTGTGCAATGCGATCAAATCTGAGCTTAACCGGGCAGACGCAGCAGTTTTCATCAGACTCACCCCAGGTTAATTAAGTCTACTGCTAACTTACAACACTAATAACACTACCATCGCCAAAATGCTCCCGCCAATCAAATCCCCTACTTCACCGTTAACTGTCAAGCCACTAACCCTGTATGGAAATTAACACCTCTGCTGAAATGTTAAATTTGTTAACAATCATATGACATGAGACAACACCATCCCTCTCTCTCCAATTTGAATTTGCTTTACAAAAAGAATACACCAGTGTTGCCAAAGCACAAGAACAAAGATACATACAAACAACAACAAGGAATAAATTAATCTGATATAATAATACAAGTGAACAGGATATTCACACACACACACACACACACACACACGTTTTCATTGTGATATTTTGTGATTAAATTCTGAATCTGCAACGTTCTGTCAGGTAAATACAGTAGTACAATATCGTCCTCTGATGTAGCTATACAGTGGTTACATATTAAGTGTTTAGGGTCCTTCTGTAAGTACTTTTGGGGACACAATTTGGTTTTGAACAATTCTACAAACGGCCAGATCCAAACGGCACTGTACTAGTAGATGAAATACGAAATCGGCTCTACTTACACTGCATCAGCTAAAAAAACAACAGAGGATACACTGTGTGTTACAGCAGCAGCACTTGAGCATGTTTACTATAATCAAACAAATCAAGACTATGACAATGGTAAACAGTGCTTGGAGTGATTTATTGGACGTGTTCTATGTTGAGCCAGCCTCTGAACATTTATAGATGTCGACTGAAACCAAGTGGAACCTACTGGAAGTACCTAAAATTGCCATCATTCCATTATCCTCCCACTTTTAGGGAAAGGTTTGAAAGATGTGTCGTATCTGCTCCACTTAAAATCAGAAAGTTATCTATTAAACATGAGGACCAATTGTGCGAGAAAAATGGAAAGTAGGACTTGGAGGGAGTGTGTGTGAATTGATAATAATTGTGGCAGCTTGAGTGTATGTGTGTGTGCAAGTCCTTGCAAGTGTGACTCACTGCAGCGCCTCGTCCTCCGGTCATCTGCCTGCCAAAATCTGCAAAGGCAGGTGTGAAATCAGGTCCTCTGGAAATCACCCGGGAATCCACTGCTCGAGATGGCAACTTGTTTTGGTTAATCTGCACGACACATAACATACACAATACATCATGAGACACACACACACACACAAGATGAGCTGAACAGCAGGGGGAGCAGCGATTCCTAATAATAGTGGCAATAGGGTAAAAGGAGTCCGCCTGGTGATAGTGTGTGTATGTGCATTTCTAACCCAGCGGTCCATAAAGGTGACCCTCTGTAAATGACAGTCATAGTACATTAACAGCTTTTGGTTTCTGCATTTTCACTGTACTGGTGATAAATTATGCTCGGCGGGATCAGAGGGCCATTCAGTGAGAGAAGTCAGAACCAGATGTGGAGGGGAAGGAAGAAAAAAAAAAAAAGAAACACAGGAGAGAGTGAAAGAGAGAGAGATAGTTGTGGGGGAGGAGAGAAGAACAAATCCAGCTCTTTGTCTTTCAGCTGTCCTTGACTTCCTCTCGACTCTTTCCCAGTGAGATTGAACTTTCTCCCCCAGAGAAAACGAGACTTTGGGATTGTACATCGCCGGTCTGGTTGTTCTCCTGGAGAGGTGGGGGAGGGGCACGTACTCAACACTGCCAAGTGTGACATAATGGCAATGTGATTTTAATCAAAACAGCATTTCAGCGGGCCATATGCTCCACCCATACGTATGTGTGGATCAGAGGAATGAACCAAACTCTGTGCGCTGGATCTTTGATCCACACAAGCTAACAAAAAATGTCTAAGACACTGGCTGTTGCTATGAGCTAATAATGAACAACCTTGTTCAAAGATGTTTATTCAAAACTGGAGCTTCAATTAATGACTTTCATCATTTAATCGCTTAGTCTTTAAAAGCTCAGAAAATTATGAATAATAATAAGGTGAGATTTTCAGTTGCTTGTTTTGTCCAAAAACCCAAAGACATGGAAATACAATGATATAAACAAAAGAAAAGCAGAACATCGTTACATCTGAGAAACCAAAACCACAGAATGATTGACTTAAAACAATAATTAGCAAAATTATTGCTGCTCTACACACTGCTGATTTTGTCCACCGACTCTTTATTTCAGCCAAATTAAAGACAAAACCTTAAACATATGTACATATTCATTTCCATTTACAGAGCCCAATATATGATGGACAAAGACAATGTACTCGCCACTTTCCATTTTAAAAGCCACATTTAGAGGAGGACCTCGTGAAGAAAACTGACTACACAGATAACTTTTAAACAACATTTGGCACTTTTTTGGTAGATTTAAGGACACTAGGGTCTGAGTATGTATGCAGGGTTATGGTTATCTGCAATGGGCTTACTCACCTTGTCCAGCACCACATCACTGATGGGCGGGAGCCCATCAGGCTTCTGTACGCAAGCTGGCATGAACTGGAAGCCCAACAGGAAGTCCCTGTCATACTGACGCTTCCCACTGGGCTCGGCCAGGTCTGGCCACCAAGCAGGGTTTAAGAGAAAAAGAGCAAATATACACATATATGAAACAGACAATAAGACAAGCAAAAGCTACACTAAGACAAGGCAGAGACCAACATTTGAATGTCAACACACAGAAATCATTGCTGCTACTGAAGAATCTGTTGTATTTTTTACAGAAATGTTTTGCCTATCGTAGCTTTAAGCATCTGACCAAGGAACGGAGCCTTTCTAACCTTCTATTTCCAGTGGGGCCCCTGTGGAGTTCTCCTTGTCTCCCGGGGTGACTCCACTGTCGCTGCTCTCCGTCTCTGAAGTGTGACCTGCCCCGTTCCTCATAGGCTCCATCTCGGCCTCACCGTTCTCCTCTGGAGCGGCAGGCTTTCCGCCAGCCTCGGGGCTGCTGGCAGGAGTTGGGGCAGGGGTGGGGGGGAGGACTGATGGTAGGGGCAGCGGGCTGCTGCTCAGAGGAGCTGGCTGCAGGGCCTGGTCTCCAGCAGGCTCATCTACTGGCCTGGGCTCGTCCTGTGTGGAGGAAAGTTTCAGTTTTCCGAATTATGGAAAACTGCTTTGTTATCATTTAGCAAGATAATACATTCCTAACAGCAATGGTTGCTGTCATGTCGCTCTCATATTTAAAAATTAGTAGCATTGCAATTTCCCCAAACAACACTGTCTATAATTATCACTAACAGAGCTGTAAGGAGATTATCTGCAGACATGGGGGAAATAGATGGACACATAAAGAAAGGGTTTAAATACAGGAGTGGAAAATGCGGATGAATGATTAAAATAATAGTCAAGGGCAGGGGACTCAAGGATGAATGAGAGATGATGAAATGCAGAGAGGGAAGATTGGGTCAGGTACTAAGAAAAGACAAAAAGGGCAACATATAGGGAATACAATAGGCTTGTTGCATTAGGCAGTACCACTGGTGGCACACAGTGGACAAGCCTATGCGTGTATATTTTTTCTAAACCATCCCTATTGCCCTTATCTGATATATCATCTGTACATGTAACCATTTACACACAGTGAAAAGGTTCTTGTATTTTTTTGTTTGTTTTGCTATGTTACATGCTTTATTGGACAATCAATCTCAGCAAGACACTATACTTTCATTGTTTCCAGAAATAAATTAACAGCTTCATGTGGGGGCACTAAATTTGGTCTCCAAGAGAGATAAAAAGAAGCAATTAAAAGTAAGTGACACCGGTTTCAGGCAATGTGAAAATTCTCCCACAGCGACAAGGCCAGAACAAAACTATAAAGGAGAGGAAAAGAGAGAAAGAGGTGATTTTACATACAGTGGGCTGGGCTAGCAATGAAGATGATGGATAACTCCTCGCGGTCGAACAATAACACCCCAAAGTCATTTATGTCTGCTTCCCCCACACACATGTGGAAATCTCTCTCTCTCTCGCTCTCTCTCTCTCTCAAAAAGAAGGAATATTTCTCAGGATATTTAAACTTTAGAGTAAGTCTGAATACTCGCTACAGCTGGTTTTGTCTGGTTTCCTCATCCTGAAGGGTGAGCAGTTTTGGGCCTCTTTTCTTACCTCATCATCCTTTTGAGGTGCATCGCCACTATATATCCCTTCATTTGGTTTCCTCCAGGTCTTTGGTATAGCAGAAGCAGTCTGATTAACTGCAGGGAAATATAAACGTGCTTTAGGTCACCATGGTTGCATCTCTTTTTGTCCCACTTTAATGATAGTGACAGGTGTCGCTCTGCAGCAGACCCACACCTATTGTTCACCAAAATACTAAAATACTAATACTTGTATATATATATATATATATATATTTATATATATAAAAATATAAAATATATACAATATATATATGGCAACAAATACTATATAATTTCCAGGTTTTTCTGAAGGCATGGCAACTGATCCCTATCTCTGACCAAGCAGAGAGTTTATTCTATTCGTTATTAGGGATTCGACTATGTCAGCAGAGTATAATGGAATTACTTATATTTGCAATTTAAGCACAGGAAAAAAAAAAAAATTGTGGACTCATAAAACAGCCTCTAATTTTTCGGCTGGACTATCACAAAAAATAAAACAACCTCAGTATTTGAGACACTCAGTCCAAAGAGTCATTACTTCTTTGTTGCAAGTTAAAAAAAACAGTAGTTGAAATTCACCAGATCCAGTACCTGTAGTAGGACTACTCCAGGTGAGTGCTTGTTGTTGGGACTCCGTTTTGCTGTCAGTAATGCCTCCATGTGTCTCTGTCCCTACTACGGGGATGAGGTCTTTAGTGTCTAAGGACTTGCTCGCCTCGTCGGCCTCCGTCGGGGCCTGCACTAGAGGCGGAAGGCCAAGGGGGAGCATAACTGGCAAAGCTGAGGCGGGGCTTGAGGACAGGGTCACTGGCACCACAGCCACAGGTGTCGTAGGGGCGAGCACAACGGGCAACTCTGGCCTCACGTCACAGGGAAAACTTTCAGAGGAAGAGGCCTCTCTGTAAGTGGGAGCAGAGGCCTGGGGCTGGAGTGCAGCTGAAGACAGAAGAGAAGGCTCCTGTGCTGTGGTGTCCAGCTCAGTCCCAGAGTCCGCGTGGCCATTCAAAGCCTTGGGTGCTGGAGAGGCAGCCAGAGTTTGAGGGGCGTCTGAGAGAGGCTTGTCTGCGCTGGGAGTCTGAGGTGGCACCAAAGACGGCTTGTGCTCCCCGACTGAACAGGCTGAGGCAGTTGACTCCCTGGCTGAGGGACGTTCTCTATTGTTGGCCACTGAAAGAGGGAGAGTGACAGGGGCGGTCATCAAGGCAGGGAAGGGAAGCTCTGGTTCAACAGTAGAAGAGGGTTCAGATACAGGAGCTTTGGCCTCAAGTCTCTCTACAGGCGCTTCTGGCTGCACAAGCCCAGGCGAGGAAGACTTCTGGACAACTGGCTCCAGTTTTGGCGTATCATCTGAAAGGATGAAGAGTTCAGATAATAAGTCATTCATTTAGACAAAGGCAGTATCTGCAGCATATACTGTACTTAACAGTTTTTGTTTTTTTAAATAGATAAGTTGTGTAAAGACGCTTAATCAATAAACTCAATAAACCAGACAGACAGAATGTTGTGTTTGTGCAGACCTGGCCCTGGTTTGGTGTCTGAAACCCCAGTGGTTGCCGGCTGCTGTGGCTGCTGTGGCTGCCGTGGCTCCAACGTGTAGACTCCAGGATGGGCCTGCTGTGGCTGAGGAGGCTGCTGCTGCTGCTGCTCTGGAGTCTGGCTGCTGCTCAGCTGCTGCTGCGATTTGAGGTAGAAAATGTGAGGATAATGAGGGTGCGGCCATAAAAACTAGCAACACAGAAAACCAGAGAGGCACAGAGATGTAGGCAAGCACGCACACAAACAAATAAACAAACAAGCCCGAATGCAGGATTAAGCAGAAATAAGGAGTCCAATGGGGTGTGGTTAGATTAAGAGGATGGCAATGGAGGACAAGGCAGAACATGGAAGATCAATGTGGAAGGAATGGAAGGAGGACGGGAACAGCTCATAACAATGCAGAGGAAAAGGACAGAGGGAAAGATAGAGAGATAAATAAAATCAAGAGGGGCACAAAAAGACAGAGAAAGAGAGGAAAGACTGTTAACATCCGCAGAAGGAACAAGGAGGAAGAAGTCACAATGTCCTTCTTCAGAATCCAAAAAAATTGTTTAATTTGGGCTTTCTTTTATAAAAATGTGCCAATGGCATTAGTACAACGGTTTTTGGCTTCAATATAATGACCCACAGCCCTGTATATTCCCCATTCTACACATTTACAGTAATTAGGGGATGAAATGCAATTTTTTTTTAAGAACAGAATGGGAAAAATAACAAAATCTGAGTGGATTCTGTAGAAGGAGCAGGGGAAATCAGACAGTACTTATGCAAGCTACTGTAAAAGATAGTGAGTGGATAGAAACAATGATATAAAAGAAGAAGGTTTAAAACAGCTGTTAACAAGACTACCGTGAATTCATCAGGAGAAAATTAGGTCTAAAGTGGTGTTAACAAGTCATGGCCCTACATGCATGTCTAAACTAACTAAAGTTGTATGTGATATTATTGAAATAACTCTTTTGTTGTTGTTGTTATTATTCTTTAGGCCTTTTGACCTAAATAGTCCCGGGAACATATGACCGGGAAAAGCCAAGACTGCTTGTGTAGCTGAAGAACATAAACTATAACTAATTATAGAAATAAAACTAATGTTTTATTTTTCCTCTTTTGTGCCCTTTTCTCTTCCACCCAGTATCACATCCTTTAGTTTTATGTGTATGTATATGCATACATATTTACACCATGTGTCTGCGTGTCTGTATATAAGGTTACCAGTGTGTCTGTATATGGGTGAATGTATGTATGTATGTATGTATGTATGTATGTATGTATACATATGCATATTCGTGTATGTGTGTGTGTGTGTGTGTGTGTATGTATGTGTGTGTGTGTGTGTGTGTGTGTCCATGCATGTATACATGTGTACATTTATAGGGGAGGGGGCCTTCCTTCCCACAAAATACCTACTCCTTTACGGTTTCCGTTGCTGCCTGTTCCATTACTAGTTCTCTTTTGAATATATTTTCAAACTTGCTTATCTGGACATTTCTTATATTGCCACCTTGCCATGTTTATGATACTTGTCCTGGAAAAACTCAATGAAGATATAATGAATTAAAATAAAAGAGAAATAAAACTATTAACAAAAGTGCTTTTTAGAAGTCCTAAGGTATGTTCTCGACAACATAAATTCTTTATGAGAGGGCAATATGGTTGAAAAAAATCCAGTCTATCACGAGCACATGGAGGACAACAGGAAGGATTAGGGCACGGAGTTCACACTGCAACAAAGCTACACGAGAGGGCTTTCCTCTCCTCAGCTGAATCTCCAGCCTAATCAGCTTACACTACCACAGCTGAAACTACTGTAGGTGAGTGTGTCAGAGAGCCATACCTGTGGGGGTGTAGGGATAGAGGAAGGGCGGCCGATAGGAGGCGTCGAATTTCTACTCCCTGAACCCCCTGCCATGATCTCCTCTGTGATATCCCGGCCACCCTGATTGGGGTCACGGATACGGATCTGGGAGGACAATGGCACAAAAAAAACAAACAGACCTCACTAAAGCACGCGAGTCTTAGAGCAACCCTTCCTCAGCCATTTCATATGCATGCTTTCCATCTGCAGCATTATACACAAACAGGAATTACATTTGTGCTCAGGGAAAGAAAACGGATCACTGACACTTTTAACATCAAGCATTTCACTAGCGATCATAGAAACAGACGATTATCTGCAGATACACTCGCAGGGTTTGTACACATTATTTTCAAATGTTACATTTCTTGACTTAAATCACAAGCTCAATATAGCCTTTCTTTTAAAAACACTATTTTGTAAAATAATTCCACGTTTATTTTAAACATGACATATATTGTTAACAAGAGAAAATGTATTCTGTTTCTCTCAAACACAAAGAGCAACCGGAATAACTGAGGAAACTCCATCTGCTGTATGACATGATTGAAAGCTCCAGAACAGCTACTTGATGGTCTTTGAGGGGATACTGTTTTGTCAGCTGCTGTTTCAGAGCCCAAAACTACACTGTAAAGCTCAGAAAAAATGGAAAGCTATCTACATTAATTAGATTATTTAGTATTTTTATTTTAGTAGTACTTTTTTTGACAAAAAAAACTAATCCTGGGAGGGAAAAAAGACAAAAGAACATCTAAGATACTCACTGTTTTCTTCTCACGCTTGGCTGGTGGAGGTTGCTGTGGTGTAGGCACTATGATGGGGGGTGAGGGGGGATACACAGCCTGTCCTGGGTAGTAGGGTGGTCCAGCCGTGGGGACGGGAGCAGGAACAGAGGGTGAGACAGGCGGGTGGTACCTGAGGGGATCTGAATCCATTTTTGAGAAAGTCAAAACAAAAGAGAAGAAAACAGATATTATTACAACACTGTTACATTCTCCTGCTTTGGGGGTACACAAGGCTGATAGGGGGTTGTGTGTATTTGTGGTGAATTTAGAATTTAAATGTGACATGGGAATAGCACTTGCAGTGTGTCGTGTTGGATTAATGACTCACGATATGGGGGAGGGTACTCCCCTGGCCCTGGCCCAGGATAGAAGGTGCCAGACCCTGGAGGCTGTACAGAATACTGCTGAGGAGGTCCCACGTAGGGTGTACTGTGGCGATACTGCAAGTAAAAAGGACAGAGAGAGACAGTTTAACACATCATCAGATCCTGTTTAAAAACGGCACACTTTTGCAATCAGTGATGTTATTTTTTTGAACCGTATGACTTTATTTGAGGGATTTTAAATCATCCTTCTGTGAGATGAGCGTCTTTCAAATTCTGCCTAGATTTGTATTAAATCAGTCAAATCTCACCAGTACGAGCTGCACCAAAGAGTATTGCAGGTGCACTACAGCAGCAAATTAGAATAGTTTTGCTTAATTTTCACCAAAGACAATTTGATGAATTTTACAAAGAAAAATGCTTTTATGTGAACTATGACCTATTCCTTTAATCTGTTTAATCTAAAACAATACCAGCTGCAGCCAGAGAACATTTTCTCAGTATTCATTCGCTGCAAGAAAAATGATCAAAACTGCTAAAGCAAATGTGACGTTACAATTATTTTCCTCAATTCTAATCAAAGAAAAAGCGTAATTCTGATGTTCAGAATCTGTGTTCACACGAAATACTGTTGGAAAACATATACAGTGGCTTGCATAACTTTACACACCCATGCTAAAGTTGATTAAAAAGAGGAGTAAGAAAAACATATTTTGGCAATTGATCTTAAAAAATCAAAAAAAATAGGAAACTCCAACCCCTGTATTTTAAGGAAGAACATTTATTTATTTCCAATACATTATTCATTCACAAAGAAAATTGGTGTCCTTAAAAGGTTGGATTTTCCTAATTTTTAAAATTAAGGCATTTAGATAAATTTCCAAAAGATGCTTTTTTATTCCTCTTTTTAATCAACTTTAGCATGCAAGCCACTGTATATACACATAACTAAAGCTGGAAGTGAGGTATAGATCAAATGTCCTTTTTAAGACCGAGTTCAGTGTGTGTGTGTGTCACCTGTGGGATGTAGTACTGTGCAGTCTGTGGGGAAGGGAAAGGCATGGGTGCCATGGTCATCATGATTGGTTGGTTAGTGGGGTAGACAGCCGCCGTGGGAGTCTGTGACCCAGGCCGTATGGAGGGTGTGTTTGTAGGGATGGTGGGCCTCGCAGTCTGCATCTGAGTCCTCTGGAAAAACTAAAGGCAACATGTGAGAGAAACACAGAGAAACAACAAAAGACTTTAAGTACTACCCCAGAAGCAGCAGTCTCATTTCCACATGCTGCCACGCTTATATCTAAAATACAAACAAGGACAGTTTTTCAGATGTCTTTACCATTTGGCCTACACATTTCTCACAGTGAGACAGTCCTGGTTTTAGCAGCAGCTTTTAAAAAAAAAAATAAATTGCTCAAATCTTATAGTGACTAAGGGATGAAAGGCAGAATCATTTTCAGGCCGACGTGCACACTTGTATAATACTATTACTATTTAATAGGGGTGGGAATCATGAGGCCTCCCGATATGATATCATCACAATACTTAAGTCATCATATGATATTACTGCGATTTTAAACATATTGCAATATATTACCTTTCTTCCAACATCACATTTTTCCCAATTTCAAATTATGTCTTCTAAAGAAAACGTGGTCAACATCGGTTTTATCTAAAAAGAAAATTAAATTTCTCTGTTTGTTCATCTCAGTTCAATTTTATTGCTGCAAAATGGGATTGTCAAGCAACATAACTTATATATAATAAAATAATATATATAATAAAAGATCAATAGTTGGTGTCTGCGTGTCGATACAGTATTGCCACGGAAATATTGCGATACTATGCTGCAGTATTGCCTATTCAATGCCTCTATAATCAACCCATACAGTACATGAATTACATGAATGAACTGCATCTCTAAAGTTTGGATTTTTTATTGTAACTGGCAAGCAATAATATGAGTCAGATGAATGACATCTGCAAAGTAGGGAGCGCCACTCTGTTTAGACATTTTCCTCCTACAATCATTTAATCATCTGAACAGAAGCTTTAAAAGCATGATTAATTCATATTGACATACAATTTAGTAAAAGGAAGCCATTGCACATAATCAGTGCAGCATGAACTGTCGTAATTCTTTCTAGACATTCACAATATGCCCTGTGTTCATCATGAAGGTTATGATGATTTTATGTTATTATTGTTATTATGAAGGTGGAAATGAGGCAGACATATACAGTGAAGTGGTGGATTGTTTAGGATAAGGTTTAGAAAAGCTTCACTAACTGAATGGAGTTTGGCTGCAGGACTTCTTTGTTGCTGCCAGGGGAACTTTGTGGTATCGTGATGTGAATTTTTTTTTCAGGCAACACAACAGTGAAAAACAGTAACATAAAAAAGACGTAAACAAAAGTCAATTTCTCTACACTTTGTGGATTTTTGGTGGTCTTATTTATCACTAATTCAAGCAGCTCTCCTTTATACTTTACTTAATCGGGATAGCATTTAACCAATTATATTACATATGTACTGTACGTTTAATGCCAATTTTTTCATTTCCTTTTAATAAATGAAACCTGATGCCACCTGTTACAAACAGATGTGGGACGAGATAAACGAAGGCATATCCCACAGCTATACACTCTGGCGGTTTAAGGTAGTGTTTTTGCATTTCATTGTGTTTTTAAATGTCTTTTTTCTAGGTTGGATAAGCAACAAAAGACTTTGGGGGTCTTTTTAAACAGCAAAGCAGACCAGACCTTATCGTCAGAGACCAGCTGGATTACTGTTTTCTGCAGAAAACTTAAGAGGAATAACCAAAGTTTAAATTTCATGACATCTTTTTTTTTTATTTTTCTATAATCTCTTTTTTTTTTATTCTGGCCAGTGTGTCTGCACTGTAAACAAGCTGCACCAGCGTCCACAGCTGTAGAAAATTAAAACTCTTGGACAGCTGAATGGCCTCAAATACTTCTTTTTGTGCCTGAACAGCTTGGCCAACTTTGCAGTTGTACTAAACATGACACACAGCATGGATCTCTTTATCAGGCTTCAATTTGGCCTTTTCTCATCAGTCACACAGCACAGAAAACGTAAAAATAAATAAATACTCAATTTCACTGCAGTTACAATTATTTCTATACAACATGTCACAATCAGTTAAAAGTTTAATATTGGACGGGCATTGTGTTTGGATGGGCCTGAAGAAAGCCCGCTATCAACTGCTGTGACTGAATTCCAAACTAGGGCTCAAGCTGGGAATACCCAGCCACGGTCACATTATGTGAAGGAAAGCAGAATAAACAATGCTGTAAAACCGTCTAAAAATACCCAAGAGGGAAATCACCTTTAACATAATAAACCAAGTTCAATGGCTTTATTGTAAATGGCCCTGTGGAAATCTGGGAAAGGACCAGGATACCGTTCATTACCAGCTACCCAAAGACAGTCCCAGTTAATCTCTGGCAAAGCAAGAAATAGGAGTCGACAGACAAAACAACTTTTCAACACTGTCACTGAAACAATTAGCGTGCTCTCCAGCAACACTGAAACTAGAGCGGCAATGATTAATCGATTACTTGTCAACTATTCAATTATTGGCCATCTATTTTAATAATCGATTAAATCGGTGAATAATTCTGATTCCAGCTTGCAGTAACCGAATATCTTTGAGTTGTGGACAAAACAAGACATTTGAAGACATCATCTTGGGCTTTGGGAAACATTTTTCTCCAATTTCTAACTGTTTATAGACCAAATAACTAATTGATTAATCAAAAAAATAATCAACAGATTATTCGATGATGAAAATAATCATAATAATTAGTTGCAGCCCTAACTGAAACCATACATGCGTCCAATGGGTGTCTGTAAAATAATATTAACATTAGATATTTCCAACAGGTAACACTTTTCTTATCACATCTTATACGCAATATAGTCTTTCATTCTGCATCCTGTTCATTAAATTGTGTTAAAAGTAAAAAGTGAAAGGTGCAGTAATGAGCTTTTCCAGGATAAAAGACGGGGAATACATGACTATAAAAGATGTCTCTACTGAACATACACTGTGGTGAAGATGAAGGGGTGCACAGGGTTAAATGTTAGGAGGGATAAGATTATTTAGAGATGATCCTCATCATGCCATGCAGGTCTGGAGACTTTTGAAACAGAGGTTATGGTTACCTGGATAGGCCTGAATCCTCCCTTGAGTATTGAAAGCAGGAAAGAGAAAAAAGCCAATGGGAGACCGTAGTAGTGAGGCTCAATACAAAAACAAGCAGGCAATCATTTGCCCACACACATCAAGGCAGGAAACTACCTGACACTGTAACTGCTCCTTAGCCACTTTGATTGACAAAAATAACTCATATAATAGAAAATACCCTCTGACTGAGGGTTGGTTGGTTCATTGAATTAAAAAAAGCTTCAAAGACAGTGAAAATGTCACACATGCATGTACAGTTGCACAGATATCTACATGCACATAATCCTTTCTCACCCAAACACACTTTTTACTACCAAGGCCGTATTTCCTTTCTCAAATTGCGTAGCCTGAGCACCAGTCTACCACAGTCGCTGCCATTTTCCAATCCCAATGGCCCTGGCTGTCACCTGCGATGATGATTTAGCAACAGACATGATGTTGAGTGTTCTTTTGGAGCTGATAGGCGTCAATTCAGTATGGAATGCCATTTTATTCAATATTAAATGAATGAATAAATACATGACTAAATAAATTAGCCTTTGAAATACATCATGAAATAAATAAATGAGGCAATAATAATAATAACATTGTGTTCTGCATTCTGCAAACATAATCAATGGTGGCATGTCGGTTTATAACAATCTTTTTTAACCCAGAAGAAAAAAGTCGCGGGGAGAGGGGGTTGGCTGATCTACAGTACTTTTATTTGTTAAATGCTTGGGCCTGTAAAAAGGTTTTGTTCTTTGGTTTCAATGTATTATGGAGTATTTCATCGTATAATAAATTAAAATAAAGGTTACTACTTCACGGATTTCATGACCCCTGTGAAAAAACGAGGGTTCACTGTATGTATGTATGTATGTATGTATGTATGTATGTATATATATATATATATATATATATATAAATATATATATATAAATAATATATATATATATATAAATAAATATATATAATATAAATATATATATATATAAATAATATATATATAAATATATATAAAATATATAATATATAAATATATATAAATATATATATATATTCATGTGACGTTATTCATGTGAAAAATTTTAATTTGACTTATTTCATGGTATTTTTTATTTTAAGTCCAGATTTATTTATTTACGTGGACTTTTATTTCCTAATGCCACATTTGATTTCCCTCTCTATTTCCAGTTCCTATATGCAAATCACGGGCGTGGCTATCTCTCACATTCAGAACAGAGCCCTGCTCTGTACCCAGCGCACAGTTACCTATTTGGGGGTAACTAAACCACTAACTACTGCTGACTAACACGACCAGCAGCTCACAGGGCTTGGTACCCAGCCCACAGTTACCTATTCTGGGACAATTGAACCACCAACTAGCGCTGATCTGACGGAGCACCACGACCGGCAGCTCGCGAGGCTCTGTATCCAACAAACAGTCCCCTAATTTGCGGTAACTGAACCACTGCGCTGCCACTCTGGCTGCAGAGCACGGCTCTGATCTGAATGTGAGAGATAGCCACGCCCCCTGATATGCACATAAATAGATAGATAGGGAAATCAATAAATGTGGCATTAAGGAATAAAAGTCCACGGAAATAAAGAAATGCCGATTTATGAAATAAAATTACCATGAAATAAAAGTAAAACCTTTAAATATATGTATTAACTAATTAATTCATTTTATATGAATATTTTTTTGAAAGTTTTTTTATTTATTTAATTAGTTATTGCCTCATTTACTTATTTCAAGATGCATTTCAAAAAACATTGATGTATTTATTCATTTATTTATGTATTTATTCATTTATATAATACAGCATTCCATACTTCTCTGCCCTGGTAGTTTGGCTAGCTCTATAAATTACTGTTTGGTGAAAACCTTTTGTTTCCTTTGGCAGATGTGAGCTGATGTTTTCACTTTTTAGCAGAGAAGTAGTTTAGTAACACACATTGAACTCCGGCTGAAGCTTAATCTTTACCCTGATAGGAACCATTTTGACCTTTTGGAGTTCGTCTTAATATTTTCTCTAATATGAAATGTTGAGTAAATACTGTCAGCAAGTAGCTAGATCTTGATGCCAATGTCAACATCATGACCTGTATGCCGCATGTTAAGGTGGATATGCTGACATAAATGTACAGTACATGTGAAGGCCATGCCATTGTGTGAAACCACTTCTTGAGGCCAACCAAGAGGAAACACTCAAGGGTAAAAGCTTAATAGAGTTATTTAACCTCTTAATAGTTCTCTGGAGGATACAACAACAGTTGTTTGTTTTAGTGTAATTTCCACTTGCTTTGACCTTTTGGTTAACAAAGACACAAAAGAAGTCAGTTACACTGATAAGTGGAGGGGGAAAAAATTAATGCTTGTTTGAAGACCAACTTATGCTATGGCCAAATTAAATCATTTTCTGATCTCTATGTACCCTTTACTGTGCATTGAGTGTGTTTCAGTGGAACAATGGCCGTTTTCACTATTGATATAAAAGGCCACTGTTTGGCTTCATCTGCTTTCCGACTCCACTTCCGTGGTGGCACAAGAAATCCCAGCGCCAGTTTGTGACAGCCAGAGCATGCATTTGTGCTTGTGTGTGTACACACTAACGCGGGCAAACACACCCGACACACTTTGACACCATACTATTAATAGGCTGTTAAGATGTGTCCACACAGAAGCATCCAGAAGGTGAGGATATTAGACAAGTTACACAAGGTACATGATTGGGTGTGAATACCACAGCAATCTTCAAAGGGGGCAGCTGCATGGATCAATATGGTGAGAAAATCAACACAAAAGATAACAGGAAGTCATATGGACTTAATGTCAGCTCCCAGACATGTCTGAGACTCTTAGCATCCACAAGGTAATAAACAAACAGCAGCATAAGAACTCCAATGCCAGACATGAACACATTAACACGCTGCTCATAATCTAATAACACCAGTCGTCATCAACACAGACACACACTTCAGTGTTTCCCCTAGGACTTTTCCCCAGGGGGGCTTTGGCTACACTGAGCTCCATTGGCGAATCGAATGTGCCGCCATTAAGTCGTTTCCTGTATACATCGGTAGTTTAATTTAATAGAAATAATGACACTTTATGATCCATTTCTGCGTTAAAAAAAAAAATATAAATAGAAGACTAACTACCAAAGCACTGATAATTAAAATGGTGTCAGCCGCTCAGGAGAACTGATATTCACTCCCTAATATCCTTAATGAACTGCATACAGTATTAATGCCACATGGAAATGCCCTGCAGTGTGCCCAGAACCATTGGCCCAAGGTAGCCGTTATTGCTGCAATAGATGAAGAGAGCTTGCTCTGACTAGATGTTCGCCTGGTGACTCAGTTTATCCTATAATGTAGTTTCTCTTCCTTTTTATTCAATAAGCAGAACACCTTGGGCTCACAATGCCAGTGCAGTGCATGCCAGTTCAATTTTTTTGGCTAAGTCCTGGATCTCCTCGCAATCCTACGTACAGCACCTTTAAATGAAGATCAAAATTCTACCATGTTAAATTCCTTATGATTACTCAGAAAATGATATGAACTGTAATGGAGGCTTGGAGAATCACAATCATTTACACCCTGTGCAGAAAAAAGGGTTACTCGTTAGGTTTAGAGCCCAAGGATACCCACAAGCTTTATTACATCTAAACCTGATAAACAATATTAAATACCAATTTAATTTGTGAAATTTACTCAGATCACTCTCACCATAAAAATAAACATGAATAGTGCAAAAACACACAGTCACGAAACTGCTCTATGCACCTGGCTGGATATGCTGATTAAATAGCAGCAAGCTCAGAAAAATCCCATGATAATTAAAACCTTTTTAAACTGTATCCAAGATACTTGAAGGCTTTCAAATCGGAGACTTTTTTTAAGGAACAGCAGACACCCCACAAACAGCCCTATGCCAGCAGGTACCAGCAAAAACTGCTTTGATGAAGATGATGCAAGAGAGGGAGCAGGAGGGGCGTTCAGCGGGGGTAAATTACCTGATGGTGGGTTGGTCGAGGGCCCGTAGCAAACTGGTGGGGGAGGGAGGAGAGGTCCAGCAAGGAGATTGAAGCAGTGATGGTAAAGCAGGGAGAAGAAAGAGCATAAGAGAGACACAGATAAGATGAGCGATGGCGGCAGATGATTTAAAAAAACAGTACTCAACCACAGAGCAACAAAGCTTTAAAGAGACACGGCATACGGTACAGCTCTCGGACCCAAATAGCTTCTTTAAATACCACGTTAGATTAGGTAGAATGTTAGAGAGAAGATTCCAAACTGTCAAACACAGAAAGGAATATCATTTTTATGTTGTGAAGCATACCGCAGTGGGATTGAAGTGATTTCCAGTTTCTTATGTGGCAAACCTCACCACTGTAACCACAGAGATTAAACAAGACTTCCGTGTGTGTCAGTCTTGCTCTACTGATGGGGGCTGGGCAGGAGCCAGGCAAGATTAATAAATAATGCTTACTAGGTAGGCAGGTGCGTGCATGTGTGTGTTGTACAGAGAATGTTGGCAAGTAAAAATAATATTGGAAATGTCTTGTTGTGGTGGGAGATTTTCACAAAAAGGGATTTTTACATGGCATTCCTTAGGCTACACTAAACAAGCACTATGGGACAGACCAGCTTGTCTTTACATTTAAAATTCACACAAACATTTTAAACTAAGATAACAGGGAATGGCCTTTTAACTTTTATGTTGCGCTCCAACCATTACAAAGGGGAAAAAAATTACACCAGTGTAGACTCATGTCTCGTACCCCAGCATTGATTATGGGGTACGTCCCAGTCCTTAAATCACATCCACGTTTCTTTCACTTTCCTCCCTTCCTTGAGGAAATTATGGGAGGAGAGGAGGAAACGAGGAAGAGTTATGTGAATTTGTCAACTGTAAGGGCGGAGTTAGCAACAGCTTTCAGCTGCACAGCTTCCGGGAAGGCTGCTCTTGTGTATCCTCGCTCATAGCTCCTCCTCGAGGCAGGAATAAGAGCTTTCAGACGGCCTTCACGAAGGCGGACCAGAACGACATCCGGTTTAAGCGAGGAGCAAGGAGATATCAAATAAGAGACTTGGGATCCACCCACAGTACCACTGACCGCCGCAAGGGGCCTTTAAAAGGCGAGTCCATTGTTTTTGAAGCTTCCCAGCAGTGTTCCTTGTGTATTCAAATCCAAATATTCATATTTTGGTCGAACTATGTTTCTAAGTCCTACAAAAAAACTCTTTCCCACGTGGCCCGACATAGGTTTCTGGATGACGATGCTGCTAGATACATTCTTATCCATAGTCAGTGTATTACCTACAGTAACTTAAGATTAGTTTGAGAAATGTTACCATTGCACCAATGTACTGCTGTGGACGCCACGTTAGTTCATATCAGAAAGTCACACAATAACTCAAACAAACTATCCAATTGAGGCAGGGGTAGCAACTCCCATGCTCTGCAAGGTAAAATTACAGTTTCTGTCAAAGGAGTCTTGTGGTTTTGACAGAGCATTATGTACTGCTGAAACATTACTCAGCTTCTTCGCTGTTATGTCCAAATTTAGCATAGCTAACGTTCTCAGCTAGTGCTAGCGTTAAGATTATTCATAAACTTATTGACTAGCTTACTGTGGTAATCCACATCGCTGCTTTGCTAAGGTTTATTGGGCATTCCCATGCGAAAAACACAAAATAACGCAGATGCAGTTGGCCTTTAAGGAGAACTCATTCAAAAATACAGCCTATATTAAAGTGCCTCGCTGCCATGAGCACATTGAGATCGGTCAACATTTTTTGAGCTCTTTATGGAATCTAAACACCAGGACCCTCCATCATTGACTCAGTGTTTCTCCAACTCTCAATAACAGTCACAGTAAACCATAAACTGTTTGAGAACCGGGAGGCAGGCGTGCTGTAAATCCAAGACCAGAGGGAAACTCACCGGGCGACTTTGTTGCTGTGCATTCATTGGCTGTGTCTGGGGAGAATACACTAAAGGGGCAGAACCAGCATTTTGTCCAGGGTTGTATGGAGACTATCAAAAGAAGAAAAGGAAAGATAGACAATGAAGGAAAAGGTTAATGATCTACAGACCAGGAGGTGTGCGGAAATCAGTCACTAGTCACGTCATAGTCAGACATTTCACAGAACAGCTGTAACCTTAAAAATACACCAGCAACAATCTTAACATACTTTGGATGTTGCTGGGGCAAAATGTTTTCGATTGGGGTTTATGTGCTGTGCAGAGATAATTGGTACCCTCAAAGCCTGCAAATCCTGTGCTACTTCTTTTCTCATCTAGTGTTCAGTGGAGCTAGGCAGAGGTGGGTTTAAGCAGATCTGCTTACT
Source organism: Percina caprodes (assembly GCA_013375575.1). Lineage (NCBI taxonomy): Eukaryota > Metazoa > Chordata > Actinopteri > Perciformes > Percidae > Percina > Percina caprodes. The sequence goes on along the minus strand of JABXJD010000301.1, from coordinate 107,913 downwards.
CCTCTCCAAGCTGCTGCTGGTATGGTGGTGATATTTTAAGTTCGTGCTGGCTGACAACACTATGTATAGAAGGCTAGTGAGAGAGTAGGGATGCTTTAGGGTAAGGAGTGGGTCATTAGACTAGAACAGCGGGAAGTGGAACAACTAGTGACCTGGCAAGCATGGTCACATTCTTCTAGAGAAGCTGAGTCACAGCGTCAACATGCTTGTTAGCAAGAACAGAATAGGACCTCTTTTACATGCATGCTCATAGATCTGGCTCCATATTGTAAAGACAAACCTATACATTCTGAATTTAGGTGGAGAAAATTATCATATATCATAACCTAATGGTGCAATAGCGGTGGCCTTTGACATAACTGTCGTGATTACTCCCACAGTGACACATCCTCACAGCAAGACATTCAGGGTTACAAACCCCTGGTTTTTAAATTGTACGTATGGATTTCTCAAGGTCCTCTACATTCCTTCATTAGTCTTAGTCCACATTTTGCCACATGCATACTGGGCTTGCCCCCTCCAGATCGTTATGAGGATCAAAACAAAAATCCAAAGTTTTGAAAAAAGAAAATGTGTTTTAAATCTTACAAGCTGACAAACTTTGGGTCAAAAACACATTTAGACATGTACATGACAACATCTTTGTGTCTTGTTTTTTTCATGATATGATTATATTGGGAAATGATAAATTCTCTTTGTCTAGTGTTGCTCAGCCTTAACACAAGCCATAAAAAGCAAGACGACAAATTGACAGATCAAACATGAATATGCAGATAGGTTGACGGAAGACGCACTGATAAACTCACCCCTCCGCCTGCCTCCCAGCCCTTAGGATAGCGATATGGGGAAGCTGTGGGTAGCGATACCTGAGAGAGCGCCGGGGAGTGTGCATGACCGGGCGGGGTGCCCGCCAAGTTAGGGTGTCCCTTTGTGATGTCGTGAGCAGTGTAAGGAGGGCCAGCATGCCTGGGTACCTGTATCACATAAAATAGTAAGGTTAGACATATAGAAACACAAGACGAGCTATTATATCAGACTGATGTAACACACAAACTGATCTAAAAGGAGGAACAGCAGAGGCAGGATTCCACTGGTCATTAGTCCTCCCTCCTGCCGAGGAATTTAAATTAAGCTAAAACCCTAGGATAAGCCTCTGTATGTGTGCAGAGGTGAAGACCTGGGCTGTGGATGGGTGTTGAAGGCTGCAGGGGTTGGCTACGATGGGCTCTGGCCTCTTCTGCAGCCTGCCGTGCCCAATTATGCTGTGCAAGGATGCCTGGGTCTCATATGGCCAAACTGGGTAAAATAATCATATTACAATCCAACTAATCTGTGATAAATAAGGTACACCTGATACAACAGATACAACTAAATAATGCTAAAGAAGCCTCGTCAATATAGGCCAACGAAGGGCGGAGGTTGGGCAGCCAGTCGAGTGAGCAGTGGCAGGGAGAAAGGATATTTGACTGGGCGCTTAGCCTATGCTGTGGCAGGATGGGCCTAGGCTGCTGCAGCTGTGGGCTGACACCACTGCAGGTGCTGCTTGTTGCTGCAGCAAGGCTGACACACCAGGGAATGAGACAGGATACTGCAGGAAGAAAGCAGGAGGCACTGGGACAGACTGGAAAGATCCAAGGCCTTGTATTCATTTTTTTTTTTTTTTTTAAATCTCTACACACCCTGACCGTTAAAGCTTTTACGGCTCCAAAGGTAATGCTAACATTTACAAACTAACATCATTAAATGACATTATATACAAATCTACAAGCACAACAGGCTCCCGTCTGCATCTTTTCATCTTCTATGTGTGGCCCACTTCCCTCAGATGACCTAGGATAAAGCAAATAATCTAGCTGCTGTTGCCAGGGGAGGAGCCTGCTTTGCTTCAGGCGGGTGACTGATTCTGAGGACATGCAGAGAGATGGGATGGGGGAGGGGAGGCAAGCGGCTGTATAGAAGCTGTACATGAGGAAAAGGGTAAAGTGAGTGCACAAGCCCCACATGCACTGCAGAGAACAAAATACCATGGGCTACGTTTATTTCCACCAGTGTCATCATTGTCGCAGCCTAACGCCTTAAAACAAACTTTCAGAGCTAGAAAATCACATAAAACCTGCATTGGCTCCTGTACTGTTGTGTTAGAGGATAAATACGCTCACAGCTGAATAGCCTGTCTTTAAGCATGCAGTGGCTTTTATTTTACAATGTGCACCTAGAAGAAGCGTCATCAATGAAAACATCTTCTTTGGGGTGTCAAATAACAAATGTGGCAATTCTATAGTATAGAAATTGAATGAAAATCAATATTCCTATCTTCACATTTTTGTAGCAAACATTTAAGGATTGCCACTAATCAGTATCTCACAAAGCCCTCAAACAAATCACTGTCCTTTCTGATAAATGCGCATATGGCTTATCAGAGGAGAAGCCCAGAATGGTGCAGCAAAGGACTGAAGGTCTGAAAGCAGCAGTGCTCAATATGAATTGCTGTGTAGCATAATGCCCACTTGCAGATGGTGACTGTCATGTCCTCAGAGGAAAGGAGGATGCCACTTCGGGTTTGTTTTTGTCTTTAGGGAGATACAGTAGGTGTGGCTGGTCACTGACGAGACAATAAATGGCCCCTAGAATTCAGACGAGGACAGCGTAAGCAAATGTGGGATTTGTTCTGCGATCATAGTCTTCCTGAAGCCCTAAACTCAACATGTTGACGCCCCAAGCAGGTTCAAAAAAGTACAATAAGAATTCTTTGAATAATATTATGACAAAGATACAGGAAATGTTAATTAACTGCCAAAGAAGACAGTGAACAGCAAAGAGCCCCTGAGGGCAACAGTTGGATCACAGCATTATGTCTTAACAAGCATGCCTATATCTTTAAGTAATAAGAACACAAAAGGCATGTTTACAGTGCCTGCAAAAGCGATTTAACCTCTCACATTGATTAGATTACACTTAAAATATAGCATTTTAAAAATAAAAAAAATAAAGAAATCTAAGCACTGTTGAGTAGGCACTGTCACCTTGCACGCTATCACATACTTAAACACATTCAGTTGCCAGTTTATCATTAGGTACACTTGAAGGGGTTTACACTTGAAAACGAATGCAATAAATCCTACCTTCATAAAGGTTACAATGTTCTTAGGAGGAAACTGGTGCGTTTCTCCTGCACTGAACTTCAGTTGGGCGCTCTGCCTCAAAAAAACAGCAATGTCTGTGGCACTCTGTGGTCAGGTCAAAAACAGCAAAAGAATCACCTCATATGTTGATGTTTTTGGGGTGGCATGAAGCCTACATCAGAGCATGACTAAAATGGTTATAATGTTCTGGGAAAGGAGTTTCTAATATTTTGTCCACCCCATTTCTGTGAGCGAGGATAGACTAAATACTAGAAACACCTCTCCCGTAAAATGCAATGCAGTTCAATGGCTTCAAAAACAACCACAACGTAAAATCAACACCTCTATTAAACAGTTTAAACATAACATTGCAACCTTCATGAAGGTAGTGTTGCATAAGACTGAGGTAGTTTTAGCCAGGTGTACCTAATAATCTGGCAACTGAGTGTATGTTTTTGGTACAATCGCTGTCAAAGTGTATGCAACTACGTACAGGCCATACTTTAGCTATGAGTCTAACGTGTGTGTGTTCTGTATCTGAAGTGTGTATTTTCTGTGCATGCACTGCAGCAGACAGGTATGTTGGGGGAGGTGTGTGCAGTGACTCACGCTGTAGACTGCAGCGACTCCAGGCTGTGTGGGGAAGATTCGCTCGTCCAGTGATGGCTGAACCCGTTGGATTCTGGAGAGAGACGCGTTAAGGAAAACTCTAGAAATCAACTTGACTCTGCTTACGCTTGGTTTTTAAATGCGATCAAAAGTGGATAGCGCCAAGTACGAGAGTGAAGGACCACCAAGACGAGGTGGTCTGGGACACATTTTGACCACATATCTTTTTTTTAGGGTCAACACTAATGCGTCTTGATGCGTCCCCAACAAAACTAAGTCTAAACACAAGTGGTCAACTGAAGACGCATGACAGACACAAGTGTGAATGTGACTTGCTGGCTAACAGAATCCTGTTTGGACAGCTCATCTGATAAGATTCCTGTCATACGTTATGTTATGTTATTCATGCAAGAGACAGCAATACGTCTAAATATTGTCGACTAAACTACACAAAGAGACTTGATCTAGTAGTTTGCAGTTTAGCAAACACTACGCAGATATTTCATTCTACACTTTTTAAACCATAAAGCAGATTTTAGCAGATTCAGATCCAAAAGGGCTTTCCTCAGCCACAATGGCTCTGTAGTTGGATTTCAAGGATCCCCCACAACCACCCCGCCCAAAATGCCCCATCTCTGAGAGTACACTGTGTACCTTCACCATTTTGCAAGTGTTAAAGGGAAAATCTGAAATGGATTTCTGGACCACTTCAGGCAAGGAGACAGACAGAGCAGCAGATTTGACTAATGCAAAGGAATAGCAAAAGCTAACACTCCACTCAACATCAATTCTCTTTTCATATGTCAAAGAAAAACAATACTTCCGGGCATACTTCCATTAATACTCTTGAGTGCTGTTCAAACAGAAACCAGAACAGAAGATAACTTTCTTTAAGGTTTCTGAAACAAGTAATAATGAGGCTCACTAAGGAGACAACACTAAGACATTGGAAAGACAAGTGGTTAGTAACCTGCTCAGGCAGTTGTTTGTGACACACGCACATGGTCACATGGTTTAAGGGAAACCGAATGTCTGGCTTTCTTCCTTTTCTTCACTTCACACAAATCCCGCTGAGAGAGAGAGAGAGAGAGAGAGAGAGAGAGAGAGAGAGAGAGAGAGAGAGAGAGAGAGAGAGGTCTTTCTTCTTTTAGGACAATCTGACAGGGAAGGGCTGCTGACTTTCTGGCAAGAGAACCTTAGAACTTGATCCCAAATACTTTGAGCTTACAAAACTAACTTAAAAAGAAGGTTTGTACGTATACATACGTGTGATAATAAGTTACAATACAAAGGCCGCATTAATGCTGCGACACAGAAAGCCTGACGAGTCTATGAGCTTCACTTGAACATATTCCACCTCTTCACATAAAACTTGCCACAGATAGTTGCAAAATGAAAACAGATAGTAACAAATGAGAAAAAAAAAAGAAGTTTAAGGCCAGAATACTTTCTAAGCTCCGCACAGCCAATCAGGCCGGTGAGTGGGTGTTGATTGTCAGATTGGAGGTTTTGGGAGAGCTATAGGAATAACTCCCAGCTAATCCGACTTTGGAAAGGTGTGGGAAGAAAGGTTATCCAGAGCTATCCGACAAGCTGTTCTGACTGTAAACTGGCCCTTAAAGCCTGCAGGGGCCGTCATCTCTTTGGCCCCCTGCCAGCACCATTTCTTGTAAACGACAACACAAGAGGGAGAATCAGTTAGGGCGTTTTCACACCTGTAAATCCAAACCAAGGGTCATGTTTTTGTTACATTGTATACATTTGAGTTTGAGTTTTGGTTTCACACTGCAGTTATGCAAGCGCAGAAGAGATCTACAGTATATGTGACAAAACTACGTCCTGCCGTCATCACATACACGAGTCTCCAGATACTTATACCAGACAAATGGAAATCTAAAACTGTACATTTACTACCACTTACTACAAGTCAACTATTTTACATCAGTAGTTTAATTATATGGAGAAGTGTTGGTTCCCATTCATTGCGATCAGATGATCACTTGCTGCTCTTCGTTCCATTTGCCCGTACAAATCTGGGAAAAAGGCCTTTTGTCTCCTCCGCTCCTTCTGCATGGAACTCTTTGCAAAAAGACTTGAAATTATCTGAACTTATTCCTTTAAATGCTTTTAAATCCAGATTGAGAGAACCTGAAATGACCTGCTTACATTGTAAATGTTTTTAATTATCTGTGTTGTATAACTTTTATAAATGTAATTGTGTTTTTGCCTGCCTCTTGGCCAGGACTCCCTTGAAAAAGGAGGTTTTTAACCTCAACGGGACTTTCCTGGTTAAATAAAATAAATTTTAAAAAAACTGCTGATGTATTCTTCGCTCTGATAGCCGACAGCGGTCTGCTCGGAGCAAAGCGTCGCCCTCGCTCTCTCACGTAGCCTGACACACTAAGCACCGCCGAGCTATTCCTTACCCCTTGTGTTGTCTTCTCGTCAAAATTGAAAATTAACAATTTTATTGATACTTTCTAAACAATGTTTTGAACTTTTTCTTACGTTTTTGAACAAAATCAACACTTTTGACGAAAATCTGAACCATCCAAAAAACAATTTCACATTATAAACGAACCGAACCATGGTTCAGGTTGATCCGGACAGAGACCACCTCCTTTGATTGGACCAAAATCTGGTCTTTTGATTCGGATTGTGGTCCGAGGCACCTTTCACCCCTGCAAGTTTGGCTCGGATCAAACTGAAAAGTCCGAAAGTCCTGACCAAATAAGGTGGGTGTGAAAACGCCCTTAATCATCTGATCATCTGATCCATTGCTGGGGAATTTGGAAAACCATAATACGCCCACCCACACAAATTAGGAGTAATTAGAGGCTCCATCTCCTCAAACTGACATGTCAGACTAGGTGAAGAGGAGTACAACAATACTGTACTATGGGAAACAGTATTTACAGTTTTCATCTTTTGTTTTCATTTGCCAAGACCACCAGACAGTAGACATCTTAGCAAATAGTGCCAGTACCAGAAAGACGAATATATGTTTCCAGTGATTTGCCGATTACCGGTCAAGATCTGAAAAGCCATTATGTGGTACACCCAGTGTCACAAAGCACGAAGTAGGTGAGAAAATGTCACAGCAGGATGGAGCTTTCAACAGTGAGGCAACATGATCGGTCTGCTCTACATCACTGCTGGTTGGCAACTGTGCCGGCGACTGTAGACAGAGGGAAGGCAGCAAGACGTGCACAGGTGAAACCAGGGTTCATCCCGATGGAGCAACAGGAACAAAGCCACCTGGAGGTCAGGGTCAGTTGTCAAAAGTGGCATGCGCAGGAAAAGCCAATTCAAAAATGATCAGATAAGACATGGAAATCTTCCAGGGATTTTGGCAGACCTGGTCTTCTTACAACTGCAGGCAAATTGTACAAACAAGAGATTTAAAAATGTGGTGCCTTAAGCTGGAAGACTTTTACATATCACGTTTTAGGGGAAACTCAAAAGACGTTATCAAACATAAAGTCTATTGTAAAGCAAATTGACATTGAAACAACACAGCAAGAAACTGATTTAATTGAAAAACTCATCCAGTTTTGTTTCCTCCCTGGGAAACTTGCACAGTAATTCTGTTTATGTGCCGAAAAATGTTTGCTTCAGACAGACAATCTGTAAGATAATTTCACTTTCATAGTAAAAAGGCATTTTACATTTGGGGGGCTACTGATAGGTTAACTAACGGGGAGCTGAATGAATGAATGATCCATTCATTCTAGCAATGTGATGCATTTTCACCACTTAGTTCAATTTTCTTTACTCATTTTTGCAGCATCAAGATTGACTGCTGGTGATAACAAATAGTAAGAAATCTTACAATGATGCAGAGCCATACTCGGGTGATCACACTGAGGAAACAAAATGACCTGAGGTAAAACATCATTTATGTCAAGCTCTCCATATGGGGGGACCAGGTAACCAGATGGATGCAGACACTTCTCAGTCAAGCTCTTCTGCGTATATCAGGCACAACCATGAAAGTGGCTGACTGCACTAATTAGATATTAGTCATTAGTTTGATTCATTAATTTTCTGCTTGAGGAGAGAGGGTGAGCACAATGTCAACTTAAAGTCTTACAACAGGGATACTGCTTCTGGGAATGAGGGTATCAGTGTGGCTGAAAAATGACCTGCAAGACATCCGAGTGCACAAAATGGTAAGATGGAAAGATTCATATCTGATGCTGTCGGAGACTGAGAAAAAAAAGCAGTGTACACATGAGGGAGGGATGCTGATATACCATCCTGAATGAACCACACCTCAATAATGGCAGCATTTGAAACTCAAGAGACATTTTGAGAACAGTGACCCCCGATTTCTTATGCCACTGTAAGCACATGGCCACCAAAATCCTGCTCACATTTCAAACAGGGTTCCTACCTGGAGGATAGGCTGCCGTGTGGTAAAATTAAATTAAATAGTAAAACAAGTCTGCCACCACAGCCTAACACAAGCCCATGCTGACCCTTCTTCTTTGACGAGGCCATAAAGTAGCTTCAGCCAATCCTCCTTGTCCATTGACCCTAAATTGATCTGTAATCCTCATAGGGGGGGGGGGACTGTAGCTTCATCATTAGCTTATTGTAAAGCCACTAATGTTCTGTGAGTGTGTGAGGGAGATAGAAAGGGGAAGACAGGAGGATAATACAGCTCGATAAACTGCAATCTATTACTGATTAAATTAATAAATCCCAGCTGTGTTTTCAACAACCTCGCCCCTGAATTGCGTTGGCTGAATGCAGGCCAAAAAAAGTGTCATGGCACACAGATATTTTAAAAATAACATGATTCCTTTAAATGACACAGGGTACCTGGGAAACTCCGTGCAACGGAGTGGAGGCACAGATGGTGCAGACACAAATCCCCCTTCTCCCTGCGCACACACGAACACACGCACACACACATCCGTTCCATTACAGTATGAATGATAGGTGGTAGGTTGGTGGATGCAACTCCGACATATTGAAATTAGCGTTGCGTTTGCTCGGGTCAAGTAACTATAAAGTAAGAAATCTCTGTGAGTGAGTGTAAGCCGTGGGCCACCAGTGATTAATATGTCTATCTGAAAATGAAACAATTAAATATCACTGTGAGCTTTTCTGATGGAAGCATGCTCAATTTATAGTTTTACAACAGATATCGTACAGGAAAATCGTCACTCTGAAAACACCACCACTAATTAAATCCTAATTTAGCATCACTTTATAAGAGTTACTTTGATTATATCCAAGCAAGGACTGTTGACTGCGAGTAGCCGCTTAGCTGTATTTTTCCCCCATGAAGCTGTGTGTATTTTATAGGGGTGGAAAAAATAATCGATTCTTAGATGCATCGCAATTCTGTCTAGAACGATTCTTTTAAATGTGTTGATTTTTATTTAAAGGTTACGGTCTCCAGACATGTGAAAATCAGAAAACAGAGTGACTGAAAGATGATAATGGACAACTTAAGAGTTTTAGAACAAACAAAAATGGCCAAAATATATATATATATATATATATATATATATATATATATATATATATATATATATATATATATGTATATATATATATACGTATATACACACGTGATCTAATAATACATACATAAAATCATTAGGCAAAACACATATAGGCTGTTGATCTACTTTATCCCATTACATGTGACCACCTCATGTTTCATGTTCTAAGAAGCCAATCCTCCACCTTTAAATATGACATCATTTGAAATTGGGAAAAATTAGAAGTTGAAAAAAAAGGTTATAAATTGCAATATATCGCAGAATACTACTAAAATAAGTGTGAAGTCGATTAGATGAGCGTTTCTCAAGAACAGTACACACGGCACTTCCAGGGACCAAGCATCGGCCCTCTCCCAATGCATTTTGTTTTTTCCCTACATGAAGCCACCGGGCGCCAACCACTTTGAGCTTTGTTTCGGCTCTTCAGGAACATATGGGTGACGTCACATAGACTACGTACATGTTTTATATAGTTTATGGACCCGCCCTACTCTGCCTCTGATTGCTTTACCCTGATATTCTTAACCAATCTCACTCCTCATGCCTAAACCTAACCAACCCAACCAACACGCAGTAGCCAATAAGAGACAGAGAATGGTGGATCATGCCTCCGCCATGGTAACCAATGTAAATCCCTGAACGGGCACTGCACTTGTACTCTTTAAGAGCCATAAACATTTTGGACAGTAGGTCTACACTGTATATTTGTTGGACGGCAAAACTCCATCAGCAACCATGACGCAGCCCCGTCTGTTGTGTATTTGTGAAACACTGCCAAGGTGTGTTAAAAACATGCATGTTTAATAAGAATTGGATACTGCATTCGAGGCTTGAATGGGGATTAAATGATTTAATCGTGCAGCTCTTCCAAGACTTTCCAAATGTTACTGGACCAAATTTATCAAATTCTGATTAAACAATTCATTTGGGGGGACTGTGACAAAAATGTATCCACCGATTTACAGATGTGTTTATCGCCATGTAAGTGTACGGGGAGGGGGGGGGTCTTTTTTTGGGCCCATGGCATCCTGTGATGGACACGGAAGTTGTAATTCCACTGTTTGGTCACTATGTCAAATTGGCTTTAAAGTATGGCGCACATCATGGGGGCCTGGTTAAAAATGTGAAAATACTTCCTATTATTTAGTCACTAACCACAGTGGACGCCAGTGACAGCTATCATCTGTGAAACTACTTAAGAAACATTACTGCACTTACAAACCCTTTTTAACTGCACACAACTACACAATTGTTTAGCTGCAGAGTATATGCAATATTGCATTTGTACATTTATAAGGCAAAGCTCAAATTCTTGCTCCGCTACAAATATTTGCCCTGTACTGGCATATGTCGTAGCCGTACTTGCTGACAAGTTGATGTGAACATTCTCAACACCATCGTTGACATACAGCACCATGGTGTGGGTGGGCTGGATCTCCAAACACAGAGTTCACTGTTGAAAGCAATATATAGCAGGTATAATCAGAAAATGGAAGTCTTTTTTTGCAATTACTGGTTGTATATGAAAAGCATTTTTCATGCGTAAACGCAGGCGTTGACTTATGATGAGCAAATATAAACAACAATAATGTGTAAATGTCACTTCACACACAGCTCTGACAGTGTGCAGAATGTCTTCCTTAACAGACCACTCCCTCTCTGGAAAGAACAGTCCTGCATGCTGGCTCATAACAACTCAGCAGTTTATTTATAACATCCCACAGTGAGTATGCTCATGAGAATATCTTCTCATGCAGGCTGCACACACCTGTCCTAAAAAAGACTACAGTGCTGTGTGGCCTACCAGCTGGGTACATACATTACACAGTGGTCTCTCAGAACTAACACTGGCTGTGTGACTGCATGCCTGGCTTGCAGGTTACGTCAAACCACACTGCACTTTGACAAATGCTGTCATCCGTTTTGTCAAAAGAGAAACCATGAGGACAAGGAATTGTAAAAGAAAAAAAAAAATAAGCATGCAAAGTTGTGAGAGAGAAAAATAAGCGATGCTCTTCAAAGAGAGATAAAGTGCTGTACAATGAATGCATTGGGATTGAATGGGGTGCCCAGTGAGACAAGCAGGGGGAAAACGGGGAGAGGGCCACAGTTTTCTCAGCTGGGCCAGCAGTGGGGTGAGGTGAGCTGTGGAGGGAAATGAGGGCCGGCTGAGGCAGGCTGGGTGACCTGGGCCTTTGTTGGTAGATGGTGGGAAGCGCCACCTTGGCCTCTCGCTCTGAATGCTAAGCAGCACAGCCATTGTCTGACAAGCGCAGCAGCTAACGCATGCGCTGGGTGTTTCTCTGGCAACCAGGAACAGAAACAAACTGCAACCCCCCCACCCCCCCAGCACTGCACACATACAGCTTCACCACCACCCTGCTTCTCTGGACTCCTGTGCATCTCATGACTCCACAAACACACACACCAACATCCTCCAAGTGGGAATTCCCATACATCAGGAGCCCAGGCCCAATGGAGCATAACATGCTCCCACAATCCTGACCTCAGAGGTCTAGAGAGAGTGAGGTCTGACAAGTGGAAACACTCCGAGGATCAGTTTTCATATAGACGTGATAATCAAATGATGAGCAGTCTAGTGCAGTATTGTCAAAAACATGCTCCAGGGACCATCATGTGGACATTGGAAATTAAACAGAGGTCCCAGGACAAAGCAGACTAGTTTCATTTTCCTGCAAATTCACTCATTTAATGTCTGCAACTTTTCTTCTCTGTTAACTCCCACGTAGTGCACAGGTGGTTACGTAATGCAAGAAAAAAAAATAAAATCATACTTATTATAGTGAAAGACTTTCAACAGTTGAACATTCAACACAATCCAAAGAAATTCAACAGCACCAAAACTGCTATGTGATCTTCAACAACAAAACTAATATAAGTAACTTTGGAAAAGTAGTACTTATTACATGGCTGTTACATTGGACTGAATTAAATATACATTAGCTAGGAGAACCTGATCAACTGGCATGGTATCAGTGTATTTTGCCTCCATCTGGATAGACATGGCGACATACAGTATCATATGGAAGATTGGATATTTTAAATTGAATTTATGATAGTATCTCCAACTCCTGAACACATACAGTTAAAAAAAAGAAACTATAGCAACAAGAACTGAAGTAACCAACTATTGTGCTATTTGGCTGCCTGATGGTTTGCCCCTGTACATTTAACAGGGATACAGGTTATTACAGGTTATCCTACATTAGTGGATCAATAGGTACAACTTCATCAAGACAGATCAGAGATTCCACAATGTTGAACAAAATAAGACACCGGGTCAATGTTAATGCTAAGCCAGAGTGAACAAAAAGCCAAATAAGACAATTATGCCCAAGATAACTCCTACACTAAAAAGGGGAAATATTTACCATTATTCTAGTATTATGCATCCATATCCATGATCCCTTAAACATAACATAAATTGAGTAAATGGGAAGAGTGCAGTTTGGTACTCAGCTTCACATCATACAGCAAAAAGTAGGTTAGTCATCTGGAAAGTCAACAGATGACACTGCACAACAAATAAAGAGACCATTATCTTCTGTGATGTGTTTGTGTAGCTAATTTAAACTCACAAACAACTCAAAATCACAACATACTGTAAGCAAGACAGGGTTTCATACCGCCACCTGCAAATTACCAGCTACTTACAGCCCGACAGAAACACAGGGCGGCTGTGATCATGGGTGGCAGGACATCAGGTTGAGACATCACACCCCAAAGCTAAAACCACAACAGAAGCTGTCATTTCACAAAAGACAGTTTTCTGCCACTAGCAGGCAGAAGATGTCAACCTAATCCTCTGTCTGGCACTACAGCAACCATGCTGTAAATAAAACAGGATGTGACATAACCACGGTGACTTCACTACACCAAAAGTAGGGTAGAGTAATATTGGTGTATAACTGTGTAAATTCTAAGGTAAAGGTGTATTTTGGTGCAATGAAAGTACAAACCCACTACATGACAGGCTGACAGAACTATACACTGCATTTTAATATTTGGAGACAAATTTCTGGGAGAAGGGTATCAGCTAGGATTTAACAGTATGTTACTATAAAACCATATGTGATTCACAGTCCAGAACTGGCAAGCGACTTTCTTACTGCCAAATTTATAAAGGCTGTCATCCTGAGATCTCACCGGCCCATGCACTGGCAGGCCTGCCATAGTAGCACCTCTTCAAAAGAGCTATAGTCGTGTGAAAAAGGCGGTGCAATTCCCACAAACCGGGCTTCATACAGGCTAACATTAGTCCCATTATGAAGCCACAGGTCAACACCCTGAAATGGATGAAGCTTTACTGCTCTGCGACGTTGCTTTCACTGACTTGTGCAATAACTAGCATTAGAGGCTAACGTTGCCCTTAATTTAGCTGGCTGGCAAAGTAACTAGCTAGGCGCACGCACCTTGCTAGCCAACAACGGTAACGTTAACTGAACAAAGCCGGTAACCGGTGTGGCAAAGCCTGATAGACTGCCGGTGATGGAGCTTTGCTACACCAAAACATGTCACATTATCTATCATTAACTGTAGCTATTCCACTAAATTCAAATGACAGTTACCGTCATTTTCAAAAACAAATGTAACTACAATCAGTAGTGTAGCGCGAACTCCCGAAAATCGACCTGACATGTCCGTTAGCTTTGACAACCGGCTTGATAAGCTAACGTTAGCATACTTAGCTAGGTTAGCTAATTGTCCCCTCCCCTCCTCCAAGCTCCCTCCAAACGTAACCATCATCCCCGCATTTAAACCTGTGTTATTTATCACTAATAAAACGGCAGTGTGTGTTACTGTCATAACGGGGAATGAAATGCATAAATCACAACCAATTTCCCATATTACCCAAGTGAAAGGATACTGAGGTGGTGGTACAGCGCCGGGCTGAGGAGCTGTTGGGGCTCCCGGCGGCAGAGACACGGAGGTCAGGGTAGCCCGCAGTTGGCTCGATGGAGAGGGTCCACCTCCAGGTCCGCTAACTGCGACAGCGGCGGATTTGGGGACCACTTTCGGTGGCAAACTCATCGCAAAAAAATCAACAAATAAAAACAATACCTTAATAAATACTGATACAAACAACGCCTAGCTTGCATACATAAAGCAAGCGTAGCAGATTCTTGAAGCAGGCCCCAAATCCCTTTAACGAACTGGGATAACGAAGCTCGAATAGCAACACAAACGTCTTTTTTTTCATGGAAAGTCGCTGTTCGGATCAGCGGTGCTATTCATGGGGACGGTGGGAGGTTTAGCCTCCCTTGCCCGTCCGGAACCTCTGCGGATCCGGCTCGGTTCCGTTTCTTTCAAAATAAATAATCGCCACGATCTTCAACCTCCCTCAACGATCTAGCTTTTCTTCTCGACACGTATGTTTCCTATCATTTTTTTTCCTCACAGAGATGAGAGACTTCGCCAACATGGCGTTGCGGCCGCTTCCAGCAGTCCGGGCAGGACAGATGATTCGGCAATTCTCGGCCAGTTACGGATTCACTCGGCTAATCAACTAACCCACAATCAGATAGAGAAACCGTACATGGCTCACGTGTCCATGTGTCTGAAATACTTCTTTTGTCTTCTTTTTAAAATGTTGCGGTTTTCAAGTCCTTAAATTTAGTTATTGAGATTAAAATCCAGGATGCAAGAGTATATCGTTAACAATGGCTAAACACATTAAGAAGCAAAATAATTAAAATAAAATGTGTTCAATTACATCAGCTTGCACAATTGATTCTAATTATTTGTGTATGCCTTGCCAAAATACTCATTTATGTAGCTGTTTCCCCACAGTAGACTTCATAGACTGTACTGTGCACCAGCAGCAGGACTACAACATAGATTGTGTTATTAGCGCCATCTATCGTTCACCTGGCTGCTTCACATCTGCAAGTCAGCAAGACAACTTCCCATTACTTTTCTTGTAATTGGTTAGGTGGTGTAGTCTGAGGCAGTGGATGCTGTATAAATCTAGTCACATCTCTCTACGTCAAAAGGTGTGTGTATGTGAGCTCAAGCAACTAAACAAATTGCAGACATGAGCCAAACTGTTTTAAGATTGGTTTTACTATACAAAATAATTTGTGACAAATTCTTGCTCATAAAAAACAGGTATGGCACATCATAGCTTAGCCTATATGGCCACGTTTTGGATGAAAAAATAATTGAGGATTTAACGTATTGGTCTTCCATTACAGAAATGAAACAGCAGCAATGGGACACAAATATCATGTAAATATGTCTATAAAATAATAAAGTTTGACCATATTGTACAGAACATGTTTCTGAAATATTGCAATGGTTCAAAGACAAACAGTTGCTGTATTATTAAAATAGATTTACACTTACAATTCTTAATAAACGGCTTTAAAACTGTCCATATGAACCAGATTTTCATATTCCACCCGGTTAAACATCTTTCAGCTCCCTGGGTCACTGTCATAAAAAACCTTGTGAACATAAATAAAATACAATAAAAATACATGGGAGCAGATCCAAGCACAGTGAAGAGTTACAGCAAAAAGAAACATCACTTTGCTTATTTATTACTTTATGGGTAAAAAAAACAAGCAGTGCACAAAATTTGAGAGTGGTTCCCCCATTTTCTGTAACCATTTGTGGGTGTCCAGTGTCAAGTGTCCTAAAAGCACATTCATAGCTACATTTAAGTTCAGAAGGTGGGGAAAGTTGTTTGGTAAACCAACAGTCCTTGTGGAGAAGCATGGAAGATTGAGATACTCCATACAGAACAGGTACATTTAGTCCTGACAAGCATTAAGTAGCAAGGCGGTGGGTGTTTCAGTGGTTCAAGCGTTCCCCGTCCGGAGAGACTCTGTCAATATATACTCCCAAATGTCCATTTCACTGTTTGCTGACAAACAGCACGGAGGCCTCACCAAAGCTCACACTTATGTTTAGGGTTCATGGGAGCATCTGCTTTGCAGCCAAAGTGCTTTGAGAATTCGTGTGAGTTGGAGATGGTGCCGATGACTCTAAATCGTGATGGACTGTGAGGATCAGTGATGACGCCCTCGTGTGAGCTTTCGGGTGTCCTGACAGAGCACCATACCTGCAGGAATAAGAACAGATGAAGACAAACAAAACCAGGGATTAATACATGTTTCTGCATGGTCCTTTGAAATTATTTTGCTGATTTCTACGAAGATTTATAAAGAGATTTCTTGTTTTCATCGCTTATGATTTTTCATATTCATTTGAATTCATTTCTTGTCATTACAGCAAGTGTTTTTTGAGGTTATTCATTTGAAATATTCTGTCTAGTGTTCATATATGTTTGGGTTTGTTTTATTCTGAATTATATATATTTTTTAAATCTGACTTAAAGTCCCCCTTTAGAAGAGAAACAAAACTGTTTTTCTGCTTGTTCCTTGACTGTTTGGGCTTCACCGTGCAGAGCGATGTATGTGCAGACTCCAGGGCACATACACTGAGAATGGACTTTACAATGAAGTAGGAGATACATGTTTTGTCCAGCAGTTAAACTTTGGAAACAATATTAGCATGTTCACGGATTGTTCAAAGAGGGGAAGGGCGTAGATGACTATAAAACCTTATCAGACAAATTATTATTCAAAGCACAGTATTTTCTATTCGTATGTCTTAAAACATGTCTGGAGTGAAAACAGCAGTAGTATCAGCGTGATCAAGTAAGAAGAAACAATATGAGTAATACGAGTGATACAAACCTGGGCAAATCCTACAAAAAACAGCTGATGGTTTGTCATTCCCAGGGCAGGCAGCGTGGCCTCCTCGCCGTTCGTTTTGATCCAGTTCACATAGGCCTTCGAAAGCAACAAACGGTCATGTTACACACATGCTGTCACTATTTTGTACTCATGTAAACATGTATAATGATATATAGGCCTTCCAGAATGACAAATTTTGCTAGACGATAAATTGTACCAGAAATTATTGCGATAAACAATAATATTGACGTTCTGAGACCATTTTCATCCAATTCAATGATACAATAATGGCATAATAATGCAGGTACACTTTTTCAAAGACCAATACACTTTTATTTCTAAAGAACATGCAACATTGGAACTGGAAGACATTTTAAATATCCACAATAAATTAACAAAACAACCAAAAACAATGAATAAAATGGACTCTCAGTCTCCGTTAACAAAAAATGCACTGGAATATTAAAAATAAATAAAATGGAAATTGTTCTGGCCACATGCAATTAATTGATTTATTGCCTATTACAACAGTCCCAATGATACAGACCAAGGGGAAATACAAGATCTACTTTAGGTTCTGCAGTTTTATTTCCCTCAGGTTAACACGTACCACGTAATGCAGGCTGCTTTTACTTCCATATGATTTGCTCTTCTGCTTCATAGCTTTTGACCTTTCATTACATGGAAAGAATGTGTGCATGTGAAGAAGTAACCAGAGGCTGACAACGTCACTCATAACCACCTGTTGCATTCCCAGGCTTCACTGTAAACCAGACAAGCGGCTTTTTCCAATACAGATGAATGGATGTGACCCACAATGGCCTCAAAGAATAAACTAATGCAGGGGATTAATGTCAGAACTGCAGGACAGTTACCTGACCTTGTAAACATGCAATCTGACAATGTTGCTGTAGGAAAAAAGAACCACAGTGGTGTAAACTGTCTCTCCTGCACTAGCATCTAATTGTTTGTCTACAGTCAGTGACGGAAAGCCATTTTTCTTCCATGTTTTGCAACATTTAAGGTTACTCATGCTTCCTATCTGACATCAGACCTTATATGCGGCCTTGAGTCCACCGTTGTCAGCGATGTTCTCTCCCAGAGTGTGTTTTCCATTCAGAGGCTCCTGGTTGATGCTGTAATTTCCGTACTGCTCCACCATGCACTGCGTCTGCTTCTTAAAGGCCTCCACAGAGGAGTTCTTCCACCAGGGACGCAGGTTTCCCTCCTTGTCGTATTCCCTCCCTTTAATAAAAAAGTGTGTTTAACTAAATCATTTAGTATTAGAAGGACGATATCTTCCATCCTCTCAAATGTAAACTGTTCCAAATGGAAAACTCTTTACCAACCTTGGTCATCAAAAGCATGAGTCAGTTCATGGCCCATGACCACTCCAATTCCACCGAAATTAAGAGCTCTGAAAAACAAAAAAACATACATTTAGAAAATCCTGTTGTAAAAATCTATGTAGCAAACCTTTATTACAATACAACAGCCTCTCAACAGTTTGGGGGAAAAACACTTTTTTGCAGAAGATCATTCTCATATCTGTCAGTTCAATATGAAGCTGAAGCCAAAGGCTGGTTAGCTTAGCTTAGCACAAAGACTGGAAAAAAGGCGTTTGCAATTCTATTTCTTTCTTGTTGAGCTGCCCACATATCAGATGTTTTCAGTTCAAATTGAATCAAATCAAACTGAATATTCAAATTAAATGTATTAATGAAGTGAAACACATTCTGCAACACATAACAGGACTCCAGTGTGTAGTTAAACAAAAACGACAGCTGCTAAATGACATTTCCTTTGGATAATGCTGGTGGGTTGTATTTTGTTTTACTACCAGTACGGTTAATACTTAGTGTATTAGTAGTGTTTTGATTAGGGGTGGGGAAAAAATCGATACAGCATAGTATCGCAATATTTTCCATAGCAATACTGTATCAATCTACAGGCGCCAAGTATCGATCTATTATTATATATCTATTATCACTATTATTATATATGTGTATCCCATTTTGCGGCAATAACATTGAATTAAGATAAACAAACAGAGAAATGTATCTTTTTAGATGAAACAGATGTTGACAAAGTTTCCTTTTGGGGACGTCATTTAAAATTGGGAAAAATTAGAAGTTGGAAAAAAGGTCATAAATTGCAATACATCGTAGAACATTGCAGTATATTTAAAATCGTAATAATATTGTATCGTGATGAGATCGTATCGGGAGGCGTCTGGTGATTCCCATCCTTAGTTTTGATACCATCTTTACTCCATGCTGCTTATATGGTTTGGTGGACTAAGAACAATGTTTAACTTGCTTTCTATTCTTTTCAAATAAAATCCATCCAACATGGTTTAGTAAGCCTGCAGTGCAAAGCAGAAGACCTACTTAGGCCAAGAATGGCTGTAAAATGGAGCCTGAAGAATTCCTGCAGGTAGAACCATCTCATTCTTGGTTGGGTTGTAATATGCATTCACAGTTGGAGGGGTCATGCTCCACCTGAAAAACAAACAAGAAACACAGACCCAGCATGTGAGGTTGACATCAAGGACACAACAAATTCAGAATATCTGAATGCCAGGTAGGCCTGCACGATTAATCGTTATAAAACTACGATCTCGATTCACCCTGTCTAATTTTTAACCCTCCTGTTGTCCTCTGGGTCAAATTTGACCTATTTTCAAAAAGTTTCTAAATCAGAAATTTGGGTTTCCTTCAACCAAATTGTAAGAACAATAACGTGGATGGTTCTATACAATGTTCCTCACAAGTTAAATAACTGATCAGTTCACTATTTTTCTATTTAAGTTCATAACATTTTAAAAAGAAAAAAGATTTAAGAACACTGAATAAAGTGACAGAAATGTAGGGAAAAAACAACAAAAATGTCCAAAAAAACGCAGAAATAATCAACAAAGACATTATAAAAAGTGAGAAAGAACTTAGGGAAAAGTCTGCTTGACAATCCCATTTTGCAGCAATAACACCGAAGTGATATGAACAAACAGAGAAATGTTTCTTTTTAGATGAAACAGATGTTGACAAAGTTTCCTTTTGTTTTAGAAGTTGGAAAAAAAGTTATAAATATATCACAACAATATAACAATACATCGCAGAATTTTCCAGTATGTTTAAAATCGCAATAATATCATATCGTGGTATCGTGAAGATATCGTATCGTACCCCTAGTTGACTGTTTACATATCTAATATATCATATTACATAGCTGTGCTCATCATCATATGTACATTGTATGTACTGGTGTTACTGTTGTATACATTGTGAATACATATTTCCAAAATTGTATGATGTTTTTGTTGAGTTATTATTACACAATACTTTTTCTGACCTTTTCAAATCCCCCGACTAATAACCCACACTACAAAAAATACTAAACTAAGAAAAACTTAATTAGCAAACCCGCTTTAAAAACTAGTTAAAACTAAACTGAATTTGAACACAAAAAGTCAAAAAATATAAAAAAATGTATGCAAAACTGTAATAACCTTGGTTTGGTACTGCCAATTTGTTTTTCTTTTGTCATGGTCAAAAAAATCGTGGCAGAGAATTGTGATATCAATCCTAAGCCAAAAAATCAAAAAACATATTTTTCCCCGAATCATGCAGGCCTAATGCCAGGCTGACTGCAGATCAGTTTGAAAGGCATGGGAACCCGCATATGTCCCCTCCCCCCACGGCCTAATTAGAGACCAGGATCAGTTCAGTGGAGAGACTGAATCATTTGTGGATGGCAGCAGAGTTCTGCTGACGCCGTAGTATAATGGGAATGTGTTCCCCATCGGAGTGTGTAGCTTTCTCTCTGTCAAGCGGGGGTGGGCGAGGGGGCGGGAAGATGAGGTTTACTGGGTGCGAGGAACTCACTGGTTTCTGTTGGGGGTTTTCCTTAGCTGGTCCGCGGTCACTCTGGCTGAGAAGTTGTAGTACTGCATGACATTTTGAAAGTTAAGATCTGACACCACCTCGAACTAAAAGAGAGATGAATCAGAAGGGGGAGTTATGGGGGTTTTAGTGAGACATCTGTGAAAAATTAAAGTGATGATTAGGACATACAGTTCCACATGTACCTACATCATTGAAAACTTTGTCCAGCTTTGTGGCGTTCATGATGAACTCTGGGTATCCAACCATGTTGTATATTGCATCTGCCTGTGACAAATTAAAATAATAAAGAGGAAAAAAAGCTGTAAAAGACACAACTTCACACCAGGTGGCAGTGCTGTTTTTCTTAGCCACTTTTGCACACGAAACTCATTCCAATGTTAACGTATCGCTAAAGCTGCAGTAGGAAAACGTCCTAGGAAAGAAAATACACATTATCTTTCTCCCACCTTTTCTTTTGCTGCTTTTTTCGTCTCTGAGTCCATCCAGCTCACGTCCTTCAGGCTGTCCTCAAACGCCCATTTAATTTCTGCAACCATATCCTCAGCCTGAAGCACAGAAGAGACAAAAGAAAGTCACCAAACAGAACATCGTCTCACGCAGCAGGAGCCGCTACTTGCGAGGAAAGGTCTTTGAATCGCTTACGATGGCCTTGTTGTCCTCGGCAAAGGTGGCTTTGACAAACATGGCTCCTAGAGCGAAGCCCAGGGCGCTGTCTGTGTCGCTGACGCAAAGCTTCCAGCGTGGCGTGCAACTCTGTAACATCAAATTAACACGTCAGTTCATGTTAAGAAAACAAATGCATCCTCAATGTTTAATAGCACCAGTCTCTTTGGAATTAGATTTTCTTTCAGTGGGTTACATTTCGTTCAACACATTTTCGTCTGCTACAGTCAGTCACTTCCCACAATTCCTAGGATGAACATGACAAACCCCAGAGAACTGGCTACATGTGTCAATGGGTAAGCCAAAGTCAAAGAGTAGCCAAGTGAGAGCGTTTCTCTCAAACAACATTTCTCTTGCAAAGCCCTGGAAAAGTTTGGCGACCCGACCAATTTGTTCCTGCTTCTCGCCCCGTGCATGCTGGGAACTCTCAACATTTAACTTTACTGAATTTCTCCCTATGTATGAAGTGGGGACCTACTCTTTTACATTTCCTTTTTACTTTCTTTTCTAAATAAATTATACTTCAATCCAATGACGAAGAACACAGAGGAGCCATTGAGTAGTAGATCCATCTAACAAAGAAACTTAATACAAAGGAGAGAAAATGGTTCTTCTTTTTTTATTTTTGAGAAATTTGTGACCTCTGCGCTCAGTGTTTTTGAGACGTTATCTCTCTGTGGGCTGGGAGACACAGTGTTCTCTCTAAAGGACTAAGTGGTAACAACCAGGATACCCAACATGCCATTTACAGCACACTCAAAACTGAAGCAGTGCAAGCGGGCCGAACAGCAGACCACCAACAGAATGGAAATGAATGACGGAGGGGAGTGGTTTCAGCGGGGAAAAGAGTCACATCCTAATTTATAAAAGTACAGTTTCATTTAGCGCTTTACTATTCTTTGACACATTATATTTTCCTATAATTCTATGTTTTGAATAATGTTATGTCACAGCGAGCGTCGTCTGCGTGGAGTTTTGAAAAGTGTCACCACATTTGCGACCACTTTTTCGGCATTGCCCTGACTCCTCACAACTTTGTCTCTATCTATCTTAAAGCAATGATTTTACATATTGACAAATATTAAATGACTGCATTACTGGCAGCAGGAAAAAAGGCCCTAACTAAAAGATGGATGTTGCAATCTGGACCTTCAATTAATAATTGGATAGATGTGACAATAGATAAATATATATATATATATATATATATATTTGTATATACAATGGAAAGGGTTACTTTTTCTTTCAACCTAAAGTTAGAAGTATTCATGAAACACTGGGAAAAATGGTACAATTCATGGGTTTCTTGGGTTTCCCAATGTATCTCAGTGATGTCAACATAACTGAATGATGCCAAACTGCTACAAACATTTCAATCTATTTTTTCATTTTATGCATTTAATTTTTGCTTCTATACCCATCAAGATGTAAAAAGTTAAATGATATGTTTTTCTTTTCTTTACATATGTATCTTATTAAAAGGGAATGGACATTGGACACCTGGAACAAGAAACTATTAATACAAAACCTTTGGTTCTGTACAATTCTGATGCTAGCAACTGTAATTCCATTGTACTTGTCAATTGATGTTGATCGCATTGATTGCAAGTAAGAAAACATGCATAAATAGGCATGCATGTATACATAAAGTAGATACAGAGGATTAAGGTTGGAATGAGGAAATGAGTAGTGTTCTGAGTAAGCAACGGTAGTTGTAAATGCGTGCACGTAGGCACAGATGGAAAAAGAGACTCGGCTGCACTCTGACATAAAAACAGATCCACAAAGAGACACACACAAAGAGTTTTGGGGTTTGTTGTTACAACTTGACCCCAGTTGAAAACAAGGCCGAGGGAACAGGATCTTCCTCAGATAAGGACCGGGATCCTTCACAGTCAAACTGTTACTGAGATGGTACAGCTTGCTGCCTAATCAGTTAGACAGGATACAAGTTAAAGTCTGAATAGCTTTGACTGTGTGACTAAATTAGCTGCACCTAACTATTAGTTTCTATTATTTATTGTCATTGTTGATTAATTTGTCGATTTTTTTCTTGATTTCTCGATCTGCTGTTTTGGTCAATAAAATGTCAAACAGTGTTTCCCAAAGCCCAAAATGGCATCCTCAAATGTCTTGTTTTGATTACAACTCAAAGAAACTCAATATACTGTCACAAAAGAGCACATAAACCAGGAAATATTCACATTTTTGTTCTTAAAACATTACTCAAAACAGACTTTAATTCAACAGTTGACATCCAAAATGAGTAAACTTTGCAGTTCTAGTCTAATTAAAGTCTCAGTTCACCCAATTAAAAAAATAGTTTTCATGTATCTGTAGTGTAGTGGCATCTAGCAATTCAGATTATTTTGGTTTGATCAACAGTGGATTTAAGACAACACAACAAAGCTGAATGGTTGTGGTGTTCAATTCAACAGCGACGTCTCTGTCCAGAAACAATGTCCAAATAACTTTGGACATAGACTGTGATACATGTAACTGTGACAAACAGTTTTTTAAATTTTAATTTATATTTCTTATTTTTTTAGGGGGGGGGGGGGGTTGGAGCATTTTAAAGCACAAAGAGACGATATGAGTTATCAGTTGGAAGGAAGTAAGGAACTAAGGAATGAAGAAATGTTTACATGAAGTTTTAGAAAGCCGGCTGCTACATTAATGCCAGCATAAAGCACTGACTGAAAATGTACATTTGTTGTAAAGTCATGTCGTATTGAAGGGAAACTTGTGTTCCTCATTTGGTGCCAAATTTCCATTCAACTGCATTCAGTAAAAATGAACCCTCTGCCGAGTGTCTCACACAAGGACAAGAGGTCAAGCGAAAAACTCTGTAAACCAAGCGCTTGGGCTGTGGGCCACTTCCTCTGCCAGTGTATACTGGCCAAATAAAAAGCCAACAAAGCAGAAAGATAATAGCTAAACGGCAACTTAGATGTGTGTATCCGGTTCACTAACTCGATAAAAATACATTATCTGGATGACAATCTGCCACAGAATTTTTAACAGCTTTTTTTATGCTTTATCCCACCTGTTTTTAAATCTATCTGTCTCATGCTGGAAAATCTCTTGGAATCTCACGATTTGAGCCTGATTCAGAGGCCAACAATTTGATTCTAAACCGTTTATCGATGCAACAATCTTTTTATGTACATTTCCATGCTTGATTTAAAAAAATATATCCATAGAAATCTGAGTTTGTTAGATTTTGACATACACAGTATTTGTCACAATTTTGTCTGCTGAGGTTTTTTATTGTGTAGTCAGTCCATGCTTAAGCCTTAAACATGCTGAGTCACCTTCTCTCCCAGTGATCTTCCATGTCAGAGGCTGAGTCATGTTTAAAGGTGGAGAATTGGCTTCTTAGAACATGAAACATGAGGTGGTCACATGTAATGTGAGAAAGTAGATCAACACCCTATATGTGTTTTGCCTAATGATTTTATGTATGTATTATTAGATCAAGTGTATATATACACTATTTATTTATTTATTCCTTTTAGCCATTTTAGTGTGTTTTTTCCTGCACTCTTGCCTAAACTCTAAGTTGTTGTCCATTATGCCATCCTCTTTCAGTCACTTTGTTTTCTGATTTGTACATGTACAGTACATGTCAGTAACTTTTATCGTTTAAATAATCAATTATTAACTTATCAGAATCGAGCATCGAATCGCGACGCACCTAAGAATGGAGTCCCCCCCTAATAAAAAGGCCTAAATTTCATCTCTCACCTTCTTAGTTCCATACATGACCTCAAGGAAGCGCTGCTCTGCATCCTGGAACCTTTGGTCCAAAATGGACACAAGCTTCCTCACCACCTTCATTATCATGTAGTTGTTGAGAAGGCTGAAAAAGGAAAAATATCAAATTAATTGTTTTGTTGCCCTCTTTAATACTGCCTTGGTGCTCACCCTTGTGCCTTTCAGTGAGAGGATTTATGCATGTATAAATTATGTAAACAGTCAACAGTAGAACAGCCATAGTAACGTAGAACCTGTGTTTGGTGCATAAATGGAAAAACTATTTAGGCATCCAAAGTAACTAACCTTTTATTTGTTTTACTTATGAGGTCAGAAACTTGCTGGAGGTATTCTTTGGCATAAACAACCACCGGCTCTGACTCGTTGAGTTGCACGGGAGCAAACACTTCTGTGAGGTATGGCATCCAGTCCACTGCAGGAACCAGAGTCTGAAGACACAGACCCAATGAGACAACGTCTGGACACAAGCATGTATGGTTTCTTTACAGTCCCACATCCTGAAGATTTACCTTTCTATTTTCACACTATAAAGCTTTCTTAAGTACTTCGCAGGAGCAGTCATGATTTGTAGAAAATTATTATTTTATGTGTTGTATACTGTTGTTGTTTTTACTTTGGCAGGTCAAACCAGGGGACGCTTAGGGTGCTTTCACATCTGAGCAGTTTGGTCCGTTTTAACTGAACCCTGGAGCAATTCATTGGATAGTTTGTTTTGTTTGGGGTGGTAAAAAATAGAGCCAGACTGATATTTCGGCGGGCCGATATTTTCGCCTGATATTAGGCATTTTCCAAACTATCGGTATTGGCATTTATAATGGCCGATAAATGAATATTTAAAATTAAAATAAAAACGGATGAAACACCCTTCAACCATGTTATGAGTGTTGGCGTTGCATAGTCTGTCCACCAGAGGACGCTCTACAACGTCCCTGTTAGTGATGGCGTTGCATAGTCTGTCCACCAGAGGACGCTCTACAACGTCCCTGTTAGTGATGCCGTTGCATAGTCTGTCCACCAGAGGACGCTCTACAACGTCCTTTTTGGCAACTTTTTGATTTCTTTGTTGTTTTTGTTCAATAGACTTTAAGTTTCATATCTTAAGTTTGTATTTTTATGCATTTTATTTATCAGAACGTTAATATATTTTGATGTTTCTCTGCTCTGTGGTGACAAAAAAACTTTTAAACTGCATTATCATTATTTTAGTGAGGACTCATAAATAACTAGTTAAATCTGTTTATGTTTTGTTACGTGTGTCTGGATGTATTTTTTATATATATATATATTGGCCAACATATTTTATCTTTTGATCTTTAAAACACCAAATATTTGTATCGATATTGGCCTTAAAAGTCTTTTATCAGTTGGGCCCTAGGAAGAAAGCACTCATTGGAACTCTGGTGCAAACCAAAGAACCAATCTCCGTGCCGCTTGAAAAGAGGGATCCCAGTTTACTTCTAAGTGCACTAGAGTTCGGTTCACCTTGGGCCAGAACGCAATCCGACTAAACTATAGGAAGTGAACCAAAATACTTTATCAGACTTGACTAAAGATGTACTAGCCTGCAATGTAAATGATCTGAAACCTGCACATAATTTATGGACTTAAATATAATAACCTTCAAATCCATAATTCATTACGACCATACATCATACATGCTCGTCGTCTGTGTGACAACACATCATCATCTGCCTCTAACATCAGGACCCTTCCTCTCCTTCCTATTGTTCGCCTTTCTTTCAAAATATATGATATAAATATATAATATAACCCCATACATTTGGTGTTGCTCCATTAATTCTGAGACCAGCAAGTGTCGATGACATTTGTTTACAATGTTTGTATACTACTATAGGTCGTGAAAGCGCCCTTACTGTCAGATCCTTGGCCTCCATCTTGTGGTAAATTAGTTCCTCGTCTCTTCTCTCGTCCTGTGGGACTGTGATGTTGGCCAGGGTGGTTTCAAAGTCCACAATCTCCTCCATCAGCGTCCGAGACGTCTCCTCTGAGCCGCCCAGGAGAACCCCTAACTCCGTCAGGAAGTTGAGGTACGCCGTCAGATACTGCAAACACCAAGCAGGCAGCACAGAGAGGTGGAGGTGTCGGTGGGGGGAAAAGGGGTATGTGTGTAAGTGTTAAAATTCAACCAGGAAAGTAATCCTGAACTATGCAAACACAAGCTACAATGCAGTTTGTTTCCCTCCCCCGTAAGTTGAACTATTTGTCTTTCTTTGCTAGTCTACAGTGCTAAGTCTACAACAAGCCTTTAGGTATTTTCATAACATTACTTTCATTTTTTTAAATTCTCATTACAGAAAATGCCAGACCTTGATTTGATTTGACCTGATTTGAGATTAAATATCTTTTACTGTCCAACTTTGTACACGCCTAACCACTGTGAAACCACCGATTTGCCCACAGTACCTTTTCATTTGCTGTTTTGTTGAGGTAGTAATCCCGTGAAGGTAGCCCCAGGCTGGACTGATCCACCTAGAGTCAAGAGAAACATATTATGACCCCCGGTTCAACCCTCACAAACAACCTTTTGTTTTCATTCCTGCCATTCCAGCATGCAGAGGTGGAAGGTAGAAGCTGGCCAAAGATCTCATCTGTGACATTTGTTATGGTCTCGTGAGACTTTGCAGAGGAATCAACTCTCCTGTCAAACTATCAATGCGAAAGCAAGACCTGTGTGATAATGAGTGACTTGTCCCCATATTATAGGCAGAGATTAAAAAAAAAATCCATATCCTGAGAGAAGCCCGTTAGGGCTGCTTATACTGTAAATGTGATCGAAAATCAGTGATGAGCCCTTTCTGAGATGTAAATATATGGTTTTAGATAAATGCATGTCATTGTGTATAAAAATGGCCTGTCTACAAACCCCAGACCCTCTTACCTGGATGATATTGCTGTTTGAGTTTTTGGAGTCAGTGCTGACAAACACAGTGAAGAAAGGCGAGGTGCGATAGTTGGCTGACACCATACGCAAAACCTCCTGGAAGTTGTCCTTGTCCCAGGGTTCGGTCAGGGCCCACCCTCCTATCTGAAACAGGCAGCGTTTAGGCAGACATTCACAGACTGCTGGATGCCAGGAAATTGTTTCTTTTAATAGCAATGAAGGATTGAAATGATGAATGTGTTTGATGTTTGACCACTTTATTATATAAGCATACCTGGTTGATTAGCTCTTGTAGTGGCTTTGCTCCTAATTCCTCAATCTTGGCCTCATTCATGCAGGCCTGATAATATCGCTGGGCCTTTTGCTCAGCCTTACTCAGATCTTTCATCGTTGTGTTTTCTGCCTCATTAAAAGATACAAGATTAATTACGTGAATGAAAAGCAAGTGGGTTTCTCCAGCTCTGGAAAATGAGAAAGACACATTACACCTTCACCTGGGGTGAAGGCAGCTGAGGACACGTACCTAATAAATGCTTCATTACAAGCATGTTGTGTTTCCAGAGGTTGCTGAAAGGTCCCCAGCGGGACTTGCCCTCAGGGAGGGGGTTGTTCTTCACCCAGCCACCACAGGCAAAGTTGTAGAAGTCATGGCAGGGGTCTACGGATCGGTCCAGGGCTCCCAGCACCACACTGGCTACAGTGATGCACGGCTCGGTTAGGCACAAGCCTGGGTGAGCTGCAGGAGAAAGCACTTTTTTTTAAAAGAACAATACTCACTTTTGAACCCTCTGCATTTGAGGATCACAGTGGGTAATCTGAAAATATTTCTTGGCAGGACATCCAAATACATGTACGCATGCGAGTTTTCAGACCATCTGGAAACTATTATTTTATGAGAAGTAGCCGGCCAAGCTAAACAACCTGGATGGAATATCTCTTCTTGTGAAAATCCTTTATAAATACAAACTAAAACGTGAGGCCTGATGATCTTGTCTTTGTAGGAGGCAATGTGACACGTTAACTATTGCCAGCTGATCATGCAATTGTCTACTTAATTAAGTAGACTAAATAGATTGCCAGATGAAGGTCCAGGATCCTGGTTGAATTTATCTAGATGTCTTTAAACTAAAGTCAGTCCCCTCGCTTTCAAAATGTATTTAGTGTTCTCCTCAGGTTCGTGGAGGACTTAAGTGCACGTATTTAGTGGGGGGGGGGTTTAGGGGTCCTTCCTCAACGAAATTTTGTTCAATTTAAAAATATGCAATTTTTCATTATTTTGGTGCATTATTATTAACATATTTGTGTCTAAAAAGTTGGAAAAGCAAGAGCAGATAATAAATAAACACTCAACAAGCGTAAAAGACAAAACTTGCCAAAGCAGTCCACTGGGCCAAACTACAATCTGAGAAAAGTCATTTAGTAAATTTAAAAGTGCGGTGGTGGACGTGACACTAGCTGCAGTCTTCTGAACAGGGGTGGCGCTAATGAGGAAAAGGTAAAGACGTTGCTATTTCTACGGACTAGAAGAAGAAAAAGGTAAACCACGGCAGAACTGGCAGCAGAATTGCCGTCAATGCTTCGATTTATTTCGATGACCTACTTCGTCGGATCAAGCCTTTCATTCACCATGAAAGAACTCATCTTAACCCAGCAAGTTAACAAGATAGACATGCAGTCACTTGCCCTCTGGTCGCGCACTCAAAATCCTGGCGCGCCAGCAAGATCTACGTCATTTTGACATCACATTGGCACGCACAAGCTGGGATTAGTCGACTGTTAAACGGCCTTGAGATGCTCACATTGATTTTACATTCATTCGGTTTAGGTGGTGCCCAGAATGACAAGGGTGCTGCACCTAACCCTTATAATAGGTAGGGAAAAGCCTGGTATTTAAATGTGTTAGTGTGTTTTAAAAGGGGACACAAAGAGGCTTTTGGCCAAGTCTAAACACAAAAGTTCAACAGGAGAACCTTTAGAAAACCTAAAGTGTTTAGAGAAGTGCAAGTGCCTGATACTCGACTTACTGTACAGACTTCTACCATGTGTCCATATAAGGTATGAAACAGAGACAGAGACAAAGTTCCAAGCAGTGATGAGGTTAATACCCCGAGGAGAATTCATCCTTGTTCCTTTTATTATTTCAAAGTGTGATCTGACATACGGCTCTGAATGGGAGGAAGTGGCATTAGGTTTCCCAGAGTATATTTGAGGAAACCAGCACAGATGAGACGCCGCCTGGATGTGATGGTAAATCCGCAAGCCCTTTTCCATAATGAACAAGCTCAAGGGAGAGATTTAAAGTATTTTTTAGTAGCTTAGCTGAAGTTGTGGCTTAGGTTTAAAAATAAAAAAACAACACTTATACTGTATTAAATAGCACAGCCCTGCAGTTTTTAGGATGGATAGATACAGATGTGAAAAATCATGGTTGCCTCTTGAATAAATTAATTTACTGTTTTTTTATACCTCTTTTGCATTCAGTAGCTTTATAGACACACAGCCATCTGCCACTCACATTTTTTGTGTGTGGCATTTTTAGGCCTTTTATTTATTAGGACAGGTTAGACTTGAAAGAGGAGAGAGAGGGGGAATGACATGCAGCAAAGGGCCGCAGGTCAGAGCCAACCCCGTGGCCGCAGCGGCGAGGACGAAGTCTCTCTATATGGGCACACGCTCAACCAGGTGAGCTACTTTCACATTATAAACAAAAGGTAATGCCCATTGAAGGAATAGTTTGACATTTTGAAAAACACACAGCATCTTTATTCATTTTCTTGATGAGAGTTAGAAAAGAAGATTGGTACCACTTTCAGAAAAAACGTTCCCCCTGTCGGGCTAATTCACGGGGAGCACAGGTGTTTCTTTTCAGTGTATGTCACCATAGCACTGGGTTTAAAAAGAACTTTCAAACTCACTCTGTTTGTAGAAGACCCCAGTCGTAATGAGAGATACAAACAGGCCCGCAGACACGACGCACAGCAAAAACAGCAGCCTCCTCTCTCTCTGTGTCCTGTCTGGCCAACATGTAGGAGCACGGCCGTGCAATAAAGTCACCTGCGCACACACACACACAGAAACACACAAAATAAATCATTTAAAAGTGCTTCACTTAATCCACTAGTCAAATATAACCATTTTGAAGAGGTTTAGCATGGTTAAGAGACAATACATGGCCTTCAAATCAGCTTTATATCACACAAACACACTCTTAATGTTTTGTTTGTTAGTTGAAATAATGCAGTGTGGACAATATTGTCTATAATCAAACAATCTCTCGAGGATTGGATGACAGGTTTGGTTTTAAAGCACAATGGCTTCTTTATCATGGTGCGTTCAACCCTCCTAGACAGAAACGGTTAAGCATTCTTCTATTGTTCCCTCACTTCTTGCACTCATAAAAGGATATTTTCCTCCTGCCCTAGATTGGGATGAAACACAATAATCCTGTTGAACCACATCTGTTTCGTTGTGGTTGGCCTGTAAACAATGAGTCAATCTAAAGAGTCAGCCAAATATATTAACAGTAACTCATTTATAGAGTCTGCTATAAAGCTATCTGGGAAATTAACATGAAAGAATTAATAAGTCACAGGAAAGTCCATGCTTTGTGTCAGTGACTTTTTTTTAATCAATGATTGGTGCAGGAGGTCTTTACCCAAGCACACCCTGCTCATGCACCTTTTCTACTGAATGCTGCGTTAGTTAAGGCTGCCAAGGGACTGTATTTCCTACAAGAATGATTCCAAGGGCCACTCACAAATCTCTCACAGGGCGCATT
This sequence comes from Percina caprodes, assembly GCA_013375575.1. Lineage (NCBI taxonomy): Eukaryota > Metazoa > Chordata > Actinopteri > Perciformes > Percidae > Percina > Percina caprodes. The sequence continues at coordinate 75,914 of JABXJD010000301.1, read as the reverse complement.
TAACACTCTGGCCAGTCTTTGAGTATCCCCGCTGTAAATAAATGCTAGATTTTGGACCTCACATACATCCTGTGGAAGTCACTTACTCCTGTAAGTGTATATACAGTTGTGTTCAGAATAATAGCAATGTGTTTAAAAAAGTGACTAATGCTCAAAATCCTTAGAATAGCTTTTATTCTACAATATCAATGCATTGGGAACACTGCAGATTCAATTCAAAACATGACCAAAATTGATCAAGTTTGTGTTAGTCTTCTTCACAGAAAGTGAAGAAAAAGAAACATTAGGCAGTATTTGCTTTTTCCTCATAAAAAAAACATTTACTGTATACACTGAAAAATGTATCAAGAGTTTGCTTTACTTCACTGCACTAATTTTTAGTTGCATAACCATTATTTCTGAGAACTGCTTCACATCTGTGTTGCATGGAGTCACCTGTGAACAGGTATTCCAGCCCAGGACCATTGAACTACATCCCACAATTCCTCAGCATTACTGGGTTTTGCCTCAGAAACAGCATTTTCATGTCACCCCACATGTGTTCTATGGGATTGAGGTCCGGGGATTGGGCTGGCCACTCCATAACATCTGGAACCAGGACTTTGCTCGCTTACTAGTGTGTTTTGGGTCATTGTCTTGTTAAAAGTCCCATTTCCTCTTCAGCATAAAGCAACATGACCTCAAGTATTTTAATGTATTGAAACTGATCCATGATCCCTGGTATGCTATAAATAGGCCCAACACCACAGTATGAGAAACATCCCCATAACATGATTTTTGCACCACCATGCTTTACTGTCTCCACAGTGTACTGTGGCTTGAATTCAGTGCATGGGGGTCATCGGACAAACTGTCTGTGGCCCCTAGACCCAAAAACAACAATTTTGCTCTCAGTCCACAGAATGTCAATGTGTCCTTTGGCAGATTTCAACTTATTCAGTACATGTCTTTTTTTCAGCAATGGGACTTTGCGGGGGCTTCTAGCTGATAGCTTTGCTTCACATAGCCTTCTTCTGACCATAACAGTACTCACAGGTAACCTTAAGTCTTCCTGGAGTTAATCAACCACCTTTGCCATTTTGGCTATTCTTCAATTCACTCAAATGGCAGTTGGCTGTTTTTTCCCTTGTCGTTCAGGCTTTAATCAAAGTCCACTGTTCAGTGTGAAATGCACTATAACCAGCCTGCACAACATTTGCTTCCTTCCTTCCTTAAATATGGGCCATAACTGACACCTGTTTCTTCACAGAATCAATCACCTTGCTAATTAAACACAACACTGCTATTATTTTGAACATGCCCCTTTCAATTACAGATTCAATTCCACAGAATGAGGAACATGCATGTCATGGCTGTTGGGTCTGTTGGTTTTCTATGATTCTACAACACTTACTAGTAAATTATTAGCCATGTTGAAATATCACTTCTACCAAAAAACATGATTTATGAGGTTAGTGATGTCGGACTGCTATTATTTTGAACACAACTGTGTAAGGATCCGATTTACTGCTATTAGCCTAGATGAGGGTTCAACAGTAAAAATGGATGGGACCAAATCAAATGCCAAAGCCACAGTGGCTTCCTAATCCCTGGAGCTCAGCATGTTGGGTTGGTTTGGACCTAAACTGGGTTTCTGAGTAGAACTATGAAAATCTCACTGCCAAGTGCGCTTTCCATCTGTAGCTTATCCAAACCCTCCATTTTATTACCCTGAAAACCATGGCTAAATGATGATGAATCCAAGCACTGTGTTTGAGCTCTTCAGGTATACTTTTGGTCAAATAAAGCATGTGAGGAATGACCGCACTGAAGCCTCTCTGCTCCTTTTTAAAACCATAAATTACAGGTAGGGTAATAGAAGAAAGATGTGAATCAATTTGCCAATCAGCAGTTACTTATACATTATGCTAAGTGACTTTAACAAACACACGATCATGCAATAAAACATACACATTTATATGAAAACTACACAACAGCAGGATAGTGTGAAGCAGTCTGTGCGTGCAGACTTGAAGTGTGCTGTTTAACATGGGAATTAAGTCCAAAATGGTCTTTATCCATTTTGAAAAACGTATCTGCAATCTCAGGTTTATCAGCCAATATTTCACACTATATCCTCATGAATATAACTGTTATAAAGGATTCAAGATAAAGGATTTTATGTGTTTGTGTGTGTGTGTGAGTAGTTTTCAGGTCTCTTGTTGTAAAAGAGATCTTGATCTCAAGGGGAATTTCTGAGTAAATGAATTCTTAACTAACGGAGATTATTACGGTCTTACAGTGAGACAGCGAGACAAGACCTAACTCCAAGAGTAGGTTAATGTTGACATACAAGTCTGTCTGAAACAAGACTTAGCGTTAACTTGACGGATCACATCCCATAAGCTATGGACAGACAGGAAATCAAGGACTGTAGTAGCTTATGTTTCTAATCAGTCATTATTTTAAGTTTCCATTTTTCTGAAAAGGTAAGATTTTTCCATGACAGCTGTGATATTTTTCATAAGGTGTGAACCCTCTAAGGCCTATAAATATTTCTTTGCACTGTACTGTACAAATTATACAGTACTGACAGTAACCCATTCTTAGAACAGGGTGTTTTTTACCTGCATGGGCGATGATGGGTAGATGTCATCACCGGTGGAGTCCACCAGGTCCTCCTCATCCAGTGTGGCTCTCTTATACGATGACATCTGAAAAGTCAAATGCAGAAAAGACTCTCTCAGTGCCTCCATGTTCCTTCTTGCCCTTCTCCTCTCCCACTGATGTGTGTGTGTGTGTGAGAAGAGTATTTGCGTGTGTGACGTCTATTCTTCAGCAGTGTCTGAGGTTTCAGGGTAGGCTTTCCCTCTAAAATCCATCAGGAGGTATGTGATATATCTGGTTGTAGCGCTTGCACTCAAACAACCGAGTTGACTTTCAAAGAGTGTGTCAGTCCTCTTCTTTTTAATTGCACTTTCCTGCTCCCTTCAAGCACAACAACACCTCTCACAGCTCCCATGGCGGCTGGCAGATCCCCACCCCCGGTGTCTAACGTCACCAAACACTAACAACTTCCTCACGAAAGTCCTTGTGCGATCTCCTTATGGGTCCCCTCTTCCTCTATAGTTCTGTGGCTCTTCCTGGGCAAACCTTTTTTTCTGAAATTCCTGCTCAGCCCAGTCTATGCAAGCACGGCACAAGAGAAGACGGAACTAGTGGAAAACAGGAAGGAGCACTGGCTTGAGCGACTTGCATGACTGTGACGAAGTACAGGGAAGTGATTGTGTATGTGTGTGTGTGTGTGTGTGTGTGTGTGTGTGTGTAAGTGCATTCCCCAATGTGGTTCCCCACAATTTGGGGAGGGAGCGTCACAGTTGTAGTTCACACACACCCAGTGACTTTTCTATAGGGCATGAAACACTCGGGGGAGCAGCCTTGAAAAAACATTCTCCTCCCACTACATGCTTGTAGTCGCTGCCCGTGGCAACCGTTACCTGATAGGCCGTTTGTCTCCAGTTTAACCCCTCACCCACAGGGAATCTACCACAAGATATAAACACTGCAATATAGAGTATAAGAGTATACTCATTAAATGCAAGGTATTTAAAACGTGAATGATTGAATGATGAAATAAAGGTATTGGTTTAAAGGAAAGCAAACACAAAAGTGTGTCACCTCAAGACGTTCCAACCATAGGCGTAAATCCCAGGGGTTTCGGGGGGGTTCAGCCCCCCCATCTAAGGGTTTCCCCCCCAGAAATGTAATTAAAAACCATGCTGTGTATTGTACATAACATAATGATGTATACTTAAAATATCGGTGTAAGTAGTAAAACAATACAAACCCCCCAAAAAAGTTAAGTTTAGAAAATGTTTTAGTGCCCCCTCCATTGCCTTACAGTGGTTTGGTCCACTGCCCGCTTCACGCACAAGTCAGACGGACCGCAGGAGAGAATGAGAGAACATATTGGGAGTAACGTTAGTTGTGGAATGTAGCAAGTAGGCTGTTCAAGGCTTTTCTGTTGTTCTTTTCTCCAGTAGAAATTATCTTGAGTAATTAATAAATTAGTCATGACAAAAAAAGTTTGCTATGTTAGTGTAATATAATGTACCTAGCTTGTTTTTGTTGGATAGGAATGCACCCACTACAACTAACATTAACATGATAACCCTAACGTTATGTGTGTGAACTGATTTTAGGGTTGAAATTGAGGTTATTATTCTACAGGTTGTGTTATGATGTTAAGTAGCAGATCAGTAGGTCTGCTGCAGATACATATATATCCTCTGTCATAGACGAAACATAACTTTATGTGGAGGACGGACGCAAGATCATTTCATAACTATAATATGACCGCGTGGTGGATCTATGAATCTAACTCATGTTTAGACTATCTGACCTCAAAGATTTGTGTTGTTGTTGCCCAGATAAAATGACAGAGAAAAGAAAAACAGACATCCTTTTTCAGTACACCAAAACGCCAAGTAAATACAATAAGTCCTCATTTCAAGACAATCTGGTAACATCTTTATGAGAATGGGTGCTTATGGAAATACTAATGTCACTATGTCATAGGAGAAGGAGACAGAGAGAACTGAGGAACAGGGAGACCAATTAGATCTCTTCTTGCGATCTAATTGTAGACAAACAACCAATCAGAATTGACCCTTAATTCTCCAACTGGTTGGTTTTTTGACACACTTGTAACGCTGTAAAACATTTGAGCGAGTGTGTCAAGAGGTATCAGAATCGGTATCGGGAAGAAAAAAATGGTATCGGACCATCTCTAGTCTACCTGCGCTGCAAGTAAACTGCGTGAGTGGGGTTATTATTGAACGTTAATATGGGTAATAGCAAACATGCAAATACATTTATTGAGCATGGAATAGGTTATGTGTTTGCTCAAACTAAATTATTTTGTGTGAGTGTTGATTCCTGTTCAAAACCTAATATTACGTGCTGGCAAAATATAGTTCTCTTCGAAACATACAATTACTCCCTCAGGAATGAGGCACATATATAACGCCATATCATTTTGGCCATTGTTAACGTGAGAGGTTGGTTGTGTCACATTCTACTTCAGGGGAGAAGAGGCTTTGAAGAGTCCATTAATAATTATCTGGCACATAAATACAAGGGGGATAGAAAATAAATCTGCTTTTGGCACTGGACTGAAAGAGTTACATTTTGGAAAAGCTTGGAACTTGAACTTGCTACCATTCCTGACAGAGCCATATTTTAATAAATCAAACTCAGTTATTAATGTTTTTTTAAACTGTTTAAGGTCTGTTCATACTGGTAACGATAGTAATACCAATTTTAATACCGGTTCTTGCTGATGCTAACACCTTGACTTTGATACCGGTTCCTAAGCAATGCTTTTTTTTCAATACCAATTTTATAAAACAAACAAAACGAAATTACAACATTACGGCAGACATCTTTTAATCTATTTTTTTTACTAAATGAGCCCTGTCTCTATGCGTAACGTAGAGTTTTCCCTGCGTGTGTAACATCAGACAGCCAATCACCTGCATTATAAGATCTTGGTAGAAGCATGCTGCATGCTTATTGGCTCACTGACGCCAATGAGATTTACTCCTTAGGTGTTGAAACTGGGTGTTGAACGACAAGGCCTTTTTCGATAGTACTTTAGAGGCAATTTGCTTGCCAGAAACACAGGTCAAATAGGTTTTCATCGTGTGATCAGCGGATTATTATACAAAATTCTCATTAGAAAATAACTTTCCTGTGATTTATATAGTCAGATTTGGGTTTAAAGAAATCAAATTATTTTAACACTTAAGTTATTATGACACTAGTAGACAAAGGTCCTCCAGCTGAAACATGTAATATGTAAAGATGTAAAGAGGGTATTGATTGACCTCAGCGGTCTGTCAGAGAGAGACACAGCTCACTCCAGACTGACTGCTCACCACAGTGGGTGTTGTAGTTTTGACCTGGATCCAGCCTGAGTGCTCCAATCACAACCGAGCCGCTTTTTATTTCTTTTTTTGTTGAATTCTGATTGTTTGAGTTTCACTTTGTGGTTTTATTTTTTTTTTTGTGTTGTCTTGCAACACAAAAGTGATTGACAAAAGTGATTTTTCTGAACTTACCAGACTGTTCTAGCTGTTCTATTATTTACCTTTACCCACTAAGTCATTAAATCATTTCTGGAGAATGTTTATCAAAAATCTCATTGTGTAAATAACACAAGACGTTTTTTATAAAGCAGCACCAGAGGCAGATCACGCAAACATGTCACAGAGGAAAATGATCCCACCACAAACATTCCAGGGAATTCCAAGCAAACCAGATTCCTGTTAACTATCAGAGAAGATGTTGCAAATCAACCCCAGTAACAATCATACCCACTCTGCCCTGCCAGCCAATTCACCTTATCAGCTTTTAAAAGGACTGCTGGGACAAAAGATGGAGGACTAAAAGTGATGAGAGATGCAGAGAGATAGACATGGAGGGAGGAGGGGGGAGAAGTAAGAGGCCGACCAATTGTTTTCAGAACACTTTCAACTACATAAATGGCTTCGAATGACCTATAGCTGAAAGCAAAAAGAGCCTAATGGGGATATTGATGTCTCTCTCTCTCTCTTCACACACACACACTCATTTGGTCTCCATCAATATTTAACTTACAATTCACGATTACAGCTGTTCCATTTAAGAAAACAGGGAATGCTCACCGAATTACTCAAATTTAATTTTACCTCACTAACGTATTATTAAACTGCTTCGTGGTCCACAAAGCAGAGCAACAGATGGCAGTAACCACTGGCACAGACCAGGGTGGTTGTCGCACACACAAATTCCTCAGCACACAATCACTGTTTTTGACCCCTTTCCTGGCTTTGGGTTCTGTGCAGATGTGCGTGCACATGTTGCCACACAGATTGACCTCCGCTTCAGCAAATCCCTTAGTGACAACACTGCCTTTCCTTTCCTGTAAATGATATTTGGTGACAGCCATTTCTTGGGAGTTTCCTCATGATTTTCCTCATTTCCTCTTCTTCATCCTGAAACCAGGCCCTAACTGGCTGCAATGGTAGGATAGTGAACACAGTGTGGAATGACATCTGTAAAAACTATTGAGGAGTCCCTGTTGATGTCCTGACATTCTGGGAGTCCTGCTAAGTGGCGACTGGGAGTACAAATGATGCAAGTCTCATTATAATTGCCTTCGGTCAAGGACATTTTGTAAATCTCCCATTGTGTCCCACTCACCCGCAACGACGTCTTCGCAAAGAGAAAAGTTTTTAAGGTATGGGGGTAATCACAATCCCACGGTTCTTTTTAACAACGCGAGGCTGTGGCCTTTGAGTGAGGCTGTAAACCACAATGATGCATCGGTACACGTCACTGATCCGGCAAACCACAGGATTACTTGAGGTGCAGGGGGCATTATAACTGCAGTGTGTTTGTGTTTGGGTACTGCACATACTGTTGTGTACTGGGTTTGGCAATTTGTTTCTGAAGAGAAAAAAGAAAACAGGACAAGAACTTATAGAAGACAAAAAAAAGTATATTGTAAAGACACTAAGCTGATGGGAAGGTGGAGACTGCAGGTGATTTACAGCCTTGTTTGACGGGAGTAAACACATTTTGAAACGATGAAAGGCGACTTAGTTAACCGCGATGGTAAGCCAGTCAGATGCAGGGCCGAGATGTGGTTTCAGACCACAGAGGAACAGTACACGCCAGAAGCCATCTAAGTGACAATCTAAGCCTCATATTCTGTCTGAACCATTAGTTGACCTATATGTGATTGGAGTCATTGTGTTTCTGTTGAAATACAACTTCTGCTTTTTAGTCTCATTACCTCTCAGTCACATAGAGATGACACATGCCGCAACCAGAGCAAAGCACAACTTCCTCTTCAGGCTATCCTAAATCTAAGATGCTATCTAGTCTCATATATCAATATGATATCTATATATTGCCCAGCTCTAGTTGCATGTTGGTCTCATTTGTAGTCATAGTACAACAAATTCCTTTTTTGACTAGCGAAAGACACCACGCAGTCAACAAACAACATTCTAAAGCACTTTCTAAAGTTATATGGACGAATAAAGACCTGTCTAAATTGATTTAAAACCTCAAGCCCAATACTTTGCAAACTAAAGACTTTTGGCCTAAAATTTTGACTTTTTAATCCTGGTGGTATGATGTTTTATGCAATGTGGCAGAGCTGCCATGTACTGTTCTTGACCTGTATGCCAGGTCTTCACCCTGTACAATGTACAGTATGTGTTTGTATGTGACTGTACACTCACATATCAAATGCAACAAACAAACATGGATGCTGACTCAACATGAAGACATTCACAAATACGGCCGCTAGCCACTGCAGCGCCAACACTTTATCTTTTGTTTTCAGTCCCCTGTGTTTCTGGCTGCCTGAAGGCCACAGATAAGACGAGTTGTCTCAGGCTTTAGCTCCTGACCTCTTACGTCAGATCAGAACTGGAAAAGTCTTTCTTTTCACAGCACACAGAGATTTCCTTTGCAGAAAACACCCTGATAATGAAGTATTCACACAAAAAAGCTTTTCCAGGCAATCAGCATTCCCCTGCTCAAGGGTAGTCTTTTTAAAAGGTAGAACTGATTCACCAGAATCATAACACTTTTTGGTTTATTTGTTGGTCAGTTCAGTAACAACACTGCATCCAAAATTTCCACCTTGATTAATGTTACTGTGCCTGTTACTGTCAGTGTTTTAATTATGAATGACTTGTCAGCCTTTCAGCTCTCTAAAGCTCAAAAACGTGCTGTTTGTTGGACTTACAGCTGCTAAGAGGATGATTGCAACACGCTGGAAGCCACCTCATGACTTCGTTCATGGATCCTTTCTTTTTTTGATTTGTCACATTCATAGTAATTTCAACGGCTGGTGTGGGTGGAGCCCAGGAGAGGACTGTGGACACTTGGCACAGCGTTGCTGAATCCTTGAAGGCAATGCTGTAGCCTTTTCTTTTGTTTGTGTGTGTGATTGGTCTCTTGTCTTGTGTCTGTCTGTTTGTGTGTGTCTGTTTCTGCATGTGTTGTTTTGTCTCCCTCCCTCCCTTCCATTTTTCCTCTGTGATTTTGCGGCCCTGGAACGCGTTCCTATGTCCCAGTGTGTTGGTTGTAACTGTTTGTGAATGTTTTCTAAATTTAAAAATAAAAATGTGATAGTCATCCATGTGCACTGTGGCTTTGAAAAAACAATAAACAGCTTGTGTTTTCTCTCACATGGTTATTAATATGCAGGCTGTAGGTCTTAAATTCTTCAGATTCTTGCTTGACAGAGTACTATAAGTCATTCTTCTGTGCACGATTCAGGCACTCTGACGTACGTGTAATGATCAGATATCACCCAGTCAGGCCACGGTATCACCGTCATGCAATATAACTACTGCAAGCAGCCAAACGGTAGTAAACAAACCATGATACGCTCTATTTACATTCAATATTCATATATAATGGCATATTTAAAAATAACTGTGGATTATGGGTTTTTTATGTCACCCATAATTTACAAGCTCCTACGTGACTTTTCTTTTCTTTCTCAGAATAAGGTCAGAATTAAAAGGAGTGGTACATGGAAGCTTGCTTACAAAGAGTTTTTCAGCCAACGCAAAATAGACAGATAACAAGAGATTACCTGTTCCTGCTGTTGTTATGGCACCCTACAGCACTCTCACTCTCACACCTAGGTAATGAATAACTGCAGAGTAAACCAAGCTCTGTTATGATCCATCCAGAGCCGCGTAATGTTATTAAACCTTTCAATCACTCAGGCATTAGCTTGTACAACTAGTGACCTGTGTTGCTCATATTTCATGCCCCCGCAAAAAAACTATTCCCTGAAGCAAGCCATGTAATAATAATTCACCATAGAGGTTTGAATTTTGGCATTTTTAACTGCTTCATGAGTTAGACCAAGACATTAAGAAGCAGAACTAGTCCTTAAATGATACATAGTAAGAAGACACAAAATATCTGCCTGTGATAAGAACACCATAGACGTCATGTCTTGCCCAGCTGACTTTAAAGGGATGCAATCTTTATTTTGGCAATAAATCATCTTTACAGCTGTTGGGCCTGTTTACAAAAGCTGTTTTCCATTTGAATTTTTTTCAGTGTCCTCTTTCGGTGAAGCATTTTGCAAGTTCTGCTTTTCAAATTGCTACATAAATTATGTTTTCTCTCCACCCTTTTAACTGATGAACAAGATGATCCCTCATTGTGTGTTTTGGGTGGTCTTGTGTTGCACAAGCACACCAGTTTACTTTAGTAAGACACTTTATATCTGCCATTGGTTCTCTACGCTGGTTTATGTTTGAAGTTACTGTTTGCTTTTAAGATAAAATTGATTGATCTCGTCCATATAAGTTGCTTACAATCTCCTCTCCAAGACCCCAGATGATAAAGGAGCTCATACAAATCCAGGCTAACATTTAGACAGTAAACAAGTAATTAAGTACATATGAATTTACAATGTATGCATTTCATCTTTCAGACTGTTTAAACATGCCTTGGCAACTCACTTTCACACTAACTGCACATGCAGACTTTAACACCCTTCTAATTTGATTTTTTACTCTTTTTCTCTTTACTGAACCACCATTTTACAGTAAAGTTTGGCTATATTCTGAATGATCATGTTATGATCTGTTTCTGAATTATCATGTTATGATCTATTACTTATTATGTTGTAACTGTAAGCTCTGTGTTTGTTTTTTGTTGTTATTTGTGCCTTTTTCTTTTTGTGCAATGTATTTTTTTTGTTTGTGTGAAATTGAGATGGTACATCTCAAGGGGTTATCCAAATAAAATAATTGAATGTGTTATGTGACTGTATTGTGGCTACACACTACCTTTGGTGTATAAGATGTGGGTTTGGTTGGATTTATTTAGCATAGAGGCTAAAAGTATACCGCTGAAAACTATTGTAGCCTATAATGTTAGCATATTGGGTGGTAGAGGGAACATTTTGTTGGCTTTGACTCACTGAAAGTACCAAACCTACTGAGCTAGAGTGGAAATTAAAAATAGTTTGAAACGCTACCAACATTTAATGTATAGCAGCAATGACATTAAGTCCCTAATGAAGTATTACACTAATGTCATACGACATTAAAACCGTAGACCGTATAAAATAGATCAAAACATTATGCCGCCGCGGTACGTTAAGGTCACAGAACTTCATGTAACAGATTCAGAAAATGGTTTATTGACACAGTAATTTGCATGAAAGCTAGTGTAAAGGTCACGTATACAACGTTAAATAGCCTACTACACAGCTATGTGAGAAATATAATCCCAAAATTAACGTAACCTCACATTATTGCGAAATGCCGTAGGCTAGTAAAACATTGTCACGTATGTCAACTCCAGCGTAGACCCTAACACATGTGATGTGTCATACGTTATAACAGGCTATATAGTTGTTGTGTGCGTGTGTGTTATTTTTTAATTTATTTTTTTATCTATATCTCTTTACCTAATGTTATATTTGAGTAAAGGACATGTTCTTCTTACCCTGCAGTCAGACGGTCGACCGCCACTCTCCGGGACTCCGGTGCTTTCTGACCGGTGGTGGGGTGGGGTGGGGGACAGCGAGGGGGATCCTCCGCTGAAACAACCAAAGAGTCCGCGCTTCACTGTCAAGATAGTTCCCCTCCCTCTGGAACGTGCTCCGCTACCCCGGAAATCATCTCCCACCTGTCTCGCGCTGGTGTAAACGGTCCTGAAGATCATCTGATTTTAATGGCAAAACATTTCATACACTAATGTCGATTACATAAAACATCCCCTGTCTTTTGTATAAACAATCTCTGAAATGTTGCAAAAAAAGCCTACTTTTTCATGAAAACAGGGACTTTTTTTTAATCGTTTTTTGGAAAATGTATCAATGTTGTACTCCATGTTCAATTCATGTTGTAGAATTGACTGAATATGTTTGCAGTGTGCCTTGTTGTATGTTTGATATGAATCTTTAATAAAAAAAAGGAAAAAAACGGGACTGAAATTAAAAAAACACACATAATAAACACTGTAAATCAGAGGCGGTGTGATGAAAATATAAAGTCATCTTTCAGGGTATCCTGGGGTTTAAGTATGGAGACATGGATGGAAACATGGAACGGCATTATTTTGAACACATTTATATATTAACTGACTGGATGACTGACGTCCTATCGCTGCATCCGGGGCACGACACGCCCCGGAAGCAGCGCCCCGATACACGCAGATGATTGGTTTACAGAAATGCAAACAAGCCAGCGTTCAATGAAGAAATTATCAAGATGATCTCCAAAGGCTACCCCCAAAAAAAAAAAAAAGATTATTTAACCCTTGTGTTGTCCTCCCAGGTCAAAACTGAAAATGAACAATTTTTTGACGCTTTTGACACTTTTCTTTTAAAATCACTTTTTGACTCTTTTTTTCAACATTTTCTTCATTTTTGTAACACTACCATCAGTATACTGGACACCTCACAAACACCAATACATCACCACTAGTTTTACACTATATTCTTTTTTGAATTCATGGTCAAGAAACCTCATTAAATGAAATTATATAATTTTTTTGTCTTTTGTCCAATTTGTTTTTGGGAAATAAAACACCCAAAATTCAATAAAGTAGTCACCTGATCCTTCAGCGTTATATGGAACCATCCATGTAATATTTCGACAATTTGGATGAAACAATCCCAAATATCTGATGTAGAAACCTTTTAAAAACAAGGCAAATTTGACCCAAGGACAACAGGAGGGTTAAAAACAATTCTGAAATTAAATTTTACTTCACAATCCATTAACAAATATTGTCTTTATCTCAATTTCAAACAATTGAGATAACATATATGTTTAGGGAATGCAATCAGTCTCTACTAGAACACAATTAAAAATGGAAGTGGGATTGTTTTTTTTGTCATAAGGATATAATTCATGTTAAAAATCCACTATGTGATCATCATTATCTTGGAAAAAACATAAGCGGTCATATCCAGAATACATTTGTGAATTGAGTCAGGACTAAATGTTTATCACAGAAAAGAAGGTAAGGCTGTTGATTTTCAGGTAGAAAAATGTAACTTGTACCATTTTTCTACTTGTAAAAATTTGAAATGGGTCAATTTGACCCAAATACCAAACAAGGGTTAAAACCTTTTATTTATTTTAAACCATTATTTCATAATAATAAAGGGGCATGGTTTACTTTATAGGCTGTGTACCCAAGTTACTATATTATCTGGGTCATGACAGTGACGTAACCAAAAGATGTATCCTGGGGTTCAACACAAAACTTTAATTTGTTTAAAAGTAATAAATACATGTTTTTAAATTTGACTGAAAGATAATGTACACTCACCTAAAGGATTATTAGGAACACCTGTTCAATTTCTCATTAATGCAATTATCTAATCAACCAATCCCATGGCAGTTGCTTCAGTGCATTTAGGGGTGTGGTCCTGGTCAAGACCATCTCCTGAACTCCAAACTGAATGTCAGAATGGGAAAGAAAGGTGATTTAAGCAATTTTGAGCGTGGCATGGTTGTTGGTGCCAGACGGGCCGGTCTGAGTATTTCACAATCTGCTCAGTTACTGGGATTTTCACACACAACCATTTCTAGGGTTTACTAACAATGGTGTGAAAAGGGAAAAACATCCAGTATGCGGCAGTCTTGTGGGGGAAAATGCCTTGTTGATGCTAGAGGTCAGAGGAGAATGGGCCGACTGATTCAAGCTGATAGAAGAGCAACTTTGACTGAAATAACCACTCGTTACAACCGAGGTACGCAGCAAAGCATTTGTGAAGCCACAACACGCACAACCTTGAGGCGGATGGGCTACAACAGCAGAAGACCCCACCGGGTACCACTCATCTCCACTACAAATAGGAAAAAGAGGCTACAATTTGCAAGAGCTCACCAAAATTGGACAGTTGAAGACTGGAAAATGTTGCCTGGTCTGATGAGTCTCGATTTCTGTTGGTAGAGTCAGAATTTGGCGTAAACAGAATCAGAACATGGATCCATCATGCCTTGTTATCACTGTGCAGGCTGGTGGTGGTGGTGTAATGGTGTGGGGGGTGTTTTCTTGGCACACTTTAGGCCCCTTAGTGCCAATTGGGCATGGTTTAAATGCCACGGCCTACTTGAGCATTGTTTCTGACCATGTCCATCCCTTTATGGCCCCCATGTACCCATCCTCTGATGGCTAGTTCCAGCAGGATAATGCACCATGTCACAAAGCTCGAATCCTTTCAAATTGGTTTCTTGAACATGACAATGAGTTCACTGTACTAAGATTGAAAGCCTATACCAATTTAATAGGATTTAATAAACCAAACATAGACAACATTATTTTACCTCCAATTAGGCCTACTACTTGAAACTAAATTGATGACTGTTCATATATAACCACTCAGAACTCACACATGCACTGACTTCACTTCACAGCTTACTATTACTGTGCAATACTTATATATAATACCTAAAAAGACACTGGAATTCTGTGCAATTTCATTACAGTGCAATATTTAATATTTAATCTTAATCTCATTACTGTGCAATATTTAATACTCAGGACGTTTGATACACCAATAACTACATTATTTGCATAATGTGTATACAAACCCTTTATCTTATCTTTCTTACTATTTTATATACTGTATAGTTGCTCTCAGGAACTGTTCACCATGTTCCCCCCCTCTCTTTTTTTCTTCTTCTGCACTACTTACATTTTATATTTTTATTTTTTATATTTCGTGTTGACACTGTGAAGGGGTTGCTTTACACTTGACACTTGTGTATAATTTACTAAAATACTATATTTAAATACAATTTTGAGGTTCTTGTACTTGAATAATTACATGTCATGCTACTTTAAACTTACACTCTAGTACATATCCGAGGGAAATATTGTACTTTTTACGTTACTACATTTTCTGGACCTATGGAGTTTTTAGTTACTTTGCAGATAGTAAAGATTGTACAGGTTATATTCTCTTTGTGAGTTTTTGTGTTGCGTTGTTTTTATTGTTGAGTTTTGTGTATTTTACAGGGTCATATACGGAGGAGCACTACAAACAAGCTTGCAAGAAATGTTGCAGTTTGTGGCTCCATGATGTATACTTTTCTGTAAACCAAAAAAACAATGAATACATGAATAAACTGTCACTTTACAGACCTATATATAATAGTAGTCAAAATCCTAAAATAGCTCCAATTCACAGAGCTAGAGTAGGCCTACAACCTCAAATCTCTTTATTAATGCATAAGTTACAATAATCCAATGGGCCTAGTGAAAGGCCCTGGCTTCTGCATGATAATTTTACTTTTTAATACAGTTTTGGCCACTATTTTGTTATATTTGACAACAGATAATTCCCCTTTAAAATAAAAAGAATTGCATTTTATTGACTTTCAGACTGTCTCATCATTCATGTACAAGAAGGCTTTAACCCTTGTGTTGTCAAACTAAAAAATCTTTTATTGAGGCTTTAAGTTTTTCTTATGTTTTTGTCCCTTTCTTCAACACTTTTGATGCTTTTTTTTTTCAATGTTTGCCTCTTTTTGACGTTTAACACTACGTAACACCAACTTATTAACTTTAGTTTTACAGTTATTCTTGGAATTTATGGTCAATAAACCTCATTTTATAGGAAATTATACCTAATGTTTGAGTTAGAAAAGCAGAAATTAGGAGCTATTTCGACTAAAATTAAAAGAATGGATGTTGGTGGATAATCACAGACTGGAATATGTCAACTTTTACTCAATATTATTTCAAAACCACTTCATTTCTTTTCTCTCCAAATGCTATAAAATTGAATAAGACGCATCAAAATTAATGAAAATAGAGATTTGTACTTGGCAAAGAGCGTTGTGTGGAATCAATCATGTTATTTTGGTTAATTACAAAGAACACTGTTATGGGAAAACGGGTCAATTTGACCCGAGGACAACATGAGGGTTAAATGGTGGTATTTCCACCGTTAGTTACAGTATGATGGACTCTGCCTTGAAGCAATGCATCGGTCGTCAGACAGGCGGAGCTCTCGGTCCATCTACACCCAGCAGCAGCATGGCATCGCTATTTCTAAGGCTTTTTTTTTCTTCTCCTCCCGCTTGGGATACAGACCGCTATTCTCAGAGCCCCAGAGCCACAATCGAACAACTGTGGCCTAATAAAAAGAACTGCATGCAGCGAGACGGACACACATTTCAAGGTGAAAGATTGAATGGACTGCACGCACATTTGGATATAGATCTGTGTCCCGGCGCATCCAGTAAGTCAAACAACAATACAACTTTTTTTCTTTTTTTCTTTTTTAACAAAGATACAGGTTGCTTTCGGAGAAACGCGCTGTCGGAGTAGTAGTTGTTAATGTTTTGTGTGCATCTTTCCTGTCAGAATCTGCTCTGAATATTACTGCCAGTTTATCTTTGTTCTGATGCAATGTCAAATAATCCAGCGTGGGTTTTAAAAGATAGAGTTTTTTTTTTTCTGGGTTTCACCGAGATCAGCTGTGTTTATACCAGGATTAAGTGCTGGTCCTCGATGGGCTTCAGGAGTAGCCTTCAGTTGTAGGCTAATTCATTCATTCACAATTCAGTCATTCATTCAAGTCATACATGATTTGATGTTGTACTTGAAAGCAACGTGATAGTACTAATTTAGGCAGTAGATTATAGAAGTGAAATGGAGTCATGGGTTTCCCTGCACATCACCTCTTTAATGTAAAAGAGGTTGCATTAAAATGCCATTTTTTCCCTATTTATATCTTATTTTTGGGGACAAAGTGTCAAATGTGGCATGGACATTTGCATAATACAGTATATTTGAACGTTTGGAGGTTCTACTTTAAACTGACACAACCCTTTACGTTTTTTGACACATTGACTGTACAATCATTATCTTTTATTTAGCTAAATAGTCACACATAGTGACATAAGTAAGATGTCCCTCTGTGTTTCTTTCAGTGAATCCAGATTTATTGTTAGTTATTCTGTGTGCATACAAGACTTTGGGTGAGGCAGCCTGGTGTGAGAAGCAAACCAAGTTGCCTAAAAACTGGCAACTGTGTTTAGATTCAGAAAACAGCTTCTTTCCTACTGCAGCCAAAACACATAACTCCCCTTGCTAGCCCCCTCCTCCTGGCAACAAGTTCCCACATATACTACCCTGTGTGGCTCTGCAGGCACTGGACCGAACTTGAACTGGACTTGCTTGCACTGGTGCATAAACCATTGTACTTTTTGCACAAGCATGCAGTACCTTAATAATTACCACCAACACTGTTGCATGGTAATCCATCTATCTATTTATCTATCTATCTATCTATCTATCTATCTATCTATCTATCTATCTATCTATCTATCTATCTATCTATCTGTAAACTGTAAACCTTTGATGTAAATTTACAGCTAATATTATACAGGATCATACTGTAAGGGGCAATGCATTCTGGGAGAAAATAATAATATTACAGCACTATAATTGCAGTGCAGTGGAGTTTGAAATAGTATACTACAGGATGCTTACTGTAAATAAATAGTAGTTTACTGGCAAAGCTGTTGCCAGTATATTACTGTAAATTTACAGTGAAACGTCTATCTATCTATCTATCTATCTATCTATCTATCTATCTATCTATCTATCTATCTATCTATCTATCTATCTATCTATCTATCTATCTATCTATCTATCTATCTATCTATCTATCTAGAAGATAACACAACCAGGGAATGTTAAATGTTAGAGTGTTGATATTATTTTATGGAGGTGAGCCTCTCGTCTATCAGCCCTGCATCCCTGATCATATTTAGCAGCCTAATCCGTGCTTTACAGCTGCTACCTGCTGAAGTGACACATTTAAGTGCCTGTGTGACTTGCCTCAGGCTTTAACTGCAGCTCAGGAAGGAGCTCAGTTGGCAAAGTTATTTGCTGCTGGGAACTTCATCCCATTTGACACAAGCTGGATACATGGGAGCAGCCCAGAGCTTGGTGACATCATGACTGAAGTGGGATTTCATGTGATACTGACCACTGTCCTGTCTGGCATCCTGCTGGTGGCCGTCATGGCATTGCTTTGCTTCTTTTGCTGCAGACTGGCTGGTTCACTGCCCCTGGGTGGACCTGGTCGCTTTTAATGAGCGCTGATGCATCCGAGGAACCATAAAAGCAACACGCCACAGGCATGTCATCTTTGATTAATACTGTACCCTGTTATCATATCCACCTATTCCTGCCTAGCTGGAGTTTTGTTTTCGTTCAGACTTGTCTATTTTTTCGGAAACCAGATGGAGCCCGGCACAGTTCCCAGTCTGAGCAAGTCTGACAAACTGGTCTTTATAAGCTGTTTTATTACAGTCAGTACAAAATGGACTCCAAAGGTATTGGAGTCATGTGTGGTTGTAGTCTGTGTGTTGCACACGACAAAATGCCAAAGCTTGATGAGAAACACTATTAACACAACATAGGATCATTTAACAATATAATGCTGTACTTATCATGCTAATTGGAACATAATGGTTTTAAAGATGTTTGCACACAACGTTGTCCATACTTAAAAAGTCAGAATTGTACAGGTGAAAGATTATTTTTGCAATAAAAGTATGGTGAGTTTTTTTTTCTCCTTATGGGGTTGACCTCTATGGGGTGGACGTGTCCAGTCAATTATTCGCTGTTACTGTAGGCTAATCGGCTTTGTTATGGCCCTTAAACCTCTCAGTGCTATGGAGCTCAATCCCATTAAAAGGACCTTGACTGTAAGCACAGGGAGGATGGTGTGAATAATTACGGATGAAAGCCTGACTGGCCAGGACCCACAAGGCTCCTGTTGTGACTACTTACATTCACAGTGAGGTCTCCAGCTTAACTTTACCAACCACTTCTGTTTCGGCTGCAAAGCCTGACGGCCCCGGTACTTTTGTTTTCCAAAGACCAGGTTACACATAACACATAAAAATATCTTTGATGACATGAAAACAGGCATTCTCCAGCCTTCTTTATTTAGAAAGCCTATGTGAGAGATCGATAGATAGATAGATAGAAGGGTAGATAGATAGATAGATAGATAGATAGATAGATAGATAGATAGATAGATAGATAGATAGATAGATAGATAGATAGATAGATAGATAGATAGATAGATAGATAGATAGATAGATAGATAGATAGATTGGACTACACGGTCTGAAGGGACAGATGTAAACACAGAGCTCATTGGGCCTTAAGGTTAGGCCTACTTTCCAACTGAATAACATAAATAACTTTAATCCTTATGGTAACCAATAGAAATGATTAAGTACTTTTCAACTGATTATGCAGAGTACAATATGTGATATGTTAAAAAGTAACAATTACAGTGTAATCAACTAAAAGTGTGAATTATTACTGTAAGACAGAATGAAGGAGACTAGGATTTTTAAAAGTGATTATTAAGTGATTATTAGAGCATTGGACAGGATGTATGTGAGAGGAATAAGGGAAGTAAAAAAACATGTTGAAATACGCCAGGCCAACTGGAAGAGATGAGTGTACAGTTATGAGAAAATAGGAAAAAATAGGTGTATGTGTTACACAGATGAGTTCTCGGAGGGGGTTGGACTGGACAGGACATCACCGGATTCGACAAGCTCAACTAGAAAAGAGCTGGGATTTGAACAAGTAAACAGCAAAAAAAAATAGATAGAAATATAGAAATCATCTTCAGTGGAATTGCGGGACAGAAGCCACAGAGGGTAACCACCAGGAGATCATAGTCTCCTCCGGCCATCTGATGCAGCTAACCAAAAACCCTCTCCTTTATCCATTTCTGTCCCTTCTTCTTGGTGGTGCTGTCATCAGTTGGATGGATTCCAGGTCTCCTTGGTTCCTCAAACCAGCGTTAAACCAAGGTCACGCAAATACCTCAAATCTCCCACTCCCAGATTTGATCTTTCTCCAAAATCTTACACACAGCATTTGATTTGCTCTCTGCCTTTTTTGTTCATGAAAATCAACCCAATTATTTTCCCGGTCTGGTGCTTTTCTTTCATATTTATCAGGTCATGTTGTCCTTTCCCAGAAAACTTCCCAGAAAAGCATCTCCTTTTCATTCTTAACAGGCCAGATAACATTCCCACAGTCAGCAAAAGCAGAGAACACAGGTCAGCCATGTTTTTACTTCTACACAGAATAAAATGTTCCTACAATACATAGATATAGATTTAGATAGATAGAGCAGACAGAACAATAAAGAATCAGCAATGTGAAAGTCAAGCCACCAGAACTACTACAAAGAGCTGTCACTATAATAGAGTATGTACTCATTTAAGTAGTGCGAATGTAAGGTGATTACAAAAGTCAAACAGTGCAAGAATTATGCAAATTGAAGATAAATATATGAACAAAAACAAATGTAACACATCCAGTAACTGACCATCCAGCAAAAGGTGATTCAGAAGTAAAACCCCTTATCTTCCTCATTTCTGTTAAGGTCCCACAGGGCAAAGTGGAGTCAACAGGAAAAGCCTATGACTACGGCATATTGGTCACTTACAGTACAAAGAGTGGATATTTGAAGCGGTAAAGCATGAGCAAATAATGAATAGAGTTGACAGAGTAAATATGCATGAAACCAGTTTGTCAGTGTGTGACAAGATGACGCAGACTTAATTACTAGTGTGTGTTTTGGTTCTTCTCCCTCCAGCTTGTGAGGCGACTGCAGACAGGCTTCCTCAGCTCGTCAAAGTGGCATGTTAAGGTTGTCTGGAGTAACGCGTCAGCCCCACTGAGACGACAACATGAAGGTGACAGCCCTGCTCCTCATATGCTCCTGTCTGATGTTGGGAAGTTTGGGAAAGCCACAATTCCCAGGTGAGTTAGTTGTTGTCAGTCAGCTGAGGCAAAAAAAACAACATAATAACTACTAAATGTCTAGCTATCTGTAATGAAATGTTCAACACACGCTGGAGGGTTTTCATTTTGTTGGAGAATGTTTGGGATCCTTTGAAGGAAGTTTATGTATCCAATAAGATTTCCCGTGGCGCCACAAGGAAAATAACAGGAATTGAATTGTTTAAATAAATTTTCCTCTAAAAACAAATGGCCACCCGGCTGCCATCTGTAATGCAATGTTCAGCACACGCTGGAGGGTTTTCAGGTTTGTAGGAGAATGTTTGGGACCCTTTGAAGGAGGTTCATGTATCCAAATAGATATCCTGTGGCGGCGCAAGGGAAAAAAAGGAATTCAGTTGTTTGAAAAAATGGCCACCCGGCTGCTCTGTAGGAGATGGATGTGTATTTGTGGGGTAACAACTTCTGCCGTCACATTTGATAAGAATAAGTGAACTTAATCGAATTTGTGGAGTATGGATTCTAAACTTGTGGATTTGTAAGCCGCTTTAAGATGATTTGGGGACAATTAGAGCTGAAATGACAGAAATCAATTGACACAATTATTTTAATAATCAATATATTGTTTTACTAATTTCAAAGCAAAAATGTTGCTGGTCTGAGCTTTTAAATGTGAGGATCTGATCCTTTTATTTGTCATACATGATGGGAAACAGAATGTCCAAGGCTTTATGAAAGACATAAAGCCTTGAAATCATAAGACATTTTTCATTTTCTGACTAACCATTGTGGTAAGCAACCAGAATTGCTTATTTCCCTACACAGAACAGGAGAAGGATCCCAAGTATTGGAATACATGGGCCCAGAAGACCCTGAAGAACGCTTTGACGCTGCAAAATCTCAATAAAAACAAAGCAAAGAATCTCATCCTCTTCCTCGGAGATGGTAAGCCACAAAATCATTTAGCAAATTAGGAAATGTCCTTCAAAATGCTGTGTAAATCCACTTAAAGTTGGAAGGTAACCTTACTGCAGAAGGATTCAAATTGCAGTAATCTCATCAGGAAAGACACACTTTTCCCTTTTGACACTTTTAATAGAAACGAGGATCCAGCAGAAAATGAATGACATTTGTTTGTTTTTTTAGGTTTTCCAGTAAAACATTTAATGATGATGGTGAACGAATGGCACAGATAGACAAACAAAACAACTGTGCCGCCACCAGATCACTGGGCTTCTGTTTGTGCTGGGCCGCTCATTGGTCACACAAAAGTTGTTACCCTCCATCTGGCATCTGTTTGGGCTATGAACACAACGTGACATTCTTGGGCACTGCTGCGTGCACGGTCATGTTGGCGTAGTTAGAGAATCACAGGCACCGACTTTGTAGAAAAAAAAAATGTTGATGTGACACAACAGGGAATGATTACCTAACTGGAAAATGTTTCCCAGACATTGTCTACCTTTTACTGGGAAAATCACAGGATTCTGTTAAAGAAACGAGACTCAGCTGCACAATAGACCTTTTCCATTGTGTACCTTTAAGCTTCAGGTGTTGTGTTTTACGTGCAGACTTTGATTATGCATGCCAGTCTCCAACATTACTGTAAGTGATCAAACTAGACCTGGGGCAAATCCAAATTTTTTTTCATCCTGTGCACAAGAAAGGTGTAGTGTACTGCAAGAACAGCCTTTGAGCATGTTAAACTGTTTCTCAAATGTTCCTGTGATTTTAACCAAACCGATAAAAAGTCATGGAAAAGTATTATCCTTCATGTTACAGAGTAACTACAGAGATCTTTCTTTCTTTGACCTTAAAAGTATCTTTTTTTTTTTTTTGAAGTAATTTTGATCTAAGAATATATTTTGCCTAACAGCAGAACATCTTGTTCTACAATGTCAAAGAAAGCAACTGTGTTGCACACTGAGCACAGCAGTGGATGAAGAGTATTAATGTTTCTCATGCATGTGCCGTCTCTTTCTTTCCTGCCCTGAGGGAAATCTAATGCTGCTTATCCTAACGGTCAACCTGCTTTTGGTGCCTAGGGATGGGCGTTCCCACGGTGACGGCTGCTCGAATACTGAAGGGTCAGCTGAACGGACAGAGTGGAGAAGAGACGCAGCTGGAGATGGACAAGTTCCCTTTTGTGTCATTGGCCAAGGTCTGACTTGGTTATTATTATATTTGTATACAATATGGCACAGTGTATCGATCTCGCTGTGGCTATTAATGGCTTCCTGACAAGGCTGCAACTGGAAACAAGGTCATTCATTGTATCACGTCACACTGGCTGTGTATTATGTTACAGATTTGATAAAAAGAGTGTCAGAAATCATAAAACAGTTTGATTATTTATACCTTATGAATCATGGAAACTATTGTCTTAAATGAGCCAGTTGGTGATATTCTATATTTTTCTTACTCATAAAAAGACTAAAACCAACAATTACTTCATCCTACTAATGAGTGTTGTCTGTGCAGCCAAAGCCTGATATAGTTTAATTTACTGTGCCATAAAACACTATTATAAAACTACTATTAAAAACACAATAGTTAGTGAAGTAGACATTTAAAACTTGTCCTGTATACTGATTACAAATACCATTTTATAAATAGATTAAAAAAGGTAGCATCAGTCAGATTACAAGTGCAAAATAATGCCTCATCTGTAAATACTATGGGAATACCAATCTGGACGCCAACGTGGGGCGGCTGTGGCTCAGCGGTAGAGCGGTTGCCTGCCAATTGGAAGGTTGGTGATTCAATCCCTGGCCCTGCAGCCCCATGTTGAAGTGTCCTTGGGCAAGACACTGAACCCCGAGTTGCCCCCGCTGCGCATCGGAGTGTGAATGTGTGTGCATGTTTATCTGATGAACAGGTGGCACGTTGTACGGCAGCCTCGGCCACAGTGTATGAATGTGTGTGAATGGTGAATGTATCCTGTATGATGTAATAGCGCTTTGAGTAGTCGTTAGACTAGAAAAGTGCTATATAAATACAGTACATTTACAAAACCAAATTATCCTCACAACAACGGGGTTTAGAGGTTTGCTTAAAGTAAAAAAGCTGTGCTGGAGCGATGCTTCAGTCTGCTGGTAATGGCATACTTAATTGTTAATTGTTAGTATGCAATTTCAAACACAACCATAATCTAGGCAAGGCAAGGCAGCTTTATTTGTATAGCACATTTCAGCAACAGGGCAATTCAAAGTGCTTTACACAAAAACAGTTAAAAGAAAATAAAACCGATAAAACACAGAAGAAACAGTTAAAAAATAAAAACAGTTAAAACACAAGAATAAAAGTTACAGTGCAGTATAAAAGATTAAACAGTAAAGAAATGAACATCATTTAAAGAAAGGCAACATCGAAAAGAAAGGTCTTCAGCATTGATTTAAAAGAACTGAGAGTAGCAGCAGATCTGCAGGTTTCTGGGAGTTTATTCCAGATATGAGGAGCATAGAAACTGAAAGCTGCTTCCCTCTGTTTGGTTCTGACTCTAGGAACAGACAGTAGACCTAAAGAAATTACATCTGTCCTGCTCTTGTATCTTGTAACAGTGCTGCAACTAACGATTATTTTCATTAGTGATTCACTTAGTCAATTGAATGGAATAAAATAGGAAAAATTAGTACTATTTCCCACAGCCCAAGGTCAAGAATGTAAAATGCATGTTAAGTCTGACAAACGGTCAAAAGAAAAATCTGAAAATAAATAGATAGATAGATATATAGATAGATAGATATATAGATATTGATCCCAAAAAATGGGAAATTATGGTTTTAAAGCAGCAAAATCAGTCACACAGCACAGAATATAAATATAAATGAAATACTAGGATACAATATATATACATGAAATAATAATAATAATAATAATAGGAATAAAACATAAGAACAATAATTAGAATATTTACAGGATGTGAATACAAAATGTGCAACTGCTTAAATAGTATGATAAATATGTAAATAGATATAAATTGTGCAGGTTGCACTTAAATGTAAATGTTCCCCATCAAATGTAATATTTCCTCCTGTTTGAGTAACATTGGCTTCAAACTACCGTGCCCAACTGTAGCATATATACAGTATATAAAACTATATGAATGTGGAATATATAGTGCATCTTCAATAGGAACCAATGGAACTGAGGCTGAGAGCCACAGATGAGGTCAAGATAAAATGTTGTTTTTGGTCTTTTTATGGGATTTGCTTTCAATGATTATAAAGTCAGTTTTATCCTTTAACTGAGCATTTTGACATACTGCTAATGTAGTAGAAGCACCAGTCCAGTTGGAGTCATGTCCAAACTAATTACATCCGATCACAAGCATATTAGAACAACTATCAATGTTTGATATTTGAATTCTGACCACATGTCAATGGCCTGTAACTCTGCAGACATACAATACTAACGCGCAGGTGCCAGACAGTGCTGGCACTGCCACAGCTTACCTCTGCGGGGTCAAGGCCAATGAGGGCACGGTGGGCGTGAGTGCAGCTGCTGTCCGATCCCAATGTAACAGCACACAGGGCAATGAGGTCACCTCCATCCTCAGATGGGCTAAGGAAGCAGGTAGAGTGACATTAAACCACATAACACAGTTATGTTACAGACATTTCTTTGTCTGCAGGGATGCAGAAATGTAATTTTCAGATGTGTGCAATCAATTTAATTATGACGCGTTTAATGTCCAAGGAAACCTTGTGGTTGTAGTTAAATGCTGTGTTTATGAGATGTGGAAATGCTCTCCGGGGTGACTAGATCGCTCAAAGCAAAGACTTTGAAGTGCTCTGGAAAGTGATGCTTTTTTAAGACGTGTTTTTCCGCTCTGCTTTTTCCCTTTTTTTGGCTGTTCATCTTTTGAACTGAAGTTATCCTTAGAGCAGTTTGTTGTTGCATCTTTCATTCAGATTCCAAATTGTTTGGAGAGTTGTTAATACATATAAAACCATTGGCACATGGGTTTAAAAGTGGCTTCAATCTCAATAATCAGTTCAAAGCAGGATCCATAAAGCCACAACCAACATAAAGCCAAATGTAAACAAGGGTTTAAGGAAACGGAGGCTCTCAGTAGGGTAAAGTTCAAATAGTTTAATAAGTTTCTTGGCTAAATCATTACATCAGATTTTGTCCCTTCAAGGATATGGCATTATGTAATATGTTTATTGTGGAACACAAGACACAGACAAGGGTTGTGGAGTATGGATTTTTAGAAGGTGGTGGTGGGGATGTAATAGGAGTGGGTCAGGGTGAGTGTGGGTTCAGGGGCCACAGATAATAAGAAATCCAATCATTTCACAGGGAGCACAGCGGGCAGCAGCTGAATCCGAAGCAGAGCAAATAGAAATGTGAAAAGTGTTTTTGTCAGGTCGTTTTACAAGACGGTCCTCTGCTTGGGTTTTTTTTGCCTCTAAAGTTTTACTTTTAACATCCAGTCCAATTCAATTTCAATTCAATTTTATTCATATAGCGCCAAATCACGACAACAGTTATCTCACAGCGCTTTTCATAAAAGAGCAGACAATATTCTACGTGTTATTTACAGAAACCCAACAATTCCCACCAAGAGCTAGCACTAGGTGACAGAGGCCAGGAAAAACTTCCTTCAAGAGACAGAAACCTCGAGCAGAACCATGGCTCAGGGTGGGGGGGCATCGGCCTTGACCGGTTGGGGGTGAGAGAAAGAGACAGAGAGAAAGACAGACAAAGAGAGAGACATGGAGAATTGTAGCAGAGGGTGTCGAGCAGGAACATGGAGGCAGCAGGTGACATCCAGAAAATCATTTTTTATTCTGTTAAAATGGTTGAGCAATATCAACATTTTTCTTGTGGGGACCTGGACTTCACAAAAGATTGCAGCATTTAGTTTTTGTCTGAAAAAAAACATTTGTACAATCTAGAGCTCCTGAAATCAAACTTTCTGAGATGTTTTTCACGATTTACAAATTCTTAAACAAAATGTAGTCTTATTTGTCACATACACACAAAGTCATGTGTACATGTATTACATACAGACATGTATTACTGCATTTGAACTCATTCTAAGTATTTGGAGCAGTGGGCAGCTATACATACAGCATCTAGGGAGCAACTGGAGGATTTCACATTAATAAAGCAGGGGTCTTCAATGTTTTTTAAGCCAAGGACCCCTTAACTGAAAGAGAGATGAATCAAGGACCCCCTACTACATATATTGTATAGAATTAAGTTGCGTATTAAACTGGGCCAATAATAACATTTAGGGGACCTAAAGCCTTATATATATATATATATATATATATATATATATATATATATATATATATATATATATATATATATATATATATATATATATATATATATATGTTTTTGCATAGAATCCTAAGCTATTCAAATACCCCAATAATTGTTGGCATGATTTTATATATCATGTTTTAATGTTAAACATACATGTGGCACACATCTGTAGATGGCCTTAGTGACTGCTTTGACTATAGGCCAGTAAACAGTGGGGATTTATATTTGCAAATAATATGTTGGATTCATGTTAAAACTTTTTAATGGTCAAAAATTAACAATAACTTGGAGTCACCCCCTGCATTGACTCTGAGGACCCCCTAGGTCTCCCAGTCCCCTTGTTGAAGATCTCTGGATTAAAGGATAGGTTCAGTCAGTCTTTTTCAATTTGAAATAGTTATTGGTTACTGTCCATACTGACGGTATGGGGGGGCCCAATGGGTAGCACTGTGGCAAGAAGGTTCTGGGTTCAAATCCAAGTCTTTCTGGGCCTTTCTGTGTGGAGTTTGTATGTTCCCCCCATGTTTGCGTGGATTTCCTCCGGGTGCTCCAATTTCCCCCACCATCAAAAAACATGTATCTCCAGTCAGTGATCAAGGCACTGGCTCCGATAGATAGATAGATAGATAGATAGATAGATAGATAGATAGATAGATAGATAGATAGATAGATAGATAGATAGATAGATAATAGATAATAGATAGATAGATAGATAGATAGATAGATAGATAGATAGATATTGATCCCCAAAAATTGGATTAATTGGTTACAGCAGCAAAATCAGTCACACAGCACAGAATATAAATATAAATGAAATACTAGGATACAATATACATACATGAAATATACATGAAGAAATAATAATAATAGGAATAAAACATAAGAACAAATATTTGAATATATACAGGATGGGAATACAAAATGTGCAAAGTTGCTTAAATAGTATGCTAAGATCAGGGAGTGAATTTCTACATGTGTGCGTGACTCAGTGCTAATTCAGACAGCTGTTTGTGTGTGTGTGTGTGTGTGTGTGTGTGTGTGTGTGTGTGTGCAGGCAAGTCAGTGGGAATAGTGACAACAACCCGAGTCAACCATGCCACTCCCAGTGCTGCTTACGCCCACAGCGTGGACAGAGACTGGTACTCGGACAACGAGATGCCAGATGAAGCTCTGAAGGACGGCTGCAAGGATATCGCCAGACAACTCTTTGAAAACATCCCTAACATTGATGTGAGTCAAAAGCATACATTCTAATACACAACATATTATAAAGTATACATCACTACAAAACTCTCAGAGTTTCAGGTGATCATTTTAGTGCAGGGATCTTCAACAGGGGGTCCGAGACCTCTAGGGGGTCCTCACAGTCAGTGCAGGTGGGCCTCCAAATTATTGATAAATTGTTTTTAACAAGTCTTAACATGAATCCAGAGTCAAAGCAGTCACTAAGGCCATCTACAGATGTGTACCACATGTACGTTTGACATTAACACATGATTTATAAAATCATGGCAACAATTATTAGGCTATTTAAATAGCTTAGGATTCTATGCAAAACAACGTATGTATAAAGGCTTTAGGCCGCCCTAAAAGTTATTGAAGGCCCAGTTTATTATGCAACTTAATTCCATGCAATATATGTAGTAGGGGGTCCTTGATCCATCTCTCTTTCAGTTAAGGGGTCCTTGGCTTAAAAAACATTGAAGACCCCTGGTTTGGTGTATTTAAAACTGGGCAACAACTTTTGTCACCTGAAAGACTGGACTCATCAAATAGTGTAACATTTCAAAAGAAAAGCCTATATTGGAGACATCTTTAAAAGGTTCTTTTTAAAAAATGAATCAGCTTGAAACTTTTAGCTGGAGACCGTATTTACAACACGGCCTAATTCATTCACTAGCTAACTACAGCTGATAAAATCTGCTAATGACGATTGTCATTTCAGCAGTAACAGTAAAACAGCTATAACTAAGATTGTAATTTCTTTTCTTCTGTTCTTGTGGCTTTCTAGGTGATTTTGGGTGGAGGCAGGAAGTACATGTTCCCAAAGAACACGTCGGATGTAGAGTACCCCGACGTCCTGAAGCACAGCGGCACACGAAAAGACGGCAGAAACCTGGTGCAGGAGTGGACTGACAGAGTGAAGGATAAAGTACATTTCTCACTTTGCTCCTCTCGTTTCTCTGCTCCCTCTTTCATCTTCCCAATTACATTTTCCAAATTTCAAAGTAACTGCGGTGCCACCAATCACACTAGCGCGGTACATTTGTGTCTTTGTGCAGAAAGGCCATTATGTATGGAACAAGAAGCAGCTCTTATCACTGAACCCTAACAGCGTGGATTACTTACTGGGTGAGTTTTCAGTCTCAGCGTCATTATGGAACTCTCATTGAAGTGTAAATGAAGAGCCATACGTGTATGCATTTGCTGTTGGTTTATGTTTTTTGTAATACGCAATTTTTTTTCCGTGAACCCTGCCTTATCCAAGTAAAACTTAATTGTGGTTGTAGTTGAATGCTGTGTTAATGGGAAGTGGGAATGCTCTCCGAGGCGACTTGATCGCTCAAAGCAAAGACTTTGAAGTGCTCTTTAGATGTGTTTTTCCACTCTGCTTATTCCATTTTTCAGCTGTTCATCCTTTGAACTAAAGTTATCCTTAGCACAGTTTGTAAGTAGTTAACTTAAACTTTTTTTTTTTTAAACGTATTCTCATTGAAACGACAAGAGACACAATTCTTTTCAAAAATCACCCACTGGCCACCCTTGCTATGCGGTTTTGTCAGTTTTTCTTTTCTTTTTTTTCAATATTCACAAACCCTGCATCCTTGATTCCGATTTCAAGTCAAGATGACCACCTTCGCGAAGTGTCCCAATGAACAACATCAGATTTTTACCCTTCGAGGATACATTACGGCATCTGTTTGTTATTAGAGATGTTCCAATACCGATACCAGTATCGGTACCACCTCCGATACTGCCTAAAACGCTGGTATTGGAAAGTACTGGAGTTACATTCAAGCCATTGCCAAATGAGTTGCTTCAAAGCTAATTAAGCCTATCAGCTCCACACAACTCTCTCTGTATTTCTCAGTATGGCTATATTTACAAAATTATGTAGATATGTGACTGTTTGAGTGAATCGAGTGAAGATGATGACCTCTTCAGAAGAGTCCATCATGTTTTTTAATCCTCTGTGTTCCTTGGTTCCTACCAACTGCGTGGAGGAAGGCTGGGGGTGTTGCACAATCACGGAAGGCTTGTATCATGTGGAAGCGCTGACAGTTTTGTTGTCATTACTTAGAATTCCTCATGGGGAAGACAGAAACTACACACTATAGCTTCAAGTTAACGCCCATCTTTTATTCCAGGTCTCTTTGAACCTGTGGATCTGCCATACGACTTGGAGAGGAACAGTAACACGGATCCCTCGCTGACAGAGATGGTGGACGTGGCTATCAAGATCCTAAAGAAGAACCCCAGTGGGTTTTACCTGCTTGTTGAAGGCAAGTTTGTGGCGTCCTCCACTTTTGATTTGGGACCGGTTTCACAATGATCTGTCAGGAGAATTGTTTCTGTTGGAGAAATTGCATATTTTATTAGTGAATGTCTCTTGAGGCTAGGAGGCTTTCTAAACCTTTAGTGTTGCAGCCCCAGCCCTGTGGAACACCCTCCCTGCAGATATCCGAAATGCTACATCCCTGGACATTTAAAAAAAAAAAAAACTTCTGAAACAACACCTGTTTACCACAGCTTACAACCTCCTTTACCTTAGCCACAGTCATTCTCTAAAGTGTCCTTGGGTTTCTTGAAAGATGCTATGTAAATTAAAGTCATTATTATTATTGATACAGTTGCTAACCAACATTGTTAGT
Source organism: Percina caprodes (assembly GCA_013375575.1). NCBI lineage: Eukaryota > Metazoa > Chordata > Actinopteri > Perciformes > Percidae > Percina > Percina caprodes. Next base: position 44,925 of record JABXJD010000301.1, on the reverse strand, counting down.
AAGATTCTTAACAATTTCCTAATTAAACGTCCTTCAAACCTTTAAATTACTTTCACAAGGTGCATGTTTTCAGCAACCTGAATCTGTTAATAGTGCCACCAAGCCGGCCGGCTTATTTGAGATTTAATTAAAAAATGTGTCCAATTTCTCTATAAAACTAATAAAACCAGATAGATAGAATATAAAAAAAGTCTTTGTCATTGTAACAGATACAACAAAATTAAGAGCAGCAGTCAAGTGCCAAACTTCTATGAAGTAATATATGCATACATTGTTGTTGTGATTTGGCGCTATATAAATAAAAGTGAGTTGAATTGAATAAATAAATACATAAATAAAGAATGCTTCTACAGCATACATATTAATGCTAAAATACAAAAGAGACACACCCATACAAGCGTCCACATTTAAAAATGGCTTTTAGCCCTATTGACATAGATAAGTGGTGGGAACTATACTTTAGCAGCATTAGTCAATGCAATTATGGCTGTTGGATAAAAGCTGTTATGTAATCTGTTTGTTCTCGTTTTCATGAATCTGTATCGGGAGCCGTGAAGTTCTTCCAGTGAGGGGAAAGGGCAGCAAATGATTTTCTGTGCTGCCTTTGTGACCCCCCTTTAGCTTTTTCCTCTGTGTCCTAGTGCAGCTTGAAAACCACACACAGAGACAGTATGACATGATGCTCTCGATTTATCAGTGATAGAAGGACACCAGCAGTTTTTGGGGGATGTTGTTCCTCCTGAGAATTCTCAGGAAGTAGAGTCTCTGCTGGCGCCCCAGGTCAGGCCCTCCATGATGTTGACTCCCAGGAAGTGTAAGTCAGGGACCCTCTCTACACAAGTCCCGCCTATGAGGTCTACGATGAGCTCCTTGGTCTTTAATGTGTTGAGGAGCAAGTTGTTAACTCTGCACCACCTCGCCAATTGCTCCACCTTGTCTCTGTAGTTGTCCTCAATCCCCCCTTGTGATGAGCCCCACTACCGGGGTGTCATGAGCACATTTGACGAAGGTGGTGAGCAGGGTTGCAGTCATCGGTAGAGGGTAGAGCGTGGGACTCAGCACGCAGCCCTGTGGGGAACCAGTGCTGAGGCTGAAGGCTGTGGATGTATGGGGGCTTACTCTCACCCTCTGAGTGCGGTATGACAGAATATCCTTAATCCAGAGTATCCAGACTGACTGCCTTGAGAGAGTGTGGTATTTCAATGTCGGACAGTATGGACACCAGTCTGTGGGGGAGGATGGTGTTAAAAGCAGAGCTAAAGTCTATGAAGAGCACCCGGGGATAGCTCCCCTGCTGCTCTAGGTGGGACAGTGCAGCATGGAGGGCTGTGGCCACAGCATCCTCAGTAGATCTATTATCCCTGTAGGCCAACTGGCTCAAAGGTGGGAGGGTAGAATGACTTCATGTGACTACGAACTAGTTTCTCAAAGCACTTCATCACCACAGGGGTGAGTGCTACTGGCCAGTAGTCGCTGAGAGTGGTGATGTTTGTTTTTTTTGGGCAAGGGGACTATGATAGAGGACTTCAGGCAGGATGGGACAGTGAGCTGGGAGAGTAACTGGTTGAAGGTCTTAGTAAAGAACCCTACCAGCTGGTCCGCACAGTCCTTACGCCTCACCTCATGCTCCTCTACCATGAGGATGGTGTTGCTGTGGGCTGCTGGATGGTGCGGCTGTCTCTTGCGGCTTAACCTCAATTTAATTCAATTCAATTTTATTTATGGTATCAATTCGTAACAAGTGTTATCTCAAGACACTTTACAGATAGAGTAGGTCTACACCACACTCTATAATTTACAAGGACCCAACAGTTCTAGTAGTTCCCTCCAGAGCAAGCAACAGTGCAGCAGTGGCGTGGAAAAACTCCCTTTTAAGCAGAAACCTCGGACAGACCCAGGCTCTTGATAGGTGGTGTCTGACGGGCCGGTTGGGGTTGAAATGAAGAGTGGCAATAACAGTCATAATAAAAGATAATGGAACAGTGACTAAAAATAATAGTTTGTAGTAGTTCATGGGATATCGGGGTACTGCGCTGCATTACGTGGCACAGTAGGACGTAGCAGGATGTAACAGGGCATTGCAGGAAGTGTAGCAGGACCACAGCAAGAGCTGCAATCATGATTTTGGAGCCAGCCTGATCCAGGGAAACATACTGAGGGGAAAAGAATATAAGGACTCCGGGGAATGACTCCCCAGAGCTAAGTTAGTAACAGGCATTTATAGGACATGGATGCACACAAATGGAGAAATACAGGACAGAGGAGCTCAGTGTGTCAAAGGAACCTTGAAGCGGGCGAAGAAATGGTTCAGCTCCTCCGCCAGTGAGGCATCCCCCCCGGGGTTGGTCCTGTAATTGATGATGTGCTGGATTCCGTGCCACACATGCCTGCTGATGTTGCTGTCGAAGTGGTCCTCGATCTTCCTCCTGTAGTCCGACTTGGCCTTTCGGATGCCCCTCTTCAAATTGGTATGTGCTGCGCTGTAAAGAGCCTGGAAGCCCTGGACCTCCCTTGACATCCAAGGCTTCTGATTGGGGTAGACCTGGATGCGTTTGTCTACTGTGACAATGTCAATGCAGTTTTTAAAATAACACAGAACACTGTCAATAAACATATCCAGGTCTGGATGTTCAGAAATGTCCCAAAAGTCCTGTCAATGCAGTCCTGCAGCTGCTGAGAGACTCCATCAGGCCATTGTTACAGATTTCTTAAAGGGGCTTTACGCCAGCTGTTTTGTTTGTGAGATCCAAGTCAAAGCGTTCCTTTGTGAAACCAAAATCTTTCCCGGTGTTGATGTGTAGAGCCCATAAACATGTGGGGGGATAACAGTAGAGCAGCTTGTGGTTAGCAAGATTGTCCTACAACCTAGGACCTAGTGATATGACATTGAAAGAACATCTCTCCAGATTCTAATTTTTAAAAATTCATAAAATGATTTACAAAGTAGCACTTTATTTTAATTAAACATCAGCAATTAGTTGGTTTAAAAGAATTTTGCAAGTCTTTTTTACCTTTCTGCTAGTCTCGCTTTGCCAGACCTTCCTCCGCAGCTAGTCCATGCATCATTCCGGGATGGGAGAAAAACGTGCTCTGGTTTATTGGCATTTCTTAAAACCCTCATGTTGTCCTTGGGTCAAATTTGACCAGTTTTCAGTTTTTTTCATCACAAAAAATGGGCCTTCAAAATAAGCGCTGAAAATGTCAACATTAGAAATATCAAATAACTTTGGAAAAAACATAAAAAAAGCATGCACAACATTGAAAAAGTGACAAAAATGTCAACACAGACAACATATGGGCTAAACCAATCACAATCTCCATGGCAATGCTAAGCACCGGGCAGATCCACGGTGCCGCTGCAAAACGCCTCAAGTAGGAACTTGTTTTGGTGGAACGTGTACGTTTAAAGGTTGTAGTCGATCAACAGAAAACTCAGATTGGACAGATAGTCTAGCTAGCTGTCTGGATTTACCCTGCAGAGATCTGAGGAGCAGTTAAGCAGTTAGTCCTCAGAAATCCACCATAGTTCAGAATTGCAACACAAAGAAAGCTTTACGTAACAGACATCTGGCTGAAAAGAGTGGAATCTGGCAGAATTTCCAGAAATGGAGCAATCCCGGAAGTGAAACGTCATGAATATAGACTACCTTTCTGCCAAGTTCACACCAGACAATTCTTTCACAGCAGTTAATAAAATACAATGAAAACCATATAATACTCAGCAACATTTACATGAATAGATATGAAAAACAGTGATATATGAATCACCGTTTATCAACAAAGATAATCTTTTGTGGTTTAAATGAATCAGTTTCTTTTTATTCTAGAAAGTGTATATAGGATAAAGCATGAGGCATTTCTTACAAAATGTCTGTATTGGTCTGGTCTTGACATTGGAAGAAGACTAAGAAATCTATGAATGGCCAGTGTCAGCACAGTATTTGCCAAAGAAGGCACAGGAAGGTTGTGTGTCCTCCAAATCTGTTGAAAGACGCAAAGTTACAGTCAAACACCTGCAAGTATGGCAGGGATTGTTGGTCAGTATGTTTCAAACAGAGTGCCTGCTGGGTTGTTAAATAACACATCTGAAAAGAAGGTGAAAGAACCTTCTGAGATTCTCCTGGTTGGTCATGAAAAAAAAAATCATGAAAATACATTGAAAAATACATACATACGTCACTAAAAATACATTCACACCTGGATTCAGTGTCTCTGAAATACAGTGGGTGAGTAAGAAACCTTTTTGTAAACTGATCTCAATTTTAAAAATCACCAATATCACCAAAACAGCATTTTATCACTTAGAAATACATATCAAAACTTAGAAGATTCCTTTCTCAAACTGACGCATTCATCTCTACTGAGACTACTGTACACTTTATTTGCAGGATTATACAACCAAGCAGTAGGCCTGAGGTCCATCACAACTGTGTGTGTGTGTGTGTGTGTGTGTGTGTGTGTCTGTGTGTGTGTGTGTGTGTGAGAATTTTAATGGTCGGAGTTGCATGTCTTGTTTGTTTTTGATTGTCTTGTGTATTCCTATTTCTATTTGTGCTTTGTTTTAATATGTATGTATGCTGTTTTGTTTTAGGGGTTTGTGTGTAATAAAAGGTGCTATACAAATAAAATTGACATTTTTATGGCAGAATTATGGAGCCTTTCAGAATTCAACAATCTAACAAGCATAATGTTCAAGTAGAGATCAGGTTTATGGAGAGGAGACAGATGGCACGGTTTAAACTTCTCTCCTCTCAAGCTTTTTTTTCCTTCTTTATGCAAATGCTTTAGCACTTCTCCTGTATACAAACGAGTGCAACGCCATTAATGCTTTTGAGGAAAGATGTTCTGAGTGTGGTTGTGTTTGAACAACAACTCATATACCCAGCATTGAAGTCACAGTGAATCAAGAGTTGGTATTTTTTGGGGCCTTTCCCTTTATTATAGTGACAGTTGATAAGACATGAAAGGGGGAGAGAGATGGGGGGATGACACACAGCAAAGGCCTGCAGGTCAACTGCTGTAATGTGATGTTTTTAACAGAATATGTGGCCAGGGGTATTGTCACAAGAAAAAAAAATCCTTAAAATTATGCACAACAAAGGTCCAATGACACGAAAATTTAAATTTATGAGGTTTGGAATCTTGCCCCTTATGACCTCATAAGGGGCAAGATTCCAAACCTCATAAATTACCTCCTCTTTCTCTTCTTTGAGACTTTGGCCCACCCATGAGAGATAGAGACATCATGGCTTTCAAACCAGCAAAGTGGCAGTTGGTTGTGGGACTGGCTCTAGTGGCTGTAATTCTGTATCAAGGCTGAATTTTGGAAAAGAGACTTCAGAAACAGTATTAGGGGACCACTAAGGGGTATATAAAAGAGACTTCAGACACAGTATTAGGGGACCACTAAGGTCTATATAAAGAGACTTCAGATACAGTATTAGGGGACCACTAAGGTCTACATAAAAGAGACTTCAGATACAGTATTAGGGGACCACTAAGGTCTACATAAAAGAGACTTCAGATACAGTATTAGGGGACCACTAAGGTCTACATAAAAGAGACTTCAGATACAGTATTAGGAGACCAATAAGGCCTTTATAAAAACATCCAAAGAACACCATGTCATGGGACCTTTACATGTTAGCAATATGGACCTGTAGGACTGTTCACCTTCACCCACACCTGCTAGCTACCCACTAGTTAACAGTCATGTGCAGTTCTATATGATGGGATGGGTAAGCTAGTTGCCTAAAATCGTATTTGACCGAATGCATTCATGTAACCACACCAGAGTTAATTTTTACATTTAACAGAAAGAGAAAAGAGAATTTGTACGCACATTCAACATGTAACAAGCTATAAATTTACAACTAACATAGAGACACAGGATCAGAAATTTCAATGTGTCTTTAAGAGTCTAACAGGAAATACCTGTATCTGCACCTTTGTCAGGAGGACGTATTGATCACGGACACCATGAAGGCAAAGCCAAGCAGGCTCTACATGAAGCTGTGGAAATGGACCGAGCCATTGGCCGAGCAGATCTCATGACCAGCATCCACGATACGCTCACTATAGTCACTGCTGATCATTCCCATGTGTTCAACTTCGGAGGCTACACAGCCAGAGGAAACACAATATTTGGTACTGTACTGTGTATATATATCTTTGTTGTACCACAAGTAGTGCAGTGGTTTGGTTCTGTTGTGGTGATGGGGTTTAATGCATCCACAGGTCTGGCCCCAATGTTGAGCGATATTGACCAGAAGCCCTTCACTTCCATCATATATGGGAACGGACCAGGTTACAAACTTGTTAACGGCGTGAGGGAGAATGTCTCCACTGTTAACTACCGTAAGTAAAATCAAAAAGGAAAGATTACAGAAACTAAACTTCCTTGACTGTCTTAAATATATATGCTATACTATATCTGCATTCATTTCTGTGTAAATTATACATTTTTATTATTCCCCAAAATAACCTTACAAAGGTAGATGATATTCCAAGCTATTTTAGTCATATAAGAAAACATCTACTGCAGAACAGTAGACAGTTCTCCACCTAAGGTACCTGCATTAGAAAATAATACTGTTTAGTAAAGATTATGACTTAGTGCATTGCACTGCTTATACACTGTAAATCTCCAGTTATTTTCTAGATTTTACAGTAACATTACTGTATATGATTTTTACAGTAGAATGCTGTAAAGTTTACATTACAACCTTGTCGCCATGACAAAATCACAGTAGTCTAAGTATTACAGTTGAAATCACAGTAGTCAAAGCTAAATTACTGTAAAAAAAGATCCCAATACAGCCACTAAAATACTGTAAATAGTAAAGTAAACTACTGTATTTTTACTTTTTTTTATCTTATGTTGTGTAATTGTTTTGTATTTTACAGTGTATACATGAAATACTGTAAATGGAAGTATGGTAGCTTTACTGTAAAAAGAATTCACAGTAACTTGCTGGACAATTGTTGCCAGTAAGTTACTGTAAATGTTACGTTAAATTTGTTACAGTGTACACAAAACGACTTGCTACATGATTTATTCAGTAATCTCAGATTAATGGTGCATTACTAAGATTTTTTTTCTTGCCATTTCTTCCATTTGTGCATGAATAGGTCCTGAGTATGTGTGTATTTCAGGCCTGTGTGTAGTGATTAATAACAAACAAATTGTAATTTCCCCACTTGGGATCAATAAACAGTATAAATTATAATTATTAACTTGTTACGCATTCCTTCCTCATAAAACATTTGCAAAGCCAATTTGTACTGTTATTAATCCAAAATTGTTTCCATCCACATTTGCTATCAGCATCTGACGTATCTCGGCTTATTACCGCCACCTGAGGATCATTAAAATAGCGTGAAACCATTGGCAGGACTTCATGTGTGTTCTTGTGTGTGAGATGAACAAAACAGGGACCCACACAACTCCATAGTGCTGCCAGAGGGCAAAACCTCCACAGGAAACCTTTAACGCAGAGTGAACTTTTTTCATGCTTTAGGAGTCAAAAACAATATTATCTTTCTAAATTTTCTCTGTGTCCCTGCCTTTTAGAGGATAACAACTACCAGGCCCAGGCCGCTGTGCCTCTGAGCATGGAGACTCATGGAGGAGAGGATGTGGCGGTGTTTGCGAAAGGTCCCCTGGCTCACTTGCTACATGGCGTCCATGAGCAGAACTACATTCCCCACGTGATGGCGTATGCAGCCTGTATCGGCCAGAACAGGGAACACTGTATGTCAAGCAACGGGTCTGGAGATCTACGCCCCGTCCTCTCTAGCATCGCAGCCCTTCTCACATTCACCCGACTTCTGTGCTGACCTTTCCCCTGATCCTGTTGATAACCTGTTTTAACCACTCATACATTTTAAGATTTCCATTTTATTTTTTTTATTTTCTTATTTTACTCTATACTAGTTTGATCATGGGACCACTGTTAGGGCTTGTTTTGTGTTATGATAATTAGTTGACAGAAGCATATACGGATGTCAGTTTTAGGCTGATTAAAACTAATCACGCACCCCTGATGCACTGAAATGAAAAGTGGTGTTGCAGAGATCACCACACAATCACAGTTGTGATTTGTGTTTAAGGGTTTTAAGGACACATTAAGCCTCATTGTTAAATGTAAACTGAAAAAATGAATAGTTAGATTGGATTTACAACTGTTTGAATATGTTTCTTTTTTTTTTTTTTTTAAATGTGCAGTTAACATAATCTACCTCATAAGCTTGCAAAAGATCTCTCATGTAATTATTGTGCGTCGAGGAGGTCACATTTTGAGGGACAAAATCTTTGCCGAAACCAGAGGCAACTGAATGTATAATTGACTAAAGAGTAAAAGATATACATTTCTCGTCATACATCTTGTGCATACTGGCAGAAAGCACTGGAAAAAGCCCACCTAGCATTTTGTGTCCAATAACAGAAGTTGTTATCCTCTTAACCAATAAAAGAAATGTGTTCTGACCACGTTTTGTCAGTTTTGTTGACATTAACGGTTTCCTTAATGTTCTTGACATATTTTATTTAGATCTCCCAAATGCGTAACTTCTGATAATTTTTCATTATTCTAAAACAATACTTTGGGTGTTACATTTTTCTATTCAAAACTATTTGCAAATGTGCGTGTTTGTGAGTTGTGCAACTATATCTCAATGTGTGTGTTGCATAATCAGATGTTTATATGTGTAAAAGAATCTCCAAATTGGTGTTACATTTTGTAAATGTGTAGGCAAATCTGTAAATGCGTACATAGAGATGCTCAGTTACTGTGTCTAAGTATTTTTGCTCCAAGAGCTGGAACTACAGACAAGTAGTTTTGTCTTTTACCCGTAACTTTTGCTAGACTTCTGCTGTGACAGAGATTTGCAAATGTGTGGAGATTTGTCTGTACCGCTCTCCTCTCACTGTGCTTCAGTAGCAATACAGCCCACACACCACCAGCTGGCGGTAGCAGTGATTTTAAGCGTGATATTGCTGGGCTGCATAAATATAGGCCTATATATAGACGCTACGCTGCATTGTAAACCAGCTAGGTTTTGTGTTACTGTATATTGTCTGTTATACTCATGTAATCTTCATTGTTTGAAGTGACTTTATGTTGGGAGACTTCTGTTCTGTTACGGCCGATTGTTACTGGTCGGCGCCCTCCTCTCCTCTTTAAGTCTCTACGGTGGAGTTGTAAATGATGAATTGACTGTATTTAAAGATCAATTAGATTAGATTAGAGCAAAATACTTGGACTTTTCAGCCAATAGCATCTATGTATGCATTTACAGATCTTTCTACACATTTACAGATCTATGTACTTATTAAAGATTTGTCCACACATTTTCAAATCTCAATATGCTGCCACTCTGAATACAGAATTTTTTTTTTAAACATTTACAAATCTGATTACACTTGCACACACATTTGCCAAGAGTTTTTCTACAATAATGGCCCCATTCTTGAGTTTTTCCTCTCTACGCGCCTCACGTTTTCACAACTTTTGCAAATGTCCAATCAGATGGCTTGAGAGGCGGGCCTTCTACAATTAAAAAATAGACACCACAAACTTCTTTTTTTTAATTCTAGGCTTCAACAAAAAATGTAATGTGGGGTACCTGGTGTTTTGCACCCTGCAAAACACTCTCTGATTGGGGCTTAGGGTGTCACACATGCGATTAATGTTGTACTTTTCCATTTGCTCTGTTGTGGCTTGTGTGAAATGTGATTGGACTGAAGCCACTCATTCCTTGGCATCATGTGCTCACTGCAAAAACAGAGGAGGACTCATGTTGGCTGAAGCATGACAAGCATGGGAAGCTCAGCTTAAAACGGATATGAAATGAAGTCCCCATGCTGTCATTAGTAGTACATTCTCAATTATCAGCTGCTAGGAATCTACTGACGCCCTCGGGGGCCACGTCATGCTTTTATGTAGTCTTGATTTGTTGATTAGGATTTTTCTTCTATTCCCCTGGGCCACTAAAAATCATTGTCCTGTAATCTTGTTTTATCTTTTGGGCTCTATATTTAGAGATGGATGCAATGGGCATCTGATTGCATGGCATGAATATTCAAGCGGGCTTTCAACCCCCAACTTCCTCTCGTTTTTAGATATATTTGTACATGACTCTGTGCTTTTTGTGTTTCCTGAATAATAAAACCTTTTGTTTTCTAAAAAAGGTTATGAAACCAGGACAAGGCCTTGTACGGTATTTAAGTGGTCGCCTTGCCAAAGCTAGTTATTCAATCCAGCAAAGCAAGTCAAGCAGTCAAGATGAATAACAGTTGCTGAAGTTTTCCTCTTTTATTCACATGTCTTAGCTGGAAGCCAGTCAGGTCTATAGAAATGCTTGAGGTTGCCTCAGACATACAATTTTCAAAGGCAAGCCATAATGTCTGGTGAGTTCATATCACAAAGCCACGTGTAAGGCTGCGTACTACAAACACTGTAATTTCCCGAGTCTCCCCATATCCCATTGGACTTTTTATCAAGCCAGAATACACAATATCCACAATTAGTAGTTACAGCAATTGCCTTTACCCTCTTAAAAAGGACCACAGTGGTTGTGTACATTTTAGCCCGTTAATTACAATCCTTGTCTACTGTAATTCACAAGTAAGTATTTCACAAACCCTACTGCGGTGTTTTTTGTGGACTTTTTCCAACATTCCAGTCATTAGACTGGTCATGTCTGAATCACCGCCCATGTGTCCGATTTGTTTGGTGATTCAAAAGGTCTGATGTGCCAGATGACAGCTGTTTACCTCGATGACAAACAATTGACCAATCTACTCCAGCTCAAACTAAATAGCCAAAGCTTGGATAAGATCAAGGCAGCTGTAAAAGTTGTCCACTTACAGAAATAACGAGTCTTAAAGGCCTTGCACAGACACCATTTCAGCGATGTTGGCTGATCAGAAACGTGCTGAGGTTGAAGGTGGGACGTCATACTCCATGTACCAATAAGGAGTTATTTGTCTCACTTATCAGGTGAAGGAAAACAAAGCGGAGAGAAAGGAAAATGTCAGTCAAGCAATGTCCAACATAGTCCTGGGAAGAGGTCTATATCAGCCAAAATAATTCAAATCACTTTTAAATTGAGGTAAAATCAAAGTTACAATCTTGAAATCTGTTTTGTTGTTTTTGGCGGTACCTATGGTGACCAGCTGTGTTTTTGGATCTCTGTGTCACTCCCCAATGTAAGTCAAGTGCAGATTTGAGTCGTGCATACGTCACTTTACAAGAAGAAGCATACGAGATGCTAACAAGAGACTTCTGTAATGTCAATAGAGTTAAAATGGACCTAGTTAACCAAGTTGGTTCGCTGCTGGCTACAAGTTAGCATCAAACACAACAAAGGCTGTCAGTTGAATAGAGTTTTGAGCTAACATTGGCAATCAATCATAGATTGATTTTTGAAATGATTCCCATCTTCTGTTATTTCTTCAATTGAGAAAGTTTATTTTTCTCATGGTTATCACAAATTTCAGTGTGACACGTTATGCCGTAAACCGTTTAATTTATAGCTGTAGCATTCGGGGAAAATGATTAAAAGAAAACAATTTAGATTTTTAAGCGCTATGGTTACACAAATATACAAAACACTGGTCACGACAGCATTTAAAATGGAGTGCAATTCAATTGATTTCAATGAAATCACTACGATTAGTGTATTTCATCGTAGAGGTTAGGTAGGCTACATCCCTGCAATTTTTTTGACATGATCATTATAGTAATACTTTATCTTCATGCTGCCACAAACAGATCCCTTCCTAATTTCACTGCATTTCAAGTGTGATGGTCACAGCCATGGCCACACAAACAGTTTAAGAGCCTAACCTCATGCAGTTATAGTTTTCCTTAGTGTATGAGGTTTTTTCCTTAGGATTAGTTTACCATTTTCATACACATTATACATTTGTTATAAACATTTATTTAGTTACAAATAACTCACAGGACACTTGGTTTATTTCACATTCATTATACTTTATTTAGTTGACCATACAGAAGTATCAGTTACTTTTGGAGTTACTTTTAGTTGGATTTAACTATTTGTTTTTGAGCTTACCAGTGTTGGATTCCACAGCTGGGAGGGATCCAGGAAGTCAGCTGGCTTAAAGCATAGACAGTTAAAGAAATGGGCCAACAGATCCCGTTGTTCTGGACGGAGACCAGTGAAGTGCAAAGAGAAATCTCAATCATTCCCAATCAGCAGAGACGGAGAGGTAGGTATATGTTAATATACTACTAAGCAACAGTAAGTCGCGTGGTTAAGACACAATCAATTTTTATAAAAACGTCTGCTACGGAGCCATAACGTGAGATACAAGGTAATGGAGCCATTTATACATTGTCGTGTTTCTTTAGAAATGAACAACGGACAATTAGAGTCTTTAAACGCTTCAGATGTAAAGTTATTCACTGTCAAAGTGACGTCAAAAAGAATGGGAGTCAATGGGATGCTAACGGCAGGTGGTGGCATCGTAGCATTAAAATGGCGCCATGGGAGCTACGCCCTTGGCTTTTGGGAAATAAAAACCCTTACTTTTGAACTTCCCTTGTGACTCCTCTTACTTAACTGCTTGGTCTCTCACAATAAGTAATGATGGATTAAATCCACAGTCCTTGTTCAGTGTAAAAATATATTCAACAGATTAATTAAAGTTAACATGAAGCCTAAAGTCACATTATGAGTATCTTATGTCAGGCTTTTTTTAATGTTGCTTTGTGCCTGTAGTGTGTTTTTAGTCAGGTTTCTTTCCTTTCCTTTTTTTTTCCTTTCCTTATTTATATCTAGAAATGAGGATCAGGAACGTGTCCGCAGACACCCAGTTCATGAATTGTAATATCACTAATGCAATGGTCTTTAATCAATCCGCATTGTGTCAGCGACTAAAAGGGCAGCTATCATAGACAATAAATGAAGAAAAAAAAAAAAAACAGCCTCCACACAGTTCTCACAGACCGTTCTCCAACACATGAAATACTTTTTTTTTTTTTTTCACGGCCAAATGCACTAACATGCACATTTGGCATCTATATACTCTTGGCATCTACTGTACAACATCTATAATACTGTCATATGAAATTACAGTTAAAGGTTTTGTAGTTTAAAGCTACTTAAGGTGGAAAATTGGGAAAGCCAATGTCATTTTTTCTTAAAATCTAAGCATTAAAAGATGGAAAGTAAACATTTCAGATACTAGTATAATCTCTGTTGTTGCTTACTTAAATAACTTGCATATGAGATATGGTATATAAAATGCTCTCAGTAGAAGTTCTTCCTTGGCAGTTGTTTATCAGAGCCTCGGTTAGAGCCTTCACTGATAGCCGGATGTAATGGAAAACGTTTGCACTTGTGCTGCTGTAGATCCAGATCTTGATCGACCCAAAAAAGTTTTGACTGTGCCATCAAAGCATCACTCGCCCTGACACCACCGACATCAAGTCGCTCATCAAACTCATCTCAAGCAGCTCGATGCTTCCCATCTCAGCTCCTCCCTATCTCTCTCCCTCTCTTTCATTTGGCCACTTTCACTTGTGTGATGATGCTTTTTTATTAATCAATCTCTCCGTTTCTGTATCAGGGACCCTATCTTCAATCTGTGTCATCTCCAGCACTTTTGATCTGCTGTGGGCATGGTTGAAGCATTGGGGGACATAAAAGTAGTAGCGTGTTGGAATTCAGAGCCTGTAAAAGATCAAGCTAGGCATGGCTGACAGCTATGGGGCTGCTGCATAAAAGAAGCAGTGAGGCTGCAAGAAGATGCTAATTCTCCCCTTTTCAGAGCACAGATCCTTTTCTGGGCAAAAATGGAGACGGTGATCCTCCTGCTTTGGGTAAGATAATCCAGTGGTTCCCAACCTTTTTGATCTGAGGCACCCACACAGCCCTGTCAGACCAACTCAAGTACCCCTTCATTTATACTCTATTCATTATATAAAGTGGATATTGTTCATTTCTTTCCCATTCAATTGAACTGTCAATATCAAAGGTGCTCTAAGCAATGTCATGCGTTTTTTTTAGATTACATAATTTGTCACATACAGCAAACATCTCACTATCGGCTAGCTGCCTGTCCCCAGAACACATTGTAAAAAACATCTTCCTATCTGGTAGTTGTCGGTCCCCTGAACACACTGTAAAAAACATCTCACTATCTGCTAGCTGCCTGTCCCCTGAACACACTGTAAAAAACATCTCACTATCTGCTAGCTGCCTGTCCCCTGAACACACTGTAAAAAATATCTCCTCACTATCTGCTAGCTGCCTGTCCCCAGAACACACTGTAAAAAATATCTCCTCACTATCTGCTAGCTGCCTGTCCCCAGAACACACTGTAAAAAATATCTCCTCACTATCTGCTAGCTGCCTGTCCCCAGAACACACTGTAAAACACTTTTGTATCGCACATTTCAGCAACAGGGCAATTCAAAGTGCTTTACACAAAAACAGTTAAAAAACAGTTAAAAAAATTAAAGCAGATAACACACAAAGCAAAATGTTTAGGGGGATAAAGTTCACATTCTTTCTGATGGCATTTTTACCATGCCACATTCACTATCTATAATAGTCTCTGCCCTACTAACAAGCATATTTTATTTTGTATATAATTCAGATCATACCATCGTGATGACTTTTCCTGGGAAAATAGAAACTCCATATTCATCAAGGTTACTAGCATGATCTGATTTACACACAAAATTACTTGGTAGGGTAGAGACTGTACATTATAGAGAAGAAATATGTTTTTTGGCAGACCAAAAATGCAGTCTGAAAGAATGTGTATACCCATATTATGTTTGCTAAGAAAATAGAAACTTCTCCATATTCACTAAGATTATTTGGCATGATCTTATGTACACACAAAGTAAAATACTTGATGATCCTATTATAACTTTTGATTGGACAAAAGAAACTGTTCTCCAAGGTTATTATTATCTAAAGTATATAAAAAAATAAAAGACTTAATGTCCAGCCTGGTAGGACAAATACCTTAACCACTTTGTGTTATGAAAATCAGGCTACTGTTGGCATAGTCTGGCTCAATGGATGTAAAATAGAATAGAATGCCTTTAAATGGTTAAGTATAATAATAAATGGTTAGGTATAATAATAAATATTGCACAGTAATGAGATTAAATGGTTACATATTAAGTATTGCACTGTATTCAACATGTATGTGAACATGTGAATGTACATTGCTGGGATAAAGCATGACATCTGGCCCATTCTGCTAGAGATTTTTCTATGGCACTGTTGCTGCATCCAGGGCGTAGCGCCACACACAACGTTTGTTATTGGTTTAAAGAAATAGAAACAGAGCTCCTTTCCCAGAATAGATGCAGTGTACCCTGACCCTGCTCCAGCACTGACACAGCTCTGTAGAGATAGCTCTAGCAACGCAAGACTACAGTTGATCTTAACTTGGCCTTTGGCAGTTCCTTTTTTTCTCTGAAAGTTGTCCAGAAAGAATTTTCCTATGTAGTTAGCAAAAAATAAGGTTTATTTCTTGCCCCAATCAGAGCATGTGAGCACAGTGGAGTGTGAACGAGCATGGAGCAAGAGTGGGAGGATTTCTTTTACTTTTGGGGCATTTAACAGGACAGCTAAATAAGTAAAAGGGAAGAAAGAGGGGGGATGACATGCAACAAGTTGCCACAAGTCAGAGTCGAACCCCTGGCCCGCTGCGTCAAGGAGTAAACCTCTACGCATGGGCGCCCGCTCTACCAACTGAGCTTTCTGGGCACCCGAGTGGGAGGATTTAAATGAAGCGCAGAGCTGATTTTCTAAATAATAGAGCGCCGTCTTATCTCCTGCACCATCCTGCTTGATATCTCTCCAGTATAACTAACAGCAAGAGTGCAAAGCATGCCCGAGCCCGGTGGATATGCAGTAGGAGTGTGAATCTTCACAATTCAATGACGATTATCCCGTCAACGGTTCGCGATGCATCACAATGTGTCATCTCCTCAGTATTGTTATATATTGCTACACATGGTTTTCATCAACAAATTCAAGCAGTCAGATGCATATATACATATATATGAACTCCCCTTTTTGTTGTATCTGCTCTTAAAAAATCTGAATACAGCAGACAAAAAAACAGGAACATCAGTAAGCTATAATTGATTATGGTCTGTCACTGCATCGACAATGCATCGATGCAATGATTCATTGAGGGCACAAATCTGACAAAAACAACGCTGCTTTGTTTGTTATTTGGGAGCGAGTGGTGGGTGATTTAAGTGGATCGGGCTAAAATCTGAGATAGGCCTAGAGCGGGGGAGGGGAGCAGTGCAAATTCTCACCGCTCTCATGCTCTGGCCCCATTACACATTGCTTTGCGAGTTTGAGTCCATATTCTCCCAATCTCTACAATGCTAAATGGTTAGCCTACTTGCTGTTGCTGTGTTCAAGTCTTACGGGGAGGGGGAGGATTTGCATATTTGCAACTTGCGAGCCTTCATTTAATCACACAACTCAAGGCGGTGTTATAATTGAAAGGTTGGTCGGCTGAAGGTTAAAATGTCAATGTAGCAGTATCTTCATTAAATATGGGTTTAATTACCCTGAATGGTAGTGTCCCTGTTTGTTGGCCTTTCCACATTCACGTATTATTAAGTTGGATACTGTATATATTGACCCTTTTTTTATTAAAATATGATGAAATATGAGTACAAATGACTCATTTGTACTTGATTTACGATTTAAAAGCTTGAAGCTGGTAATTACAATGAATACAATGTGACATGAATGAACGTGTTGTTGCATTCTGGTCTCTACGGAGCCTGCTGCTTGTGTAGAAACTGACATCTCTGCCTCGTCAACAATGACTTTGACCCTACTTTGATACAGAATAATGAGTGTAGAAATCGGTCCCTTGCTGTTTTACAGTAAACGTTGATTAAGCCATAAACAATAAAAGGAATGAGGTGTAACTTACACTTGAAAGCACATTGGAGTCAGGGATACTCTCATCATAACTGAGTGTTTATTATGGCAAATACAATATTGGGGCTAAAACAAACTTATTAAGAATTATTGTTCAGGAGGTCTCTGAGAACCAATGAAAAGTTAAAATAATAAGAAAATGAAATGCAATAAAAGAAATGAATGTCCTCTGGCAACTGCTACACCCCTGACTGTTTTCAGTAGGAATGTGTGTGTAGGCCAAAAACAACTCCCCCAAGCATAAGAACGTAGGGTTGAAGGTTGGGCTAGCGGGTAGTGCAATTTCTAAAATTATAATCTGTGTTGTTGGTTCAAAATCTTAAGATTTACTAATAGCCTATTTATGAGTTGCGAGAATCATGATTCAATGTAGGAAAGGTAGAAGCAGCGTGATATTGTCATATGGCCGCTAAATGACAATGAAACAAATTACATTTGACGCTTTTTTCAATGTTTGTCACTTTTTTGACGTTTTCACTACTAAGTTACACCAACTTTATGGTCAATAAATAAGGAAATTATACCTAACGTTTGAGTTAGAAAGGAAGAAATTAGGAATTCTTTAGACTAAATTAAAGGATTAAAGGTTGATGGATAATCACAGACTGGAATATGTCAACTTTTACTCAATACTATTTCAAAACCACTTCAATTTGTTTTTTTAAATGCTATAAAATTGTATAAGACACCCCAAAATTACCCATCAAAATCACCCCAAAGAGCATTATGTGGAATCAATCATGTTATTTTGGGTAATTACAACTGGGTAATTAATAAGAACATTGATATAGGAAAACGGGTCAATTTGACCCGAGGACAACATGAGGGATAAAAATAGCAACGGTATCAGTTTCAATACTGTCATTAAAAAATGCAATGCACTTATATAGGAGACAAGGATTCAATTTTAAATATAATTTATTTAATACCTAAAAATATGGCCAGTCTTTTCACTGAGTGACCTGGTCTCGAAGAAGAACAAGACTTCTGCAGTTTGGCAGCATTGTCAGTATTAGTGTGTGGTATTCAGTTTCTGAACGGTGTCTTTACCCTGAATACCACAAATTTCAATAATCTGAACATGATGAGCAAGTATGACCATCTCAAGACCATGAAAGGAAAAAAGGTAACTTTTGAGATATTCCTCATTTAGAGGAAATATGATTACAGACCTTGACATTTGTCTGTCAAATAAATGGCCGTTGTAAAACACTAAAAGTTTTTGGCTGCAGGTTTGACATTTGCACTCAGCATGTAAAAATCGTTTGTAAATTGGGCACGGATGTATTTATTTTCATTTAGCTGGAGCCAGCCAACACTCCTGAGAGACAAAATAGTAAGTGAGACAAGCTGCCTTTGCAGGTTTTTAACACAACCTAATATGTTATCTGAATAATAAATTATAGATGTTTACAGATTATACTGCATTTCCTTGTGGAAGCAGGTATACAGACAAAAAGGGGGACCGAGCCTTGGGGAACACCACAAGTCAGAGGGGTCTTCGAAGAACGGAGGCATAACCAATAACGGGCCTTTGCTGTATGTCATCCCCTCTCTCTCTCCCTTATTTTCCTGTGTATCTGTACTACTTAATATACAAGCCCAATAATTATCTTTGATAATAAGTTCTGTTGCATTCGTTTGAGCAGTTATTTACAATTATTACAAAAGGTACTATTTACTTAACAAAAAAGTAATGCTGTTATTTCCATCCTGAAACTCTTGGATTTTTCCTTCATGCAGCCATGAGGAGGCTGATAGTAGTATGTTTCACATGCTGCACTTCATGGCCATTGGACAATATTGATTTGGACTGTTGAGTCAGAAGTTATTTGAACTTTGCCTGAACTTCAGGCAAACATTCCATTTACCGTAAATCACATGATATTTGAGCCTTAAATCTAAAATGGCATGTGCACTCTCACACTATGTGTGACACAGCTCTGAGATATGACAAAATAAAATGCACAGCATGGAGAGATTTGTGATCATTTATACAGTTTGTATTGCTTTACTGTGTACACTTTATAATGTTTCACAATGGTTTTATAGTATTTTTAACCTGTCCTTGTCAGCAGTGATTAACTTTATGAGCCGGTCACGGTCCCTAGCGAATTCCAAACTAATTATTTCACCTACTGACATAACAAGAGTATATTATGACATGAGACAGCCTCCGACACACCACCGGTTTTGGATTTGTCCTAAAATTAAAATCATAATCATTTCATGACCTCTCCAACTCTCCTGTATGAGATCAGTGTAGATTTCATAGATTAGAATTGGGTGTAGCGACTGAAAACTTTCATCCCATCATTCACTCTGAACAATGGTGCAACTGCATCACTCACAGACTTTGTAGGGGTTTAAAACACTGGCCTCACTTTGCAGTCCAGCCAAATTACAGTCATTATACAATATATACAATAGATGGGGTATCAAAGCTTAATGTAGTCCACCCATGTCTAATCAAAACTACATGTTGGAAAAAAGTCTTGGAAGAGCTGCCAAGTTTTGTTGAGCATTTTTTAGAATGGAAATGCTAAATAAAAAATGTAAATCAATGTCTCCATTGTTTTGGTGGAGCAACATGCTCCCCCCCCCTCCCCACACACACACACTACACCTATCTTACATGATAAGACAGGCCGTGCTGGCATTACAGCACGCTCACATTTATTCTTCAGTTCTTGTATGTCTGAAAAACAATCGAGTGCACATAACACAGGTTGTGGCTTAGTGGTTTTATCCGATGTAGATGAAGTGACCTTTGGGTCTCATCCAGCTTTACCATAACAATCCTTTGGGTTTCTAGAGGATAAACAGCATCTTTTTTTATCTTGCACATTACATTTTCTGGGTGTTTGACAGATGGGACCAGCAGATATGGCTTTGACCAGTGAGCCATAGCAACAAGGTGGTCCCAGAATAAAGAGGTTTTCAATGTAAATCAACATTGATCTGTCCTATGAACTTCAAAACACAGAAATTCCCAAGAAACTGGCCGGGCTAGAAAGCCAATCCTACAGCACTCCCTCAACACCACCTCTGAGTAATTACACATGTCACAATCTGGATCACTAGCTTGTAGATTTTTGAGCTGGCCTTAGCTGCCTGTCACACTTTGGTCGATGTCCCAAAACTGCCACATTCATTGGATGATCTCTGAAAGAGTACTTGCCGAGTAGAGTTAATATCCAATTAACCTGATTGTTGAACCCAAAATCCCCTCCAAATTAAAGCCCCCAATTAAAAACATATTTGGGGCCTTTCTTTTGTTACATGGCAATTACAGAAGGTCCAGTTACTCTTCAAAATTCTACTGAAATCAGAGGCCTGACTGATTTGATGTGTGGTAATGACTGACTGTTGTGGTCCACTTATTTCTAAGCAAAGCTTGAGGGTTAACCATTATGTACACATTCTTCCCTTCAACTGACTGAATCAATCAATGACAGCATGCAGTTTTCTGTAGAGTCAACATCTACTCATGTTTAACCACTCGGCCCTTAAAGATTTAGTGGACATGGCAAGATTATGGTTTTAAAGTCCATTATTAAGTATCAGTTACCAAACATGTTTCTAGTCAGAAAGTAATCCCATCCTTCTGAAACCAAGACCATCGGTCCATCTGGCTATAAAACGGGATTAACCCTGTGGAAGGAACCAAAAACAGTGAGATATAATGATAGGAAAAATACAGAAAGTGATTTCCTTTCTTTAAATTTAAATGTTGTTCCTATTTTTCAATGATAAGAACCATGCCTAGGTTCTGGCACCTAATTTGTAAGTTTTTAAATATGAGATTGTTGCGAGTAACCACTAGGCTGGAAATCCCGACCTAAATCTGAAAGATTAAGGGTCTGGAATCAAGTAATGAAAACAGCCCAATTTGAGGGGTGGCACCAAGCGTGCATTTGAAAGTCTTACTGCACGCAATTGGATAAGACTACGACCAATCACAACAACACACAAGGTGATGTATCCAAAGCCCAATACGCTTATCTACCAGCCAACTGTCGTCATCTGTTTAGCTGACCTCTGGCAGCTGGCCCCGCCTGTATCAGATACAACGATGTGATTGGTGCAGCTTGGCTACAAGGGCATAGTTAATGAGCATTAATACTCGACGGCAAATTCAAATTGTGCTCTCTCGAGAACTCTGGATTTCCAGGGTAAGTAACCACAGCAGAGGCAACTTTAGCTTAATTTTCTCTTCCATTCTCCAGTAAACTTGCAGTAACTATGGTGACAATGACGCACACTGAGCACAGACTCGTTGGACTTGGATGGAGAATTTGTTTAAGCCTTGTGTTGTCTTCCCGACGACCATGCAGATTTTTGTTTTTCTGGGTCAAAATTTCAAATTAAAACTTTTTCTTTGGTCGTCATTTGACACTTAAGTCACTTTTTCCGACGTTTGTATCACTTTCTTTTCCATTTTTTTGTCAGTTGTTGCGATGTTGTGATGTAGATTTTTTGTGTCTGTGTTTTATTTTTGCAAATGCTATGAAATTGGATAAAACAACCAAATTTATAGTGAACTGATCATCTTTTTTAAATTTTAAAGAGAGCTGTATGGGACCATCCATGTTCTTTATTTTTTGGACAATTTACTTGAAAGAAACCCACATTTCTGATATAGATTTTTTGGGGAAAATGAGTCAAATTTGACCTAAGGACAACAGGAGGATTAAATAAAAGCCACAATTTTATAAATGCTCATTTAAAGTAACTTTTTTTAGCTGTTGCCCCCAACCCAATACCGGATAAGCAGAAGAAGATGGATGGATGGATGGATGGATGGATTTATTATATTAAACTGTCACTTTTCTCACCTTTATTCATAAACTTCATTCTTCAGAGTCTCAGTACATCTCGGAGATCTCTGTTGTGTTTTGTTATACCTTGGGAACAGTATGTGGGAACAAAAATGTTTGAGGATTTACTGCTGATTAGGTCGGTTACCATTTTCAACAAGGCTAAACAAGTCACATGGATCTGTAGCAGAATATGTCAGATAACTCCTATTATTATTATTCAAGGACATAAACATCCTTTCTCTTCCTTCTGCTGCAAAACCGTCCATTGGAAACATCTTTTAAGCGGGAAGTACGGCTCTGACTACGTATTTGAGGTTTGAAATTTCAAAGTTTAATGCAAATGTTATCTGTCTGAATGTGTTACTTCACATTTGAAATTGAATGTGGATTTTAAAAAATTGTTTATATTTTCACAAAGTATAATTTACTTTGCATTTGTTCACCTTGTTGTGATAGAGTATCTTTTCAGCTGAATTCCCTTGAAACTATTTGGCTGACGAGTTAATAGAAAAGATATAGGAGACTTGCATTCCAGAAAGGTTTTGTAAGTTGAGCATTTTAATTGGGTTTTTGCTGCAAGTTTCCCATAAAAAAACAAAAAATAACAGATGTTTTAGGCACCTGAAAGAAGGACTAAATGACTTTTCTTCGTGAAACAGAACACTTTTTACATGCCATTGATTTTCTATTGATATGTTGTTGGAGGTGAAGTAACATTTATTCCCACAATGTGTGAATCTATCAGCTATTTTGATAATTAATTACTTTATGAAGTAACGTTTGATGGTTCCAGCTTCTGAAAGGGCACATTGACTGCTTCTCTTGGTCCTACATTTGTAGGACCAATTGAATTTTTGACAGTCAATTTAATAATGTTGCATTAAGCTCTCGTGCACATGCCATATCAACATCAGACTGGAAGCTGAAGGTTCAACACCAAAGCTTAGAAAAAGATACCAGGTTGCACAGTGGAGCGACATGTCAATGGCAATGTAACTGGCCAAACAATGAAAACACCTCAATTTATTTAATTTATTTATCTCGAACAATCAAGAATGTTGCAAGAAAAAACAACATTTTAAAACCATAAATAAAACAACCAATCGGAAATTAACACTCGCACAAACTGAAACACACATGCTTTTAACAGTAGTTCGCACAAGAGGCTGCTTAAACATCCAATGTCTTCTTAGATGATAGGTTCAATATGTATCTAGTTTTGCTCAATATGCCAATACTCCTGTCCATCTTCATACACAGGTATTCAATGTGTGGCTTCCAGCACAGTTTGTGGTCAAGTACAACACCCAGAAATGTATTTTCATAGGCTCTTTCAATTGTTTCATGATCAATTACTAATTTAACATGTGCATTTATAGTTTGATTTCCAAATATCATGAATTTAGTTTTGTTCAAGTTTAAAGAACGTATGTGAATCAAACCAGTGTTTTAATTTATTAATTTCATTAGTGACCATTTCCAGTGTCTGCTGCAAGTTATCCCCACAACCAAAAATATTTGGCAAAAACAGTACTCTTCAGTACATTTGATAATTTATAAATGTCATTTAAGTAAAAGGAGAAACAATTTTGGGCCAAAAACTGACCCCTGTGGAACGCCACAGGAAATACTAAGACTCACTGACTGGAGATTACCCATCGAACAAATAGTGTTTTTTAATCCAGCTAAAAGCCTGTGATGGCCACAGCCGTGGCCACATGCACAACCTCATGCACTTCTTTTTTGTTAGGTTTAGTTTATATGCTTTTTTTCATACACATTATACATATGTTGCAAATATGTAGTTACAAATTACTCACAGGTCACTTGGTTCATTTCACATACATCATACTTTATTTAGTTAATCATACAGAAGTATCTTTTAGGGAGCGTGCACCATTAGTTACTTTTGGATTGTCATTCTGTACATAATACATACATACATAGTTAAATTCATAACTAGGTGAATAGATAACTCAAAATCCATGCCCCT
Source organism: Percina caprodes (assembly GCA_013375575.1). Taxonomy (NCBI): domain Eukaryota; kingdom Metazoa; phylum Chordata; class Actinopteri; order Perciformes; family Percidae; genus Percina; species Percina caprodes. The sequence goes on along the minus strand of JABXJD010000301.1, from coordinate 21,141 downwards.
ATCGGCATTAATCCATGTTTCTGATATGGCTATAATATTAAGGTTTCTTGAATTGTTCTAAATATTCTTTTATACTCTGGAAACTTGCATTTAAACTTCTGCTTTTAAAGTGAATGATAGATATGCCAGAGTCATGTTTGATATTATTATTGAACTGTTTCTCTGTGTAGTAGCCACAGCTATTTATTTTAACATAAAAGTTATTTTCAGGATCAATATTCCAATCAAAATCAGGCACTTCGATCAGTGTCAGAAAACGTTGTAAAATGACAACTAGTCATATTGTCAGACATAAAGCTTTAACCATGAAAAAGAAAAAATTTATTTGATGATCCAACTCATAGTAATCTGACCTAAGTACTTCCAAGGTACTTGTCGAGCTGCTTAATGGACCTGATACACAAGACTTTAGCGTGCTCTGGTGAGCCATTCATTTAAAAAAAAAAAAACATCTTGCAGTTTCTTGCAATATCTGCATTTGTTTTTAATTCAGATGCTCATTGATGTAAACATTTGTGCCCTTCAATTTGCAGCCCTGCCTGAGCAGGTCAATTTTATGCTTTTTGCTTGGGAAACGTTCAATGACAACAGGATTATCTTTTTGGTTCCTTGAATGGTGCAGGATGCTATAACTGTCTATGGAGATTGCTTGTTCATATTGGAATTTCCACACAAAAAACTAGACCGTCTGTTATTTGATTTAGACAATTTGAAATAAAAAGGGTATAGACCCGGGCCTAATGCCAATAACCAGCAGAGTTTACATAACCCCGGTTTTCTGAAATGATTTGTAGACTGCCATATAGAGGCAAAGGCCACACATAGAGGTATGTAGCTCAGTCAGACTCTCAGGCAGCGTTCAGGCGGAAGATGATTTAGCAATTGCGTGGCCCATATTCATACACTGAATCTGACACCCAGCATGTTTGTGATTCAGTAACAGAAATCAATGAGAGCTCAGTGAGTGGTTCATTCATCCAATCAGGTATACGGTAGGTTTATGTTTAAATCTGAGTAATCTATTCTGTCATCTATTAAACAACATACTTGAAACTATGCCTGTCAAGATAATTCATTCATCCAATAAGTGTGGGGGGGATGGGTTTTCCAAGATAATAAAGACACTGACCAGGCATGCCATTTTGGATTTATTTGAAATCAGTGTTGCATGGAGCTCTATTAAGAGCAATACTCCGCATACAAGTGTAGACGGTGATGTCTTTCATTTTCCTGTGCAAAACACTCAACAACACACAAATACTCAAAAGCAAAATGGTAAGGAATGGATGAAATGTTGTGTTATTTGCTTTAAAATGTAACATTTTATCCAATGTGATCAACAGCAACATGTTGAAATTACGATTGACTTTAAGGTTTCGTAAATGATGGGCTTGGTGTGACATAAGTGACATCAGTTTATGACTATGGCCTGGGACACGCACAAACAAAACAAGATTTTCTATAAATAGATGAAAGTTCTTTAAAGGCAATAAGTGGGGGGAGAAGACAGTGGGGAATCAGGGCTGTGTAAATCCAAAAGCAATGGCAAAAAGAGGAGGACAGGGGTTCTCATGAACTTTGCAAGTATGCAGGCTCAGACTGTTCGCTTCTTAAGATGTATTTGTGGTTTTCTTCCAATAAAAAAAGGAGCCAAGGCATGGTGCCACAACAAACAAAGTGGACACAGATAATTACAGTAAAATCTAGTTGTAACCCAATTTAACTCTATTACATATCGTGACCATATACAGTGTGTTGTTGCTGTTGAGGTGATTTTGCGCCACAACAGTTTTTTTTAATACATAACTGAAATTTCACCACTGTTTCATGAAATTAATGAATGTATGCAGAGGGTATATCCATATTCTACCAACATGTTTTCAAGTCTGCAGAATGCAGTACATATTGTTTAGTGAATTGTGCCCTCAAGTGGGTATTGAGAGGAATGAGCACACAGATGTGTCAGAAGTACTGAAGTACTACAAGCAAAATGTATAAAGACATCAAAAGTACTCATTTTGAAAATAATTACCCTTCTTATAGTGATGTATTATTATATATGTTATACTATTTCATTATTATTCTTAGATTAGATTATACTTTATTCATCCCACAGCGGGGTGGAAATGAATATGTAATTAAAATAATATAGCAAAAGTAGGGAACCATAATATAAATATAAATATAGTTACCTGTGACCATAAATAATATTGAAAAAGTAAGTACTTGTAATGGAAAAAATAGAAATACAGATAATAAAGATATACAGAAAGTGTGTGGAGTAGATGAAAAAAAAGGAAGAGAAACTACAACATTATCAGGTGCTGCAGGTGTCACACAGTCAATATTGGACCATTCTGATGTAGGTTTTTAAAATTAAAGGCTAAAATGTCCAAGTAAATCTACAGTATATTTGACATCTTTTTCAGGCTGTTGAAGCCATAATTTACTCTTTTTCGGGCAACTGTAGAACGGAATCCTCCTGTTAAGCCAGCTTCATTCCAAGTCTGGGTGAGACATCACATATCCATGGTGACACACAGGTAATATCGGACAATTCTTATGTAGGATTTTAAAATTAAAGGCTAAAATGTCCAAGTAAATCTACAGTATATTTGACATCTTTTTCAGGCTGTTAAAGCCATATTTGACATCTTTTTCAGGCTGTTAATGCCATAATTTACTCTTTTTCGGGCAACTGTGGAACGGAATCCTCCTGATAAACCAGCTTCATTTCAAGTCTGAGAGAAACATCACATATCCAAGGTGTCACACAGTCAATATTGGACCATTCCGATGTAGGATTTTAAAATTAAAGGCTAAAATGTCCAAGTAAATCTACAGTATATTTGACATCTTTTTCAGGCTGTTGAAGCCATAATTTACTCTTTTTTTCGGGCAACTGTAGAACGGAATCCTCCTGTTAAGCCAGCTTCATTCCAAGTCTGGGTGAGACATCACATATCCATGGTGACACACAGGTAATATCGGACCATTCTGATGTAGGATTTTAAAATTAAAGGCTAAAATGTCCAAGTAAATCTACAGTATATTTGACATCTTTTTCAGGCTGTTAAAGCCATATTTTACTCTTTTTCAGGCTGTTAATGCCATGATTTACTCTTTTCAGGCAACTGTAGAACGGAATCCTCCTGTTAAACCAGCTTCATTTCAAGTCTGAGAGAAACATCACATATCCATGGTGTCACACAGTCAATATTGGACCATTCTGATGTAGGATTTTAAAATTAAAGGCTAAAATGTCCAAGTAAATCTACAGTATATTTGACATCTTTTTCAGGCTGTTAAAGCCATATTTTACTCTTTTTCAGGCAACTGTAGAACGGAATCCTCCTGTTAAACCAGCTTCATTCCAAGTCTGAGACAAACATCACATATCCATGGTGTCACACAGTCAATATTGGACCATTCTGATGTAGGTTTTTAAAATTAAAGTCTAAAATGTCCAAGTAAATCTACATTATATTTGACATCTTTTTCAGGCTGTTAATGCCATAAATTACTCTTTTTCAGGCAACTGTAGAACAGAATCCTCCTGTTAAACCAGCTTCATTCCAAGTCTGAGAGAAACATCACATATCCATGGTGTCACACAGTCAATATTGGACCATTCTGATGTAGGTTTTTAAAATTAAAGTCTAAAATGTCCAAGTAAATCTACAGTATATTTGACATCTTTTTCAGGCTGTTGAAGCCATAATTTACTCTTTTTCGGGCAACTGTAGAACGGAATCCTCCTGTTAAACCAGCTTCATTTCAAGTCTGAGAGAAACATCACATATCCATAGTGTCACACAGTCAATATTGGACCATTCTGATGTAGGTTTTTAAAATTAAAGTCTAAAATGTCCAAGTAAATCTACAGTATATTTGACATCTTTTTCAGGCTGTTAAAGCCATAATTTACTCTTTTTCAGGCAACTGTAGAACGGAATCCTCCTGTTAAGCCAGCTTCATTCCAGTCTGGGTGAGACATCACATATCCATGGTGACACACAGGTAATATCGGACCATTCTGATGTAGGATTTTAAAATTAAAGGCTAAAATGTCCAAGTAAATCTACAGTATATTTGACATCTTTTTCAGGCTGTTAAAGCCATAATTTACTCTTTTTCAGGCAACTGTAGAACGGAATCCTCCTGTTAAACCAGCTTCATTCCAAGTCTGTGAGAAACATCACATATCCATGGTGTCACACAGTCAATATTGGACCATTCTGATGTAGGTTTTTAAAATTAAAGGCTAAAATGTCCAAGTAAATCTACAGTATATTTGACATCTTTTTCAGGCTGTTAAAGCCATATTTGACATCTTTTTCAGGCTGTTAATGCCATAATTTACTCTTTTCAGGCAACTGTAGAACGGAATCCTCCTGTTAAACCAGCTTCATTTCAAGTCTGAGAGAAACATCACATATCCATGGTGTCACACAGTCAATATTGGACCATTCTGATGTAGGATTTTAAAATTAAAGGCTAAAATGTCCAAGTAAATCTACAGTATATTTGACATCTTTTTCAGGCTGTTAAAGCCATAATTTACTCTTTTTCAGGCAACTGTAGAACGGAATCCTCCTGTTAAACCAGCTTCATTTGAAGTCTTAGAGCAACATCACATATCCATGGTGTCACACAGTCAATATTGGACCATTCTGATGTAGGTTTTTAAAATTAAAGGCTAAAATGTCCAAGTAAATCTACAGTATATTTGACATCTTTTTCAGGCTGTTAAAGCCATAATTTACTCTTTTTCAGGCAACTGTAGAACGGAATCCTCCTGTTAAACCAGCTTCATTCCAAGTCTGGGTGAGAAATCACATATCCATGGTGACACACAGGTAATATCGGACCATTCTGATGTAGGATTTTAAAATTAAAGGCTAAAATGTCCAAGTAAATCTACAGTATATTTGACATCTTTTTCAGGCTGTTAAAGCCATAATTTACTCTTTTTCAGGCAACTGTAGAACGGAATCCTCCTGTTAAACCAGCTTCATTTCAAGTCTGAGAGAAACATCACATATCCATGGTGTCACACAGTCAATATTGGACCATTCTGATGTAGGATTTTAAAATTAAAGGCTAAAATGTCCAAGTAAATCTACAGTATATTTGACATCTTTTTCAGGCTGTTAAAGCCATAATTTACTCTTTTTCAGGCAACTGTAGAACGGAATCCTCCTGTTAAGCCAGCTTCATTCCAGTCTGGGTGAGACATCACATATCCATGGTGTCACACAGTCAATATTGGACCATTCTGATGTAGGTTTTTAAAATTAAAGGCTAAAATGTCCAAGTAAATCTACAGTATATTTGACATCTTTTTCAGGCTGTTAAAGCCATAATTTACTCTTTTTCAGGCAACTGTAGAACGGAATCCTCCTGTTAAACCAGCTTCATTCCAAGTCTGAGAGAAACATCACATATCCATGGTGTCACACAGTCAATATTGGACCATTCTGATGTAGGTTTTAAAATTAAAGGCTAAAATGTCCAAGTAAATCTACAGTATATTTGACATCTTTTTCAGGCTGTTAAAGCCATATTTGACATCTTTTAAGGCTGTTAATGCCATAATTTACTCTTTTTCAGGCAACTGTAGAACGGAATCCTCCTGTTAAACCAGCTTCATTTCAAGTCTGAGAGAAACATCACATATCCATGGTGTCACACAGTCAATATTGGACCATTCTGATGTAGGATTTTAAAATTAAAGGCTAAAATGTCCAAGTAAATCTACAGTATATTTGACATCTTTTTCAGGCTGTTAAAGCCATAATTTACTCTTTTTCAGGCAACTGTAGAACGGAATCCTCCTGTTAAACCAGCTTCATTTCAAGTCTTAGAGCAACATCACATATCCATGGTGTCACACAGTCAATATTGGACCATTCTGATGTAGGTTTTAAAATTAAAGGCTAAAATGTCCAAGTAAATCTACAGTATATTTGACATCTTTTTCAGGCTGTTAAAGCCATATTTGACATCTTTTTCAGGCTGTTAATGCCATAATTTACTCTTTTTCAGGCAACTGTAGAACGGAATCATCCTGTTAAACCAGCTTCATTTCAAGTCTTAGAGAAACATCACATATCCATGGTGTCACACAGTCAATATTGGACCATTCTGATGTAGGTTTTTAAAATTAAAGGCTAAAATGTCCAAGTAAATCTACAGTATATTTGACATCTTTTTCAGGCTGTTAAAGCCATATTTGACATCTTTTTCAGGCTGTTAATGCCATAATTTACTCTTTTTCAGGCAACTGTAGAACGGAATCCTCCTGTTAAACCAGCTTCATTTCAAGTCTGAGAGAAACATCACATATCCATGGTGTCACACAGTCAATATTGGACCATTCTGATGTAGGATTTTAAAATTAAAGGCTAAAATGTCCAAGTAAATCTACAGTATATTTGACATCTTTTTCAGGCTGTTAAAGCCATAATTTACTCTTTTTCAGGCAACTGTAGAACGGAATCCTCCTGTTAAACCAGCTTCATTTCAAGTCTTAGAGCAACATCACATATCCATGGTGTCACACAGTCAATATTGGACCATTCTGATGTAGGTTTTAAAATTAAAGGCTAAAATGTCCAAGTAAATCTACAGTATATTTGACATCTTTTTCAGGCTGTTAAAGCCATATTTGACATCTTTTTCAGGCTGTTAATGCCATAATTTACTCTTTTTCAGGCAACTGTAGAACGGAATCCTCCTGTTAAACCAGCTTCATTTCAAGTCTTAGAGAAACATCACATATCCATGGTGTCACACAGTCAATATTGGACCATTCTGATGTAGGATTTTAAAATTAAAGGCTAAAATGTCCAAGTAAATCTACAGTATATTTGACATCTTTTTCAGGCTGTTAAAGCCATAATTTACTCTTTTTCAGGCAACTGTAGAACGGAATCCTCCTGTTAAACCAGCTTCATTTCAAGTCTTAGAGCAACATCACATATCCATGGTGTCACACAGTCAATATTGGACCATTCTGATGTAGGTTTTTAAAATTAAAGGCTAAAATGTCCAAGTAAATCTACAGTATATTTGACATCTTTTTCAGGCTGTTAAAGCCATAATTTACTCTTTTTCAGGCAACTGTAGAACGGAATCCTCCTGTTAAGCCAGCTTCATTCCAAGTCTGGGTGAGAAATCACATATCCATGGTGACACACAGGTAATATCGGACCATTCTGATGTAGGATTTTAAAATTAAAGGCTAAAATGTCCAAGTAAATCTACAGTATATTTGACATCTTTTTCAGGCTGTTAAAGCCATAATTTACTCTTTTTCAGGCAACTGTAGAACGGAATCCTCCTGTTAAACCAGCTTCATTCCAAGTCTGAGAGAAACATCACATATCCATGGTGTCACACAGTCAATATTGGACCATTCTGATGTAGGTTTTTAAAATTAAAGGCTAAAATGTCCAAGTAAATCTACAGTATATTTGACATCTTTTTCAGGCTGTTAAAGCCATAATTTACTCTTTTTCAGGCAACTGTAGAACGGAATCCTCCTGTTAAACCAGCTTCATTTCAAGTCTGAGAGAAACATCACATATCCATGGTGTCACACAGTCAATATTGGACCATTCTGATGTAGGTTTTTAAAATTAAAGGCTAAAATGTCCAAGTAAATCTACAGTATATTTGACATCTTTTTCAGGCTGTTAAAGCCATAATTTACTCTTTTTCAGGCAACTGTAGAACGGAATCCTCCTGTTAAGCCAGCTTCATTCCAGTCTGGGTGAGACATCACATATCCATGGTGACACACAGGTAATATCGGACCATTCTGATGTAGGATTTTAAAATTAAAGGCTAAAATGTCCAAGTAAATCTACAGTATATTTGACATCTTTTTCAGGCTGTTAAAGCCATAATTTACTCTTTTTCAGGCAACTGTAGAACGGAATCCTCCTGTTAAACCAGCTTCATTTCAAGTCTGAGAGAAACATCACATATCCATGGTGTCACACAGTCAATATTGGACCATTCTGATGTAGGATTTTAAAATTAAAGGCTAAAATGTCCAAGTAAATCTACAGTATATTTGACATCTTTTTCAGGCTGTTAAAGCCATATTTTACTCTTTTTCAGGCAACTGTAGAACGGAATCCTCCTGTTAAACCAGCTTCATTCCAAGTCTGTGAGAAACATCACATATCCATGGTGTCACACAGTCAATATTGGACCATTCTGATGTAGGTTTTTAAAATTAAAGGCTAAAATGTCCAAGTAAATCTACAGTATATTTGACATCTTTTTCAGGCTGTTAAAGCCATATTTGACATCTTTTCAGGCTGTTAATGCCATAATTTACTCTTTTTCAGGCAACTGTAGAACGGAATCCTCCTGTTAAACCAGCTTCATTTCAAGTCTGAGAGAAACATCACATATCCATGGTGTCACACAGTCAATATTGGACCATTCTGATGTAGGATTTTAAAATTAAAGGCTAAAATGTCCAAGTAAATCTACAGTATATTTGACATCTTTTTCAGGCTGTTAAAGCCATAATTTACTCTTTTTCAGGCAACTGTAGAACGGAATCCTCCTGTTAAACCAGCTTCATTCCAAGTCTGAGAGAAACATCACATATCCATGGTGTCACACAGTCAATATTGGACCATTCTGATGTAGGTTTTTAAAATTAAAGGCTAAAATGTCCAAGTAAATCTACAGTATATTTGACATCTTTTTCAGGCTGTTAAAGCCATAATTTACTCTTTTTCAGGCAACTGTAGAACGGAATCCTCCTGTTAAAAGCTTCATTCCAAGTCTGGGTGAGAAATCACATATCCATGGTGTCACACAGGTAATATCGGACCATTCTGATGTAGGATTTTAAAATTAAAGGCTAAAATGTCCAAGTAAATCTACAGTATATTTGACATCTTTTTCAGGCTGTTAAAGCCATAATTTACTCTTTTTCAGGCAACTGTAGAACGGAATCCTCCTGTTAAACCAGCTTCATTTCAAGTCTGAGAGAAACATCACATATCCATGGTGTCACACAGTCAATATTGGACCATTCTGATGTAGGATTTTAAAATTAAAGGCTAAAATGTCCAAGTAAATCTACAGTATATTTGACATCTTTTTCAGGCTGTTAAAGCCATAATTTACTCTTTTTCAGGCAACTGTAGAACGGAATCCTCCTGTTAAGCCAGCTTCATTCCAAGTCTGGGTGAGACATCACATATCCATGGTGTCACACAGTCAATATTGACCATTCTGATGTAGGTTTTTAAAATTAAAGGCTAAAATGTCCAAGTAAATCTACAGTATATTTGACATCTTTTTCAGGCTGTTAAAGCCATAATTTACTCTTTTTCAGGCAACTGTAGAACGGAATCCTCCTGTTAAACCAGCTTCATTCCAAGTCTGAGAGAAACATCACATATCCATGGTGTCACACAGTCAATATTGGACCATTCTGATGTAGGATTTTAAAATTAAAGGCTAAAATGTCCAAGTAAATCTACAGTATATTTGACATCTTTTTCAGGCTGTTAAAGCCATAATTTACTCTTTTTCAGGCAACTGTAGAACGGAATCCTCCTGTTAAACCAGCTTCATTTCAAGTCTGAGAGAAACATCACATATCCATGGTGTCACACAGTCAATATTGGACCATTCTGATGTAGGATTTTAAAATTAAAGGCTAAAATGTCCAAGTAAATCTACAGTATATTTGACATCTTTTTCAGGCTGTTAAAGCCATATTTGACATCTTTTTCAGGCTGTTAATGCCATAATTTACTCTTTTTCAGGCAACTGTAGAACGGAATCCTCCTGTTAAACCAGCTTCATTTCAAGTCTTAGAGAAACATCACATATCCATGGTGTCACACAGTCAATATTGGACCATTCTGATGTAGGTTTTTAAAATTAAAGGCTAAAATGTCCAAGTAAATCTACAGTATATTTGACATCTTTTTCAGGCTGTTAAAGCCATATTTGACATCTTTTTCAGGCTGTTAATGCCATAATTTACTCTTTTTCAGGCAACTGTAGAACGGAATCCTCCTGTTAAACCAGCTTCATTTCAAGTCTGAGAGAAACATCACATATCCATGGTGTCACACAGTCAATATTGGACCATTCTGATGTAGGATTTTAAAATTAAAGGCTAAAATGTCCAAGTAAATCTACAGTATATTTGACATCTTTTTCAGGCTGTTAAAGCCATAATTTACTCTTTTTCAGGCAACTGTAGAACGGAATCCTCCTGTTAAACCAGCTTCATTTCAAGTCTGAGAGAAACATCACATATCCATGGTGTCACACAGTCAATATTGGACCATTCTGATGTAGGATTTTAAAATTAAAGGCTAAAATGTCCAAGTAAATCTACAGTATATTTGACATCTTTTTCAGGCTGTTAAAGCCATATTTGACATCTTTTCAGGCTAATGCCATAATTTACTCTTTTTCAGGCAACTGTAGAACGGAATCCTCCTGTTAAACCAGCTTCATTTCAAGTCTGAGAGAAACATCACATATCCATGGTGTCACACAGTCAATATTGGACCATTCTGATGTAGGATTTTAAAATTAAAGGCTAAAATGTCCAAGTAAATCTACAGTATATTTGACATCTTTTTCAGGCTGTTAAAGCCATATTTTACTCTTTTTCAGGCAACTGTAGAACGGAATCCTCCTGTTAAACCAGCTTCATTCCAAGTCTGAGAGAAACATCACATATCCATGGTGTCACACAGTCAATATTGGACCATTCTGATGTAGGTTTTAAAATTAAAGGCTAAAATGTCCAAGTAAATCTACAGTATATTTGACATCTTTTTCAGGCTGTTAAAGCCATATTTTACTCTTTTTCAGGCAACTGTAGAACGGAATCCTCCTGTTAAACCAGCTTCATTCCAAGTCTGGGTGAGAAATCACATATCCATGGTGTCACACAGTCAATATCGGACCATTCTGATGTAGGATTTTAAAATTAAAGGCTAAAATGTCCAAGTAAATCTACAGTATATTTGACATCTTTTTCAGGCTGTTAAAGCCATAATTTACTCTTTTTCAGGCAACTGTAGAACGGAATCCTCCTGTTAAACCAGCTTCATTCCAAGTCTGAGAGAAACATCACATATCCATGGTGTCACACAGTCAATATTGGACCATTCTGATGTAGGTTTTTAAAATTAAAGGCTAAAATGTCCAAGTAAATCTACAGTATATTTGACATCTTTTTCAGGCTGTTAAAGCCATATTTTACTCTTTTTCAGGCAACTGTAGAACGGAATCCTCCTGTTAAACCAGCTTCATTTCAAGTCTGAGAGAAACATCACATATCCATGGTGTCACACAGTCAATATTGGACCATTCTGATGTAGGATTTTAAAATTAAAGGCTAAAATGTCCAAGTAAATCTACAGTATATTTGACATCTTTTTCAGGCTGTTAAAGCCATATTTTACTCTTTTTCAGGCAACTGTAGAACGGAATCCTCCTGTTAAACCAGCTTCATTCCAAGTCTGAGAGAAACATCACATATCCATGGTGTCACACAGTCAATATTGGACCATTCTGATGTAGGATTTTAAAATTAAAGGCTAAAATGTCCAAGTAAATCTACAGTATATTTGACATCTTTTTCAGGCTGTTAAAGCCATATTTGACATCTTTTTCAGGCTGTTAATGCCATAATTTACTCTTTTTCAGGCAACTGTAGAACGGAATCCTCCTGTTAAACCAGCTTCATTTCAAGTCTGAGAGAAACATCACATATCCATGGTGTCACACAGTCAATATTGGACCATTCTGATGTAGGATTTTAAAATTAAAGGCTAAAATGTCCAAGTAAATCTACAGTATATTTGACATCTTTTTCAGGCTGTTAAAGCCATATTTTACTCTTTTTCAGGCAACTGTAGAACGGAATCCTCCTGTTAAACCAGCTTCATTCCAAGTCTGAGAGAAACATCACATATCCATGGTGTCACACAGTCAATATTGGACCATTCTGATGTAGGATTTTAAAATTAAAGGCTAAAATGTCCAAGTAAATCTACAGTATATTTGACATCTTTTTCAGGCTGTTAAAGCCATATTTTACTCTTTTTCAGGCAACTGTAGAACGGAATCCTCCTGTTAAACCAGCTTCATTCCAAGTCTGGGTGAAATCACATATCCATGGTGTCACACAGTAATATCGGACCATTCTGATGTAGGATTTTAAAATTAAAGGCTAAAATGTCCAAGTAAATCTACAGTATATTTGACATCTTTTTCAGGCTGTTAAAGCCATAATTTACTCTTTTTCAGGCAACTGTAGAACGGAATCCTCCTGTTAAACCAGCTTCATTTCAAGTCTGAGAGAAACATCACATATCCATGGTGTCACACAGTCAATATTGGACCATTCTGATGTAGGATTTTAAAATTAAAGGCTAAAATGTCCAAGTAAATCTACAGTATATTTGACATCTTTTTCAGGCTGTTAAAGCCATATTTTACTCTTTTTCAGGCAACTGTAGAACGGAATCCTCCTGTTAAACCAGCTTCATTCCAAGTCTGAGAGAAACATCACATATCCATGGTGTCACACAGTCAATATTGGACCATTCTGATGTAGGATTTTAAAATTAAAGGCTAAAATGTCCAAGTAAATCTACAGTATATTTGACATCTTTTTCAGGCTGTTAAAGCCATAATTTTACTCTTTTTCAGGCAACTGTAGAACGGAATCCTCCTGTTAAACCAGCTTCATTTCAAGTCTGAGAGAAACATCACATATCCATGGTGTCACACAGTCAATATTGGACCATTCTGATGTAGGATTTTAAAATTAAAGGCTAAAATGTCCAAGTAAATCTACAGTATATTTGACATCTTTTTCAGGCTGTTAAAGCCATATTTTACTCTTTTTCAGGCAACTGTAGAACGGAATCCTCCTGTTAAACCAGCTTCATTCCAAGTCTGAGGAAACATTACATATCCATGGTGTCACACAGTCAATATTGGACCATTCTGATGTAGGATTTTAAAATTAAAGGCTAAAATGTCCAAGTAAATCTACAGTATATTTGACATCTTTTTCAGGCTGTTAAAGCCATATTTTACTCTTTTTCAGGCAACTGTAGAACGGAATCCTCCTGTTAAACCAGCTTCATTTCAAGTCTGAGAGAAACATCACATATCCATGGTGTCACACAGTCAATATTGGACCATTCTGATGTAGGATTTTAAAATTAAAGGCTAAAATGTCCAAGTAAATCTACAGTATATTTGACATCTTTTTCAGGCTGTTAAAGCCATATTTTACTCTTTTTCAGGCAACTGTAGAACGGAATCCTCCTGTTAAACCAGCTTCATTCCAAGTCTGGGTGAAACATCACATATCCATGGTGTCACACAGTCAATATTGGACCATTCTGATGTAGGATTTTAAAATTAAAGGCTAAAATGTCCAAGTAAATCTACAGTATATTTGACATCTTTTTCAGGCTGTTAAAGCCATATTTTACTCTTTTTCAGGCAACTGTAGAACGGAATCCTCCTGTTAAACCAGCTTCATTCCAAGTCTGAGAGAAACATCACATATCCATGGTGTCACACAGTCAATATTGGACCATTCTGATGTAGGATTTTAAAATTAAAGGCTAAAATGTCCAAGTAAATCTACAGTATATTTGACATCTTTTTCAGGCTGTTAAAGCCATATTTTACTCTTTTTCAGGCAACTGTAGAACGGAATCCTCCTGTTAAACCAGCTTCATTTCAAGTCTGAGAGAAACATCACATATCCATGGTGTCACACAGTCAATATTGGACCATTCTGATGTAGGATTTTAAAATTAAAGGCTAAAATGTCCAAGTAAATCTACAGTATATTTGACATCTTTTTCAGGCTGTTAAAGCCATATTTTACTCTTTTTCAGGCAACTGTAGAACGGAATCCTCCTGTTAAACCAGCTTCATTCCAAGTCTGAGAGAAACATCACATATCCATGGTGTCACACAGTCAATATTGGACCATTCTGATGTAGGATTTTAAAATTAAAGGCTAAAATGTCCAAGTAAATCTACAGTATATTTGACATCTTTTTCAGGCTGTTAAAGCCATATTTGACATCTTTAAAATGCCATAATTTACTCTTTTAGGCAACTGTAGAACGGAATCCTCCTGTTAAACCAGCTTCATTCCAAGTCTGAGAGAAACATCACATATCCATGGTGTCACACAGTCAATATTGGACCATTCTGATGTAGGATTTTAAAATTAAAGGCTAAAATGTCCAAGTAAATCTACAGTATATTTGACATCTTTTTCAGGCTGTTAAAGCCATATTTTACTCTTTTTCAGGCAACTGTAGAACGGAATCCTCCTGTTAAACCAGCTTCATTCCAAGTCTGAGAGAAACATCACATATCCATGGTGTCACACAGTCAATATTGGACCATTCTGATGTAGTTTTTAAAATTAAAGGCTAAAATGTCCAAGTAAATCTACAGTATATTTGACATCTTTTTCAGGCTGTTAAAGCCATAATTTACTCTTTTTCAGGCAACTGTAGAACGGAATCCTCCTGTTAAACCAGCTTCATTCCAAGTCTGGGTGAGAAATCACATATCCATGGTGTCACACAGTCAATATCGGACCATTCTGATGTAGGATTTTAAAATTAAAGGCTAAAATGTCCAAGTAAATCTACAGTATATTTGACATCTTTTTCAGGCTGTTAAAGCCATATTTTACTCTTTTTCAGGCAACTGTAGAACGGAATCCTCCTGTTAAACCAGCTTCATTTCAAGTCTGAGAGAAACATCACATATCCATGGTGTCACACAGTCAATATTGGACCATTCTGATGTAGGATTTTAAAATTAAAGGCTAAAATGTCCAAGTAAATCTACAGTATATTTGACATCTTTTTCAGGCTGTTAAAGCCATATTTTACTCTTTTTCAGGCAACTGTAGAACGGAATCCTCCTGTTAAACCAGCTTCATTCCAAGTCTGAGAGAAACATCACATATCCATGGTGTCACACAGTCAATATTGGACCATTCTGATGTAGGATTTTAAAATTAAAGGCTAAAATGTCCAAGTAAATCTACAGTATATTTGACATCTTTTTCAGGCTGTTAAAGCCATATTTGACATCTTTTTCAGGCTGTTAATGCCATAATTTACTCTTTTTCAGGCAACTGTAGAACGGAATCCTCCTGTTAAACCAGCTTCATTTCAAGTCTGAGAGAAACATCACATATCCATGGTGTCACACAGTCAATATTGGACCATTCTGATGTAGGATTTTAAAATTAAAGGCTAAAATGTCCAAGTAAATCTACAGTATATTTGACATCTTTTTCAGGCTGTTAAAGCCATATTTTACTCTTTTTCAGGCAACTGTAGAACGGAATCCTCCTGTTAAACCAGCTTCATTCCAAGTCTGAGAGAAACATCACATATCCATGGTGTCACACAGTCAATATGGGACCATTCTGATGTAGGATTTTAAAATTAAAGGCTAAAATGTCCAAGTAAATCTACAGTATATTTGACATCTTTTTCAGGCTGTTAAAGCCATATTTTACTCTTTTTCAGCAACTGTAGAACGGAATCCTCCTGTTAAACCAGCTTCATTCCAAGTCTGGGTGAGAACATCACATATCCATGGTGTCACACAGTAATATCGGACCATTCTGATGTAGGATTTTAAAATTAAAGGCTAAAATGTCCAAGTAAATCTACAGTATATTTGACATCTTTTTCAGGCTGTTAAAGCCATATTTTACTCTTTTCAGGCAACTGTAGAACGGAATCCTCCTGTTAAACCAGCTTCATTTCAAGTCTGAGAGAAACATCACATATCCATGGTGTCACACAGTCAATATTGGACCATTCTGATGTAGGATTTTAAAATTAAAGGCTAAAATGTCCAAGTAAATCTACAGTATATTTGACATCTTTTTCAGGCTGTTAAAGCCATATTTTACTCTTTTTCAGGCAACTGTAGAACGGAATCCTCCTGTTAAACCAGCTTCATTCCAAGTCTGAGAGAAACATCACATATCCATGGTGTCACACAGTCAATATTGGACCATTCTGATGTAGGATTTTAAAATTAAAGGCTAAAATGTCCAAGTAAATCTACAGTATATTTGACATCTTTTTCAGGCTGTTAAGCCATATTTGACATCTTTTTCAGGCTGTTAATGCCATAATTTACTCTTTTTCAGGCAACTGTAGAACGGAATCCTCCTGTTAAACCAGCTTCATTTCAAGTCTGAGAGAAACATCACATATCCATGGTGTCACACAGTCAATATTGGACCATTCTGATGTAGGATTTTAAAATTAAAGGCTAAAATGTCCAAGTAAATCTACAGTATATTTGACATCTTTTTCAGGCTGTTAAAGCCATATTTTACTCTTTTTCAGGCAACTGTAGAACGGAATCCTCCTGTTAAACCAGCTTCATTCCAAGTCTGAGAGAAACATCACATATCCATGGTGTCACACAGTCAATATTGGACCATTCTGATGTAGGATTTTAAAATTAAAGGCTAAAATGTCCAAGTAAATCTACAGTATATTTGACATCTTTTTCAGGCTGTTAAAGCCATATTTTACTCTTTTTCAGGCAACTGTAGAACGGAATCCTCCTGTTAAGCCAGCTTCATTCCAAGTCTGAGTGAGAACATCACATATCCATGGTGTCACACAGTCAATATTGGACCATTCTGATGTAGGATTTTAAAATTAAAGGCTAAAATGTCCAAGTAAATCTACAGTATATTTGACATCTTTTTCAGGCTGTTAAAGCCATATTTTACTCTTTTTCAGGCAACTGTAGAACGGAATCCTCCTGTTAAACCAGCTTCATTCCAAGTCTGAGAGAAACATCACATATCCATGGTGTCACACAGTCAATATTGGACCATTCTGATGTAGGATTTTAAAATTAAAGGCTAAAATGTCCAAGTAAATCTACAGTATATTTGACATCTTTTTCAGGCTGTTAAAGCCATATTTTACTCTTTTTCAGGCAACTGTAGAACGGAATCCTCCTGTTAAACCAGCTTCATTCCAAGTCTGGAGAAACATCACATATCCATGGTGTCACACAGTCAATATTGGACCATTCTGATGTAGGATTTTAAAATTAAAGGCTAAAATGTCCAAGTAAATCTACAGTATATTTGACATCTTTTTCAGGCTGTTAAAGCCATATTTTAGTCTTTTTCAGGCAACTGTAGAACGGAATCCTCCTGTTAAGCCAGCTTCATTCCAAGTCTGGGTGAGACATCACATATCCATGGTGACACACAGTAATATCGGACCATTCTGATGTAGGATTTTAAAATTAAAGGCTAAAATGTCCAAGTAAATCTACAGTATATTTGACATCTTTTTCAGGCTGTTAAAGCCATATTTTACTCTTTTACTCAGGCAACTGTAGAACGGAATCCTCCTGTTAAACCAGCTTCATTTCAAGTCTGAGAGAAACATCACATATCCATGGTGTCACACAGTCAATATTGGACCATTCTGATGTAGGATTTTAAAATTAAAGGCTAAAATGTCCAAGTAAATCTACAGTATATTTGACATCTTTTTCAGGCTGTTAAAGCCATATTTTACTCTTTTTCAGGCAACTGTAGAACGGAATCCTCCTGTTAAACCAGCTTCATTCCAAGTCTGAGAGAAACATCACATATCCATGGTGTCACACAGTCAATATTGGACCATTCTGATGTAGGATTTTAAAATTAAAGGCTAAAATGTCCAAGTAAATCTACAGTATATTTGACATCTTTTTCAGGCTGTTAAAGCCATATTTTACTCTTTTTCAGGCAACTGTAGAACGGAATCCTCCTGTTAAGCCAGCTTCATTCCAAGTCTGGGTGAGACATCACATATCCATGGTGTCACACAGTAATATCGGACCATTCTGATGTAGGATTTTAAAATTAAAGGCTAAAATGTCCAAGTAAATCTACAGTATATTTGACATCTTTTTCAGGCTGTTAAAGCCATATTTTACTCTTTTTCAGGCAACTGTAGAACGGAATCCTCCTGTTAAACCAGCTTCATTCCAAGTCTGAGAGAAACATCACATATCCATGGTGTCACACAGTCAATATTGGACCATTCTGATGTAGGATTTTAAAATTAAAGGCTAAAATGTCCAAGTAAATCTACAGTATATTTGACATCTTTTTCAGGCTGTTAAAGCCAATTTTACTCTTTTTCAGGCAACTGTAGAACGGAATCCTCCTGTTAAACCAGCTTCATTCCAAGTCTGGGTGAGACATCACATATCCATGGTGTCACACAGTCAATATTGGACCATTCTGATGTAGGATTTTAAAATTAAAGGCTAAAATGTCCAAGTAAATCTACAGTATATTTGACATCTTTTTCAGGCTGTTAAAGCCATATCTTTTTCAGGCTGTTAAAGCCATAATTTACTCTTTTTCAGGCAACTGTAGAACGGAATCCTCCTGTTAAACCAGCTTCATTCCAAGTCTGAGAGAAACATCACATATCCATGGTGTCACACAGTCAATATTGGACCATTCTGATGTAGGATTTTAAAATTAAAGGCTAAAATGTCCAAGTAAATCTACAGTATATTTGACATCTTTTTCAGGCTGTTAAAGCCATATTTTACTCTTTTTCAGGCAACTGTAGAACGGAATCCTCCTGTTAAGCCAGCTTCATTCCAAGTCTGGGTGAGAAATCACATATCCATGGTGTCACACAGTCAATATTGGACCATTCTGATGTAGGATTTTAAAATTAAAGGCTAAAATGTCCAAGTAAATCTACAGTATATTTGACATCTTTTTCAGGCTGTTAAAGCCATATTTTACTCTTTTTCAGGCAACTGTAGAACGGAATCCTCCTGTTAAACCAGCTTCATTCCAAGTCTGAGAGAAACATCACATATCCATGGTGTCACACAGTCAATATTGGACCATTCTGATGTAGGATTTTAAAATTAAAGGCTAAAATGTCCAAGTAAATCTACAGTATATTTGACATCTTTTTCAGGCTGTTAAAGCCATATTTTACTCTTTTTCAGGCAACTGTAGAACGGAATCCTCCTGTTAAACCAGCTTCATTCCAAGTCTGAGAGAAACATCACATATCCATGGTGTCACACAGTCAATATTGGACCATTCTGATGTAGGATTTTAAAATTAAAGGCTAAAATGTCCAAGTAAATCTACAGTATATTTGACATCTTTTTCAGGCTGTTAAAGCCATATTTTACTCTTTTTCAGGCAACTGTAGAACGGAAAATCCTCCTGTTAAGCCAGCTTCATTCCAAGTCTGGGTGAGAACATCACATATCCATGGTGTCACACAGTCAATATTGGACCATTCTGATGTAGGATTTTAAAATTAAAGGCTAAAATGTCCAAGTAAATCTACAGTATATTTGACATCTTTTTCAGGCTGTTAAAGCCATATTTTACTCTTTTTCAGGCAACTGTAGAACGGAATCCTCCTGTTAAACCAGCTTCATTCCAAGTCTGAGGGAAACATCACATATCCATGGTGTCACACAGTCAATATTGGACCATTCTGATGTAGGATTTTAAAATTAAAGGCTAAAATGTCCAAGTAAATCTACAGTATATTTGACATCTTTTTCAGGCTGTTAAAGCCATATTTTACTCTTTTTCAGGCAACTGTAGAACGGAATCCTCCTGTTAAACCAGCTTCATTCCAAGTCTGGAGAAACATCACATATCCATGGTGTCACACAGTCAATATTGGACCATTCTGATGTAGGATTTTAAAATTAAAGGCTAAAATGTCCAAGTAAATCTACAGTATATTTGACATCTTTTTCAGGCTGTTAAAGCCATATTTTAGTCTTTTTCAGGCAACTGTAGAACGGAATCCTCCTGTTAAGCCAGCTTCATTCCAAGTCTGGGTGAGACATCACATATCCATGGTGTCACACAGGTAATATCGGACCATTCTGATGTAGGATTTTAAAATTAAAGGCTAAAATGTCCAAGTAAATCTACAGTATATTTGACATCTTTTTCAGGCTGTTAAAGCCATATTTGACATCTTTTTCAGTTAATGCCATAATTTACTCTTTTTAGGCAACTGTAGAACGGAATCCTCCTGTTAAACCAGCTTCATTCCAAGTCTGAGAGAAACATCACATATCCATGGTGTCACACAGTCAATATTGGACCATTCTGATGTAGGATTTTAAAATTAAAGGCTAAAATGTCCAAGTAAATCTACAGTATATTTGACATCTTTTTCAGGCTGTTAAAGCCATATTTTACTCTTTTTCAGGCAACTGTAGAACGGAATCCTCCTGTTAAACCAGCTTCATTCCAAGTCTGAGAGAAACATCACATATCCATGGTGTCACACAGTCAATATTGGACCATTCTGATGTAGGATTTTAAAATTAAAGGCTAAAATGTCCAAGTAAATCTACAGTATATTTGACATCTTTTTCAGGCTGTTAAAGCCATATTTACTCTTTTTCAGGCAACTGTAGAACGGAATCCTCCTGTTAAGCCAGCTTAATTCCAAGTCTGGGTGAGACATCACATATCCATGGTGTCACACAGTAATATCGGACCATTCTGATGTAGGATTTTAAAATTAAAGGCTAAAATGTCCAAGTAAATCTACAGTATATTTGACATCTTTTTCAGGCTGTTAAAGCCATATTTTACTCTTTTTCAGGCAACTGTAGAACGGAATCCTCCTGTTAAACCAGCTTCATTCCAAGTCTGAGAGAAACATCACATATCCATGGTGTCACACAGTCAATATTGGACCATTCTGATGTAGGATTTTAAAATTAAAGGCTAAAATGTCCAAGTAAATCTACAGTATATTTGACATCTTTTTCAGGCTGTTAAAGCCATAATTTACTCTTTTTCAGGCAACTGTAGAACGGAATCCTCCTGTTAAACCAGCTTCATTCCAAGTCTGGGAGAGACATCACATATCCATGGTGTCACACAGTCAATATTGGACCATTCTGATGTAGGATTTTAAAATTAAAGGCTAAAATGTCCAAGTAAATCTACAGTATATTTGACATCTTTTTCAGGCTGTTAAAGCCATATTTTACTCTTTTTCAGGCTGG